>JAQQZS010000039.1:3985320-3996224 GCA_030068045.1 Platyallabes tihoni | reverse complement strand
AACCAAACTAGCTTCGCGACCTCTGTTTTCTTCCGACAAAGAATAAAAAATATCGAACGTTCTATCGAACACATTTTCTATTGATATCGATCACGTGTCTATCGCGAAACATATCGTTATCGTTTTATTGCCCAGGCCTAGGTTTAAGACAACGAGATGTTTTTTGTATCTACTCTCGACAACAGTGGTGAGCTGAAAAGCATCTCAGGACCAAGGGGCAACCTCCAGTTTGAGAAAATGAAGCCAAGACAGATGTGCTAAAATGAACAGGTCCATGAATATCTATTGGGGGCTTGCTTCAAAAGCGACTCCCATGTAAAAATGCCCACCATTAAAAAAAAAAAAGTTTTGGTCTCCATAGTCAGATTTCCCTTTCACAATTTCACAATTGTATGGGGACTATAACTCGTTGATCTTCATTCAGGTTCTATACCGTTTATGCTGTGTACAGGGGCTGTGTACAGTCTCAGGGGCTTGGAACTTATCCCAGGAGACTAAGAGCATAAAGCGGGGTACACCTTGGACAGGGTGACAATCCACTGCAGGCGCACACTTTGGGAATGCCTAATCTGCATGACTTTGGACTGTGAGAGGAAACCATAATACCCAGAGGAAACCCACCAAGCACGAGGAAAACATGCAAACTCCCATGCACGTAGACCGGAGGCAAGAATCGAATTCCTCAAAACTGTAGGTGCGAGGCCATGGTGCTAATCGCTATACCACCGTGATGCTGAATGTAACTCATTTGTTAAACTTACATTAAGACATAAAGTTAAGCCTAATTCGATGCTAGCTGTGTGTAATGCATCACTTTAGTGAATCAGCTAACTGGAATCTGTATATTTGAACCTACCACGAGAAATGTAGGAGTTAACACAAGCGGACATGTAGAGTATGACTCAAATGCTTTAGTGTATAAATTAACGCCGCCAGCATTTTCGGTGAGCTCACTAGCTTGTGAGTGGTAACTGATTTGGGTAGACGGCGTCCCCTTTATGGATTAACCGGTGTGTCAGCTCCGGCCAAGATGGTGACACCCTGAGTGCCCACATTTAAGCTTTAAAACCTCTCTTCACTTATGGGTGACGTGACTGAGGGTTTCTCCACATCTTTTTATGACAATCTATACTCAGGATGCAATCCTATAGGCATATGGGTTACACTGCTCCCGTGAACGTGAAGAACGTGAATGTAAGGCTACAGGATCATTGAGTCTGAACGGATGAAGATAAGAAAGATTTAGGAGATTTAGTCCTTGCCTGGACTAAACAGATACAGATATACTGTACACAGTGGCATTGTGTTCCACCCCAAGCGTATACAACATTATTTTAACGGCACATACTGTAGAGATTTAACTGTATCTATTTTCTTTAAAGGCTTGCCAAGCCATGCTTGTTCCTGCCTCACTGCCCGGCTCATTCTTATTAAAATAAATAGAAGATGTGGAGGCGGTAATAAGCAAAACTTTCTACAATTTTTTAACAGAAACAGTACAGTTAAGTCTCATCAGTACATGCTGAACCTTGGTGATAGATGGTTTATTTGCCCTGGGATGAAAAAAAGCATATTAGTGCATAATGAAGCACAAACCCATGTAAGAACGCTGCACACACGCTAGCATTGAAGCGTAATCAAATGTGGCATTTACTTTTATTTTTTTCGCTCCAAACATAACAGTGTTTTTTCAAAGTGCTGAGCAGGGAAGACTGTTGTTTTTTCACCTGAAGCCATTTATATACGGACTTGCACAAATGCGCTCACGCATGCAAGTCGGTTTGTACACACCGGTTTCTGTGTAAGCACTTTAGCCCAGCCATTAGCGTCTTTGATCTCAGTTCCTTTCAACGTCGTTTTCAGTAAAATAATAACAAAAAAAAAGACAATGAACAGATTTACTTCTTGCCACTTAACCTCCAGAAGGGTTGCAGACCCTCAATAGCTTACCGCTGGCCGATAAATTTTGTAATGTACGCTCTAAAAATGAAAAGGACTTGTCCATGTAATCTAATCTATAGGCCAGATGGTTTTTATATGACTATGGGCGTAAATAAACTCCTTAAAGGGTAGGTCTCTTAAATAAAAGGCATAGAACCTCTTTGTCCCAAGTCAGCACATTTTCCTATATGGTTACAGGAATTAAAGCTGCAGTAAGCGTCTTTTTAAGAACACTTCAGCTTAATCTGGCTTCACATTCCAATTGCTATGCTTTGAGAAAAAAAAAATATCTCTGTGAGAGACCGGACTCAGGAATCTGGCTGATGAAAAAAATGAACGGCTGCATCCCTTAACGTCTTAAAGAAGGCTACACATCTGGGAATAACAGCCCATGGCAATCGGCAGTATTCCTGTGAATATACAGTGAGAGGAACGACTGATCATTGAATATCGACGGATAACTTGTCACCAGTTTGCGACAGAGACGCATCTGTGTGTGGGAACTGTACACACAATCATTCACCAACACAACTTGCACATTACATGACCTCAGTTGGGAGTCATTGTCACATCCGTGTACAGCCCTGATATCACTTTAAGCCATTTCTACATGTTTGGGATTTAAAGGAATTCCTGGGAGGCCTAAGCATGCTAAGTGCTAAGCACGCTCTATCATGGCTCTGGCGTATTGTAAATTTTTACCTTGATTGTAGCCAAATACTAGTGAAACGTTGATATAAGTGCATTAGTGTCACGATATATAAAGGAATAAACTAGGATTTTACTCACTTTTTCATTAATTGCCAAAAGGGTTTTCCAACAAGCAGGAAATAAAGGAGGAAAATCCTTGTTTTGCTATTAAACCGGTTCATGATACTCATCTCAAATCCTCAAACTTGCTGAGGCACGATCAGGTTGATGGTAGAATGATTTGTAACTGGCAGATTAATCATCATGCACAGTCATGACAGACAATCTTTCCTGAACCAGAACTATGAGGTCACCTCCTGCTAGAACATAATAAAATAATAAAGAGGAAATTAGCTAGCTAACTATCCGTTCACATGATTATAAGTTAGCTAAATCGATCAAAACCTTGGACTAGGCAGCGCCCTGGAGTCTCCACTTCCCCCGGTGGTCTTGCTAATAAATCCATTATTTGGACTCTACAGAAAAAGTCAGTGAGGTACAATAAAGCCTACGGTTACTGCTCTCCGTCTGCCAATCTTCTATGTAATAATATTTACAATTGAGACAATCATAGTGTGACTTAAGAGTTAGTTTTAGAGTTCGCTAGTCAATCCGGAGGCGGCTGCTCTTGTTCCCACCCTATATATGGATAGGCAGCTCAAACTCTGGACATAACAGGACTCCGGAGGTCTCCAAAGGACCTGACTCATTCACACAAGTGTTATTCGCCTCATACAGCACAGACGGATTGCCAGACTCGCTTCCTGTTCGTCCGAGACCCGACCCGGTTCCCGCGCTGTCATAACAGCTGCCCGTTAAAACATTCAATTCAGCTGAACGAGTCGTGTTGTGTTTTTTCTTTTCTTGGCGAGATGTTCGTGATCTTCATTAGGGGAGGAGATAAGCTTGTTTTACAGTTGGCAAAGGAACTCCGAAAGCCATGTGACAATGATCAGAGGAGTTTTAATGGAACACCAATACACTCCCATCCCAGGCAGATGCAAGATTTTCTTTTTTTTTTTTTTTCTTCTTTTCTCTGCAAAACATTACAGATGCACCAAAAATCCCTTACACTCCAACGCATTCCGGAAAGATTCCTTCTCCCAAACATAACAGAAAGCATGCTGGAGAATGGAACGGTTTCAACTATTTTTGCAATGCTACAGTGTTTCGTGCTGGTGTTAATGCAGCGTGGTTTGAAAAACTTCCACTGAAGAATGTATCTAATTAAGCTCCGCTAATTGTTTCCAATGTGATTTGGATTCATCATCCATTATGATATCTGTCCAACTGCAATTATTATTATTATCATCATCATTATTACTGTTGTTGATATCCCACGCTGACAGAGGTCTTGCACTTGAAGCTTTGCTTCTGGTTCCATCCACAACCCACCACCCCCCATTAGCCTGCACACTGGAGAGAAAAAAAAAAACCCAGAAAAGTATGCACTTCAAATTGAGCTGAGGAGTCTGTGTGTGGCGGGTGGGAAGGTCATGGGAAGGCTGTGCTATATTGGGAGTCTCAGAAGCAAAGCAAATTTCCCAAAGCCTCTGTTTAAAAAAGCACGGATGATGAAAACATTCTGCTCAAGCTCACAAGAATAAATAAGCCATCTCTGTAACACTTTTAGAATTTAATGTAACCATCTTAAAGGTTTTACATGTCATTAGGAATATCAGTGCTGTTTCACACACACACACACAAATTACACTCTCAGGCCTCGAAGGTATATAAACAGCCAGACATCCAAGTGTATTATACGTTTTTTTGGAATGTTTCTGGTCAGGGACCTAGGAAAGGAAAAGGAACTGTTAAACATTTTAGAACTTCCTCTTCCCTCCTAATATAATGTTAATTACTCTATACATTATGTGACTACTACAAGGCCCCAGTGTCAAAGTCTTTGTAAGCTTTTAAGGAAAGAGCCTTCAAACTCCCCTTAACCCATGGCACCCACAGGGATCCGCTGTCAACATCCTGGTCCCAGACACCACAGCATACCTCCAGGGACCCTGTGGAGCCACACCCTGAGGGGCCAGAGCCTCCCCGGTAGCATTCCAAACCCAGGTGGTTTCAGTGTTATGGCTGATTGGAGTATATATAGTATTTTATAACATAAGTGATAATCAGTTGTAAATAAACTGTAATTTTAAAAATTCTGAGGTAAATCCCTGTGGTATAAGAGATAACAGTCAACTTTGATTGGTGACAGTACTGTAAGAGTTTCCTGTGACAGCTAACACTGCTATGCTGTAATCCTTAGGCTGAGGAAATGCTTTAACTATACACTGGATGGCCAATGGTTTGAGAACCATTAACCTTTACACCCGAATGTGCTTGTTGTCCATTAGATTGTGGAACACGGCTGTAGAGATCTTTATTTAATCAACTACAAGAGCATTAGTGAGGTCACGTACTGATGTTGGGATGTCAAGCAGGTCTAGGGTTCAGTGTATCCCAAAGGAGTTTAATAAGGTTGAGGTGAGGACTATATAGACAAAAGTGTTTGACCAAACCTGCAATGACATTGTATTTAAATACATATACATCAAGATGGAGTTGGTCCACCTTTTGCAGCGATAACAGCTTCCACTCTTCTTGGAAGGCTCTCCACAAGATTTTGGAGTGTTTCTGTGGGAATTCGTGCACATTCATTCTGTAGAGCATTTACGAGGTCAGGCACTGATGTTGGACGAGAAGGTCTGGCTAGTAATCTCTGTTCCAGTTCATCCCGAAGGTGCTTGATGGGGTTGAGGTCAGGCCTCTGTGCGCTATGGCCAGTCAAGTTCTCATCAAACCATGTCTTTATAGTCCTTGCTTTGTGCACTGGGGCACAGTCATGTTGGAATAGGAAAAGGGTCTTCCCCTTGTTCTATTGTTAACAAAGTTGGAAGCATAGCGTTGGCCAAGATGTCTTGGAATAACACTGAAGCATTAACTTGGGGATAAGGGAGCTGATTGATTGAAACACCTGAATTCAATAGTTTGAGAAAATACTTTTGTCCATATAGTGTACATGAAGGTTGATTTCTTCCACTCCAACCCTAACACGCCATGTCTTCATGAAGCTTGCTTTGTGCACTGGAGTCATGCTGAACTTTTGGTTCGGGTTGGTTTGGGTCTCACACAAGAAACTGTAACCCTACAGCATACAAAGACGTTATACACATATGTGTGCACCACAAATGGGTGTGACAGTCAGGTGTCCAGATTGACTTGGATTCACCAAGTTGTAATGAACTAATCACAAGGCACAAAATCACCATTCTGATTCATGTATATAATTAAGTGCGCTGCCTTTGGCTGAAAACATAACGCACCGTTTTACATCTGCTCTCCATCCGCACAGGCACGCACAGGCATGCACACAACCGCAAATCAATAGGCAATAAATTTCCACTAAAAAGCTTTGCATGCAGGAAATACCTATACAGTATCTCTACTCCCCCATGTCCTTATCATACTGTGACGGACAACACAACGCATACATCTGCTGGTCATCTCTC
This sequence comes from Platyallabes tihoni, assembly GCA_030068045.1. Lineage (NCBI taxonomy): Eukaryota > Metazoa > Chordata > Actinopteri > Siluriformes > Clariidae > Platyallabes > Platyallabes tihoni. The sequence continues at coordinate 3,990,084 of JAQQZS010000039.1, read as the reverse complement.
TCTCTCACACACACACACACACACACACACACAGATAGAGGGAGAGAGAGAGAGACACGCTCTGGACGCATGCTCCATCCCCCTGAGCTTAATTGCATTTCACAGCGCAGTGCTCGAGCAAACAGCTCAAAGTGACACACACACACACTGACACACACTCACAAGCACAAACAGTGCACAAGGCACCAGCTTTATCTTTATGTGCTTTATCTATCTCATGTTTTCCCTCCCTCGTCACCATGCAGCATCCTCTGGGTTCTCTCTGATTAGAGATTTGTTAATTAAGATTTCTTTGTAACCAGGACATCCGCACAAGATTATAACAAATGCATGGCACATATGAATGCACTTGCTCTGGTGCCGCATAATGCGCGAGGTACGTCTTGCATCCCGAGTGCCATAAAAGAACCCTTAGTGTGAACCTGATGCAGAAACACGTTGTCCTGTCTGTAATGAAGAGCGTGCATCAAACTGCGTTCGTGCAGGTGAGTGAGTCATAACGCTGGGGTACAAAAAAACAAACAAACAAACAAAAAAAAAACATTGCACTTAAAGTGTCTCCGCATGCACAGCGTGTGTGTCCTTGAGACATGCCCTAAATGTATACATGTGATGATGACATTGTGGACACTCTCCAAGGTCCATCCGATTCAACCAGATTTGTAATGCAATGTAATGAATGCGCAATCCATGCGGAGCACTTACCGCTTTTGCGGGATCCGGGCTGTGGGCTGAGATGGTAAGAAAAACGCATCGCCTTGAACTGACTGGAGAAGCTCGGGTGCGGGTCGGACGGCTGTTGTGGCGGCGGGCTGAAGCCGATCAGCGCGCTCCTGGGCCGGTTCAGCTGCATGCCTGCGCCTGCAATCAGGTTTGCAGGGCAGGGACGCGGGATCAACACTTCCAAATAAGTGATACAATCCAACAGTCAGGACAAACTAATAATCAGGAATAATCACAAGTCTTTAAGAAGGTGCGCGTCTCTGCGCCCAGGTGCGCTTCCGAGCTGCGCGTCCAGACCGGATCGTCCCGCGATCTGGAAGCTGAACGGTGTCCCGGTCAAACGGTAGCGAGGTGCCGGCGTGCCATCCAGCTGCTGAGTAACGATCCCATCCAAGGCCCTCTGGACGGCGTAAAACTCCATCAAAGACAAGGGTTTAATCGCTCCGCTGTGCTTTACTCAACATACCCACACTCATTACCTTTACCGTATCTATTTATTTATTTATTTTTTCTAAAAAAAAAAAAAAAAAAAAAAGTTACCGCAAAATAAAATGAGCATTTTTTTAAATCATCAAAATGCTTGTGTGTGTCTTTTTTTGTTTAAAAAAAGAGTCGTAACACTCCACGTTTGATCTCTTATAACACGAGACTACCTACACAAGACTCCTTTATTTTTTTTTTGCCATCGTGTTAAAAAAAAAAAAAAAAACTACAAAAGAGTCGTGCAACAATTTAATTACCGCAAACGATTAAACAAACAAACTAACAAACCAAAAAAAAGTTTAGTTCTTAATCCATCTTCCTGCCACGTCTTTGTTCCAAACGCTGGCCTGTAGGAATATCTCCAAAGTGCCAGAAACAAGAACAATAGCCATGTCAAAAAAGTTCAAAAAGCTTCCCGTTCACGCAGACGGTTAAAGGCAGAACAGAACGTTGGCCGCGCGCTCCGGCCCGTGTGGCCGTTTATAACGTCTCCGTATAAATAACTGACCCGGTCCGGGAAATGTGCACACTCAGCTGCCTGAGCCCGGATTCGAACCTCGTCCAAAACCTCTCCAGCGCTAAAGCTCTCCGCTCCGCATCCTGAACGCGCTCTTACCGCCACCACAAAGACGCCGTGAAGCGAGTGAGTCGCGGGATAAAATCCAGGTGCATTGTTTGTTTTTTGTGGGGTTTTGACTCGCGGTGCCCTCCGGTGGGTATACAGTCAAAAAAAAAAAACCGGACTCCAAAGTGCCCTCGGAGTTTCCAGCTCCTTCCTTCTGGATCCTCTTTCTCTCATGCTCCCTCCTGTGCGCTTTACTCAGAGGTGATGTGCGAGTCAACAGGGAATCGATTCCTCCCGATCGAGTCGGTTCGTTGAATCGATTCCCAAGAAGCAATAAAGAATCCAAATTACCTTGATTTATTTCATTTTTTTTAATTTATGTTTTGTTTAATGTGTAAACTGCTTATAAAATCATCAATTTCTGTCTTTCGTTAAAGGTGGCTTAGTAGTTAGCCCTGTCACCTTGCGCCGCCAGGGTCTGGGTTCGATTCCCATGTGTGCATCGAGTTTGCATATTCCACCCATGCTTGGTGGGTTTCCTCCAAGTGATCTAATTGTCTCCTACAGTCCAAAGACATGTAGATTAGGCTAACTGGAGTTCCCCTAGTGTGTGTGTGTGTGTGTGTGTGCCCTATGATGGATTTGTACCCCGACTCATGCCTTAATTCTCCTGGGATAGGCTCCCTCCGCCTATACACAGGATCAAGCAACATAGACGAAGAATATAGACTATGAGAAGAATATTTAGTTAAGTATTTGTGCAGTTTCATCCACTATGCATCTTTCCACCATCCATAATCCATAATGTTTATCATTGCCGTACCGTACATTCCAATCACATATATTCTGTATATACTGTATAAAATGTCAATTTGTATGAATCAAAATTATAAGATTGTCCCTGGTGAGCAAGCCGAGAATGACGGCGACAATGGGAAGGAACAACTCCCTGAAATGGCAGTAGGAAGAAACCTTGAGAGGAACCTCAACAGGGAACCCATCCTCATTTGGGTGATAATGGATAGCAGGGATTGATCTGCAGTCGTGTGTGTCGTAGTGTGTGTGTGTCAGTGTTGACCAGAGGTCCTACTACAGTCGTAAAAAGGGAATAATTATAATGGGACTGATCTGTGGCCTTTTCAGTGGCCTTTTAGAGGTTTCTAGAATGATGGATTAATGGTATCTCACGTGAAGCAAGTTATCTTCTTGACATGTCTTTTCCACTGCACAATGTTTGCACAGTTATACTGTATATTACCTTGTATACCTTATCCTTATTACCTACTGCACCTTCCGTACATTATTCACTCTCATCGTTGTACATACGGACACATACCTCCACTTACTTAATTAAATGCTAACTGCATTTCATTGACTTTGTACATATACTTTCCACAACAATAGTAAAGTTGAATCTAATCTAATCTATATAGAAGTTGAGTCATGTCACATAGACTTTTTTATTGTTAGGTAGAAATGTGTCTCTACTCATCCGGGTAGCTTTTTCAGACAGACTCTAATCTAATCTAATCTTTAAAAAATAAATGCATTCAAATTCTATTAAAAATCTAAGTCTTTTTAATATGGAACATTTTCACAAACATTTAAAGTAGTTAAGAAGTCATGTGATCCGGGGTTATTATAAATTTTGCAGAAGAAACAAGACTGACACTGTGTTGAAAAAGTGACAGCGTAGTAGCAGTAACTAATTCGATTCTGCCGAGATAGGAGACAAGTTATCAACATTTTGAAAGCAAAAATGTTTTCCCCCTCCGAAAAAAAAATATTTTATGTGCCTATTTTGTCTTAAATTAGAGAGTCAAAAACAAAAACTGATCATCTTCAAAATGTTGTCAGTATCTGAAAGTAAATTTAATATGGTTCGTATATAAGGCTAATAGAACAAGTCATTCAAAAATTAGAGACAAATACTGGCTAGAAAATTCACTTTGTCTCCAACTACATACCTGTTAAATTGTAGAACATCACTAGATCTTCCTTCTGATTTAAACTGCTTACCAAATTTCATTACTTATCTGGCAAAAAATGTATACTTATCTTATGGTCATCATCTCATGTACAGACACTGAAGATGTGTTTGGCACAAGTGGCTCATCTTCTTCCTTTGGAAAAACTTACACATGACTTACAGAACAAACCTGAACTGTTTTGTTGGATATGGGCCCCTTTGTGGGATCTACTTGAACAATCATGACCCTAATCCTGCCCACCTTTCTTTTCTGTTTTCTTTTACTGGACTGTTTTATCCTTTATTTTTTCCATGATCACTCTTTTATATGAACAGATTATTGTTTGTGTTTAAATGTTTGCTGTGGGTATCGATTGTATATTGATCTGGCTCTGCTTTTTTGTTGTTGTTAAAAATCAATAATAAAAAAAAATAGAGACAAAATGAATCATTTATATATAAAGCGAGTCAGTGAATGCATTAATCATTACACAGGCTGAAATATGAAGTGATAAAATAAATGTGATTCATAGATATAAAAACGTACCATAACCTTATCCAAGACAATATTTTATTTAGACTGGAGGTCATTAAATCAAATGAATCAAGCACTCACATACTTTGATTCACATAAACCGGTTTGTATAGAAGAATCAATTTAGTAAAAATCCTGCCTTATATTAAATATTGTGCAGTTTGGGACTTACTCTAGTACTACAACTATTACACTGAATGAGTCTTTTAATTGACTCGATCACACGAGTTGATTCGCAAGCACAAAAATAAATAACTACATTTGAAATTTAAAATTTTATTTTAAAACTGGCCAGGTAAAAAAAAGTAGAAGTTTGTTTATTTATAAATAAATTTTGTTTATTTTTGGGCAGTGGTGGCTCAGTCGGTTAAGGCTGTGGGTTACTGGGTTACTGATCGGAAGGTCGGGGGTGCGAACCCCAGCATCGCCAAGTTGCCACTGTTGAGCCCTTGAGCAAGGCCCTTAACCCTATCTGCTCCAGGGGCGCTG
>JAQQZS010000039.1:3973058-3985220 GCA_030068045.1 Platyallabes tihoni | reverse complement strand
TTGGGATATGCGAAGAAGACATTTCGCTGTGCTGTAAAAAGTACATGTGACAATAATTGAATATTCTTCTTCTTCTTATAGGCTATGTTGATTCAGTGGTGGTAAATCATCAACTCAAAGCTCCCCCTGTTTGATTCAGCTTGTTGGGAGGAATCAGTAAAAAATGTCTTAATGCATATCAATACAGTTCTGCCCAAATCCTTACACTATTACCGTATTTGTATGATATTTGGTTCTAAATCTATGATAAAGTTATAGACTTGCTATACTAATACCAGGTTGTCTCAGTAACTAGACTATTTAGTGCTCTAGATTGCAGTTTGGGACGCAGCCTCTGGCTGACATATGAAACCAAAAACCAAACCCTCCTCCTCCTTCTCCTCAGTCCATGCTTTTCCCAAAGTCTGTTTCTCATTTGGATGTCCCCCCGCCCCCTACCTCCCTCCCTCCCTCCCTCCCCTTACCTGCCCTCCCCAGTCTATGGGTTTTCGGCTTGAAATCTGATGCGAAGTAAAAAATTTAGAAGAATCTCTCCCACTCTCTCTCTCTCTTTCTCCCTCTTTTCATGTGTGAGAGAATTTTTTTTTTTTAACAAACCACTTACAGTAATTTATGGCCTGATGTGTCCTAATAGACAGTATGATTTGTTATATTCCCAGTACAGAATATTTACTCAGGGGGCGGGGGGATAGACATGGTCTGAGTAGAAGGAAGTGAAACAGATGGAAACAGAAGCCTACTGAGGTCATGACCTCTTTTGATGCGAGTCAGAATTGAGCTCCAGGACCTCAAAAGAAGAGCAGAGATTATTTGGGTTGCTATTAAAAATAAATGTAGGCTGAAATACTTTAGCAATACGGTGACGCATACTGCAGCGGAGAGAATTAGACACTGCGAAAATTATTCCTCAGCCATTTTGACTACAGGGAAATGGATCTGTTTTTATCATGTTATGAGATTAGAGCAAACCTGAAAATTTGTACTAATTTTAAAATTAAAATAGTCTTGGCGAATAATTTTAGTAATTACATATAGAAATAGTTTATTAAACTTAAAAGAGAAAAAAAAAAATGATGGAAATTATTGCTTACACACTGTCTGGTCTGTTGCCAGAAAAAGTTGCCACTTTAGAAGGACCTGCATCAAGCAAAGAAAACAACTAAGGATATTTGAAATATAAATAATTGGAAATGTACAGTAAGAAAACTACCTGTTAGTCAAATAGGCAAAAAATGCTTAATTTTGCTAGGGAACAAAAGTTGGACTTTGGAGAAATAGAAAAAGGTCATGTGATCTGATGAGTCCAGATTGATCCTATTGCAGAGCGACGTGTACGTCAGGGTAAGAAGGGAAGTGCATGAAGTGATGCACCCACAATGCATTGTGTCCACTGTACAAGCCTCTGAAGGCAGTGTTATGATCTGTGGCAATAAAATGAAGTCAGATGACGACCTGAATGTACTGAATGACCAGGTTATCACATGGAGTTTTTTTTTATATTCCAGGACTCCATGAATATGGAAAAAGTGGTTCCTAACACAAGTGACCCCAGAACCAACATCCCTCTTTGATGTTCTACTATCTACCAAATGATAAATGTGGACAAGTTGCTGTGGTATGAAAGGAAGAAAACATTTGAAACATGCTGTCAGTGGAAAATAATCAACTTCAGGGTCATAACAGTATGACGCAACTTCATCACTGTTTTGCTCCAACACTCATCTGGAAGTATTCTGTCCCAAATCTAACATTAACCTAAACACAGGAGCCAATAACTAGCTAACGCTCTTCTTCCTTAACTCAGAGAATGAGGAGAGCCCAAAAAAAAAAAAAAAAAAAAAAACCACCTCAGTGGTATTTCCTGTAACTGTTTATACTACGTTTGATTCATAAAGGTCAAAGAGGTAGCTCATATTCACAGCATGTAGCGCGTCGACTTCACAGAACACTTTGGGAGTCGTATACGACCGCGCGGCTTTGATACGTGTGTGGGAGGTCACGAAGGTCAAAGAGGAGAAAAAGAGAGAGAGGGAGAGAGTGAGAGAAAGGGACGACGGAGAGCACTTCTGCTTCTGCTATTCCGGATCGGCCCCAAATGAAAAAGCGTGCTCACTCCATTAATATTGAAAAATATTCAACTAGGGAAAATAAATAAATAAAACAGTGAGGTCAATGTGAATATTACGTATTAATATGCTTGTGAACATGGAAGTAGGTGAGATATTGGTGCAAATGCTGAACACAAATTCACGGCATGTGTAGAAGATATAGCGTTGATGTAGATATAGAGCTGAAGCGACGGAAGATGATCTGGTTGAGCTGAGGATAAAGGAGATCTCACCGCATCATTATCAGCGGCTAGACGAACCGCAGCGTTTAATTAAAGTGTTGAAAAGATTTTCAACCAGAACATTTCAAACTCTCAAATGGATACTTCACTGAAAATGTCCCGTCACCAGTCACAGTCTAGCCTTCATCTAAGCCGTCACTTCGTCTGTAAAGGCTGTTATTCATGTTCATATACATGTAGCTTTAACGACTGACTTAAAGAGAAGTCTGGAAGGAAGTCTATCCATCCTGGACAAAATCAGTACATTATGACTCACAGATAGAGTGTAAAAAAAAAAGTAATGAAAGCATTTCTCCAGAAGGTGGTAGCCTTGCTGAGGGAGTTCGATTACATGGTTCAAAAGGGCTCCATAATGTCAACAAATCACCCGAAGACGAATTTATTAATCACGTTCACAACACAGCTGATTTTTTTTTTTTTTTTTAAAACAACACATTTATTAAAAGAATCAATAGGAAGTCCATGAAAATGTGAAATGGAATCATAACAGCTGACAGACATCCATTTTTCAGAGACGTAGTCAGTCATTAGTCACACACACACACACACACACACACACACTCTTGAAGAGATCAAGATCAGTCTCTTTCCCCGGCCGGCTCCAGGGCGCACAAGGATTTCCTGCTCCTCAGGCTGTACCTCGGCTGCGGACAAGAAAATTGATCCGTATTAGCAAACGAATGCAGCTGAAAACCCCAGAAACAAAAACACAGCCCGGGTATGATAACATCTTATAGACGTCTGCTGAATCTCTAAACTCTGATCTCTATCAATAGGCAGGGATGGAAAGAATGGAACGTCTTGGTGTCTTGGTGGATTCCTGACATGCCTGAGAATTAGGGAGGAATTCCGAGAACGTGCCGACAGACTAATGTGAATAGATTTTGCAAAAAAACAAGACCAAGGTCATGGTTTTTTTTTTTGCCCATCAAGGATTGAGTTGCATCCAAGGATTGAAGTCTGAACAATGCGAACAAACCAAAAGAGATCAGAAACCTAAAAATCAACCAGTACCAGATCATTACAAAACTGTGTGACGGGATGACGGACACCCTGATATACATTTACAGATATACATATTTCTAAAAAAATATAAATAATGTTTTGCTCACACTAGCAAGAGACACTCGGCTTTACTCTGGCTTTCTGTGTTAGTTTCAAGGTTATACAGCTTTCTTTGTCTTTGCAGCACGAGGACTAAACTGTTCAGAGGGTTTACGGGTCTGGAGCGCAGGCACAGAGCACAGGCTCCACAGAAGTGCTCTGAAGGAACCACATCTTTTGGATTCGACGCTCTACTGTGTCACGCTTCATTTAATTTTAATCTCGGTTTAAATGTCAGGTTGGCGACAAAATCCGAACTTTACTGACCGTGTCATTAAAATATGAAACTGTAGAAAATAAATGTTCACCCGTCACTTTTTTGCTGCTTGTTACCGTAAAATGTAGGATTTGGGTGTGGTCATTACTTTAAAGGTTTAAACTAGAGACGTACCCATTGTACATTTTTTTCCTTAAACTTTTCCTTAATGAAAAAAAAAAAATCATATGCATGCATATAATAAAACAAACTATCACATTATTTTTCCATTTTCTGCACAGGATTGTAGGAAATAAAAAAATTCAACATCAAGGGTGATCACTATTCACTTGCTCCCTCAAGCTTCTTAAAATGCACATGCACCATTAGGAGGTGGGAATAAAGCACTGACGCACATGATTTGCTAGTCCTGGTCTGACTGATGTACTGGCTACTGATGGCTGATTCAGACTCTTGATGCACGGATACTAGAGCGAATACATTTCCTGCTCAGTGTGTGTGAGATTGGCTCACTGGTCACCGGCTGATCGATCGCTGCATCTTTCCATAAACCTAGATGCTGCTTTTGATGCTGAATCAAAATATATCATAAGAGAATGCAGTTTGTAATTTGTTTTAAATGAATTGTAATTACATTAAATAGCTATATATATATATATATATACACACACACACACACACACACACACACAGTATATAATGAGCATACACACATTATATATAAATAAATGAGTCGGCCTCACTGGTTTCAATGAATAAGTCGGGGAGCACGATATTAATAAATGGCTGTCCTGTAAGGCTGCTCTGATGGTGAATAAAAAACAAAACAGAGTTCACAGTCCTAAACAGTGGAAAACAGCTCCGAGACAAAATGGCATCCGGGATTCCGCTCGGGATTTAAAGATGCAGAGACAACACCGTTACGTTTAACAATTTCCTTATGCATGATTATGGTTTTTGGCCGCATGATGGCAGTGTGGGGAAAAGGGATTTAGTTAAGTGGATTGGTACGATTTTTACGATATATTTGGTACGATATATTTTTTTTGAAAAAAAAAAAAAAAACATTTGACATTTGAGAATTCAACAGATGACACTGTACATTTTTTATTACACGCTTGTAAATAAAAATCTACTTAATCTACTTGTGATTAAAATCTACTTAAATGCGATCTCAAACTTTCATGCACACTTCATGGCAATGTGTAAAAAGTTTAGTTCTTTAGTTTGTGGTTGTAACGTGCCAAAAATGTAGAAAAAAGTATTTTTTTTTCAGCTTGCAAAAGCATGCACCATATGCTGCGTGCACCGTGCAATTGATATCAGGGTTTTGTGCTTTCGTGCAGATGATTTCTTTTTTCTTTGAGAATGAAGGTAGAAGAGAACCTGTCTTAAAATATACCCATGTATGTGTGATCTAGGCATGAAATGTGAGAAAATTACCTGTTTATTCTTGTTGGGGGCGGAGCTCATTTCAGGCCAAACATTTTTTTTTTTTTAACGCAACCCTGAAATGAATAAGCCAGGCGTACTTGTATAGAAATGTGAATTCTATGATGATTAATCCATGTCCAAGGGAGAAAATGCATTGGACCCAGCATTCCTACCTGGTTGTGGCTTTCTTCTACTATCACGCTGTAGACGACTGCTGAAGAGTTACGCACTCGGGAGCCTGAGGAACGACGCTGTCTCCTTTTTGGGATCTCAGAGGTGTTCGGAGCCTCCAGGGGTGGAACGAAGCTCTCACACATATGGCCTAATAAGCACAAAGACAAACTATAAAATAAACAACGCTAAGGATGTAAGAGTAATAATGCACCGTTTAACAGAAAGGTGACGGCATGAAATGGTTCCAGGAGACGGACATTATTTTCCTTTACAATATTTTCTAAAAACTGAACGTGGTACTACCATTTTAGCCAAAAAAAAAAAACACTCTTTAAACAATATTTTCATGCATTAATAAATATAGCTTTGTGACATGAACTATACATTTATTTACTATTAGCTAAGGCAAATATGCCAACAGATTTTATTTCACCTTAAAAAAACATTTACACCGAGGACGTGAGACGTAAGTAACCGTCTCCAGCAGCAAGAACAAGGCGATACGAGAGCACAAAGCGAAAGATGACTAATGTGGTGAGTAGGTCTGTGTGGCAGAGTGGGCACGGACGAGCATTATCTGTATACAGACAGGAGGCAGGAAAAGCGTGACCGTCTTCACCTGTCTGATTATCGAACTCGAATGATGACGAAGCTTTGAACCATGTGAGAAAACATGTTTGTTCTTATCGCAGAAAAATACTCCTGTTCAATAACTCGACCCGAGTCCATAATGTTTGAGTTTCATATACACACAGGAACACAACTCGGCGGGGAAACAGAGATAGGCCTCGCCATCCGTCACTGTCGAGTGTTTGAATTCCGTAATCATGCCACGTCTCTTTTCAAACAGCATGCACGGCAAACAGAGAGGCTGCGCTTCCCGATAACCAGCTCTTTCGCTCAAACGTAACACTGTCACACCTTTGATTTAGCAGGGTGATTATTCTAACCTGTTTGGGCAGCTTTTTTCCCCTTAATAATTAAAATGATCATTTAAAAACTTCGTTTGATGATCTCAATCATACAAGTGTGAAAAATATGAAAAAAAAAAAAACCATATATTAATAATAATAATAATAATAATAATATATATAGTTGCAAGCAACGATGACGAGCCCAAGGACGATCCTGTGGCCATCGCCACCCCGCGCACACCGTATGACCTGTGTGTTATTTGAGCATGTTAAGACAATTTGCACACTTCACACACATTATATACTGTAGGGCCGAATTCAGCTTGGGCCCTAAATACTTTTTGAGTGCGTGGGTGTGCGCGACATGTGAGGGTTAGTGTGTGTGAGAGTGACTGAGGTGTGTGCGTGTGTGTGTGTGCGTGTGTGTACGAGTGTATGTAACATATGTACATATAACATATGTAATGTGTATGTATGTGATGTACGAGTGTGTTTCTCCGTGTGTGTGTGTGTGTGTGTGTGTGATGGTAACATTTGTGATATGTACGCGTGTACAATAGGCTGCAGATGCTGGAAAATAAGCATCACACTATGATGTTACTCAATTTGATGTCATTGATTGTGATGTCACTGAATATAATGTCACTCAATATAAGGCCACACATAAAGCTATCAATCACTTTTCAGCATAAGTTTACGGCATCGTCTTGTTTGAGATATTGAAAATCCCTCAGCATCCTCACTGCCTTTAGATCACATAGGCCTGGTTTGGTGGCGATCGTATAAATTCCAGAGGAGGAGTATATCAAAATGCATCAGGTGCGTTTTTGTGAACGACCCCAAATAACTGACTTCCTGTTGAGTTGAGTCCAGGACATGCAGTGCGAATGTTGTTCAGCTCAATGAGCTCTAAATGTGTACCGAGTTGTGTGTGCATACATGCATGTGTATGAGCTATGCAGCAAAATCTCGTTTGGGGGCCCCTGAGGGTCCCGGGCCATGAGACTCTCAGGCCCTCTAATGGCAGCAGATTCCAACCTGTTTGCCAGTTTTTATGAGTTTTTGAGCATGTTAAGACCCGCAAAAAGCCAAAAAGGGTGGAAAAAAATTAAAATCCTTAGGAAAATAAGAGGGTCCTATAGTGCTTGGGCCCTAATCAGAAAGGGGGCAAATACTTTTTCACAGAACTATAAATGCACCTACTGATAGGCTGCGTGAATCGACACACTAAGATTGAAGGAAAGCAGCCTTCTTCTTGCGTCTTCTCCCAAACTGTGTGGTTTATGTCCAAGCAACAATTAAATCAACCGTTACTTAATTCTTTTGTTTAAAGGGGATGGCAAAAAAAATTTGCCCCATCTTTTTTTTTCTTTATTCTTTTTCAAAAGACAAATGCTTACTTCTGTGAAGGGAAGAAAAAGGCGACAAGGTGTCCTGTACAGCTCGCGAAGGATGCAGGATGACCAAACTGCTCTCCTCTTCTTGATCCCACTTTTCCTCCCAGTGCCTCTTCCTGGGCTTGGTCCAGTCATTTAATGACCCCGAAAGACGTTCTTGGGGGATGACGGGGAGGAAAAACAGAACTCAGACTCGTGTACACACCTATAAGCGACTTTAAATCAGAAGGTAAATCCCAGGTGAAATCTGTCCCGTACCTGCTTTCCTAAGGGTTTGCTTAAGATTCAACTGAGTCTCTTTCAGCTCCCTGAGGATCTCCAGACTTTCCTTGTTCACGTTGCGGAAACGGGTGGCGAAGTAGAGCAGAACGACGCACGCGATCGTCACCATGGCCTTCCTGAGAAGCCCGACCAAAAAGGCGAGACGCTCCTATACAACATGTTAAAAAAAAGAAAAAAAGAAAAATAATAGAATGCTACAAAAAATAACATTCACAATACAAATGATTTATTATTCATTATGTGTTTGAGGCATTCTGTAACAATTATTGACGTCTCCAGTGTAAGGATTCTGTGCTGTGGATCCTTTGAATAATCACAAGCTACGAATAATACAATTAAATAAATAAACAAAAAAGAAAAACAAGAACTATTAACAATAATAATAAATATTAACAATGAGTTCACACAGCCGGGTGCGATTATGGGAAGCCATTAGGGTCAAACTTGGTCATATGATTCATTTGCTTAAAAAAAATAAATAAAAGAAAAAATTTTATATATATATATATATATATATATATACACACACACACACACACACACACACAAACCTGTATATATTAAGGGAATACTTGTCCAGGGTCTGACATGAATTTCCCTCGTATGTATATGGATTGTTCAAGTCAAACAGGGACTATTCCCCATTCCCCAACATTTTTTTGAGAAGTATACTTGATTTCTCATGTTTGTATAACTGATCATTGCTACACATATTAAAAACCCACCATCTGCTGATAACCAGGACTCCCATCTTCCAGCACCGTCCTACAAATCAAACGCTCCAGGTAGACGTTCAGAGCCACCAGTCCGAACAGAAACAACCTGTAAAACACGAGTATGTCATTTTACAAAACATAACATAAAATTGAGATGTACGGTTAGATATAAAAAATAAATAAAGAAATAAATAACAAATCTAAAACAATTCTCCATGATCACGCGAGACCCCTCGAACCCGACTCCAACACTCCAGATTATCAGCGAATAACCGTGCCGGGGATTAGCTTAATCAAGGAGCCCTTCAAGAATCTACCCTGCGAGTAGAAAAACACTCCCATGTGAGTGCTATCTTCACCTCGCCGGTCTGCTGGAAGTGACCGCATTCAAGTCAGCTATTACTGAAACCGTTTATCTGCTTAATCATAATGAAGCAGCCGGAGGACATCGTCCCCTTTCTGACAAGTGTGAAAAATACTCTTCAGCTTGCAAAGTGTCTTTTGTATTCCATAGAAAGCTACAGCAATTTCGCTTGTATAATTACAGCCTTGAATGGAAACCCTGCATGTAAATACGCGAGGATATTCGCTCACCTCGCGCCCGAGGTGCGGCGTGTAGAGGTGAGCAGGAAGGACGCGCAGAAGCCCAGCGCGTTGTACAACAGGGAGCTGAGGGTGTGTGACTCGGACATGATGAAGCTCTGAAGGAAAGCGACGCGGTTGAAGATCTCGGCAAACGCCACTTGCTGCTCCTGGACCGAATGTCTCATCTCGGTAAACACATCCCTCAGACCTGCAACACAAACATTCAGCGAGGAATAAAACACGACTATAGGAAACTAATCAATGTTTCTTTAACGGAGCCTGATGGGAAGTAAAAGTGTTTTATTATTCATGTACACCCATGTGTCCAAAATTACGAAGAACTAAGTCTTTATAAGAGTTTATAAGAGGGCACACATTGCGAATGCAATTTAAACTGCGATATGTAACTTTGCGATATGTAACCATTTGGTATTCAAACACGTATCTTTTCGCCAATATTTATTTAGTAACTCAAAATTTTAAATAAATAAATAAATAACTTTTACAAATTCTACATAAATTCCTGACTATTCATATATGACATGTAATAAACTGCAGACTTTTGGAAGTAAATAATTGTACATGTCCATATTGTGATTTTGTTACTTTTTCCTCTCTGGCTTGTTAGAAAGCACTGGTGATGTTCCTTCCATAAACATCTGCTTCACTATAGTAACAATCATATACTGTTGTTAAATAACTAATGTCTTTAGGTATTTACTATTACCTTAGATGATGTCACGTCTTTCTATACATGTCCCTGCGAATGAAACATTACTATAGGAACGGTGATGATATAGCAAGTAGTCTTCTACAGTATACGTTTTCATTTGAGTTGCAGTTCCTCTCTAATCCTATAGATGGTGCACTCATCGGCATGCAGCACAGCCTCCTGTGTACAGTAGATGGGCAAAATATTATTACTTACACTTCAAAACATGACATCTTTGCGAGTGAGATATCCTTGAATCTAGCCGAAAAAATTCTTGTTCTATTAGCCAATATTTTTTTTTTATAAAAAAAAAAAAAGAAAAAGAAAAAATTCCTTGAAACCAGCAAAATTATCTGCCAACACTCACATTTTTAGTTACATTTGCCAAGAAATAAGCTTAATATTCTCATATTTGGTTTGTTGCTGCCTTATTTTTAAGAAATTATAGATAGGCTTGATGCACAAAATTTTTGCAATTATTTTTATGGGGCTTTTTTTGGAAATGTAACAGAAAAAAAAGTCTAATCAGCAGTAGCCATAGATAAATAAAAAAATTTTTTAAAAAGTCTTTTTTAAAGACGACATAACGTTATCATGTACGATGTGTGTCCTTGCTGAAATTGCTTGTGTCTGGTTGTGCATGTGGGTTTTGACAGGCAGCTGCTCTCTCCTCAGTACTGCGGACCGTACAGACCTACTCTCACCCATGCTGCGACTGACAGTTAGTGTAATTAACTATTATCAGAACACCTGTGATGTACAGTGACATATATAGTTAAATGCTCCAGTGCTGTTACAGTCTATCATCAGCACTCAAACTAGAATGCTGGAACTCTCATCCAATCAGATTACTCGGGCAGAACTAACTATTGTATAATAAACAATGTTAAAGAGAAAATATACGAGTAATGTTCTGCACGGTTATGGTTCATGCACTATGTGAGAGCAGACCAGTATTTCCTTCTGTTACCCTTCGTGGAGTGCTGCAGTGTACTCTTCAGCTCTTCTCCGTTACGCAGGATGGTTTCCTGAGATTTCAGAGCTGCACTTTGGGCCTCCACTAGATCCTCAGCCATCCTCTGGGTGGACGCAAGCTGCTCGGCCACGCCCGCCGAACTCTCAGTCAGCCTGAGAAGTACAGACACGCGTAATTAGAAAAAACATACTACAAATGACAGACTGATATATAACTGGGATAATTATTAATTTTGTGTGCTTTATCAACCTGGTGTGCTTTATCTGTGTGTGTGTTCTCTGCACATACTACAGTACACTAAAGAGTCAGCTCCAGAATTAGAAAAAAAAAAAAAAAAAGACCATAAATTATTTATAGAGTTGAATATTAAACTGAATTAAAAGGTAGATCTGTTTTTTTTTTTTTTACTTAAAAGCCTTCACCCACCTTTCCCAGAGGTGGCAATAATTATGGAGCTGACTGTAACTGTGGACAAACGCAAGCCTTCTTTTCCAGGCAGGTGTTACGCAAGCAAGCGCTCATGAAATTGTCCACCTCTGCATTTCAATAAACTTTGATGCTTTTCTTAAGACTGTAATTAAGTTAAAATGCTCTGCGGTACTCGGGTTGTTGGAGCACCTGTGGATGGTGTTTTCTGCCCGACGCTGCCACTGCTCACTCTGGAGGTAATGGCAAATGCTGTGGGCGTGGGTGAAGAACTCGGTGTAGGTGTTAAACGCGACGGGGTCCATGTCGCGGGTACAGGTTTTCACGTCGCTGCCCTCTGGACACTCCGGAAAATTCCGCCCGGACCTGTAACGAACCCGGGTGACTTTTTATATGGGCACTAGACAGGCTGGAGGTGATTTATGGAGTGCAATTATGATCGGCAATGCAGAGCAAATTGGGACGTAGCCATAAAGTGAATACACTGGACAGTAACTTAGGCGCACTGGAAAGATTGTAGTACATAGTATTAAGATGAAGTTATAACCCTGTGATTAAAAACTAACACAATTTAACACATTAGACAGAAATATCTTCCTGCCTATTGGGTACAACCACAGAGATTTTATTCCTGAACTTAAGAGTGAATTTCCTTACAATTCACAAGACTGGCTAATAATGATAAAATCTCACTAAATGCCCAAACCCCCCAGCCACTGGATGCAGTGCCGGTCCCAAGCCCGGATAGAATGGGAGGGTTGCGTCAGGAAGGGCATCCGGCGAAAAACCTGTGCCAAGTTGTTGTGCGGACCAAGTGTCCGCTGTGGCGACCCCTTGCTGGGAGCAGCCGAAAGACCGACAACAACTAAATGCAT
>JAQQZS010000039.1:3941272-3954869 GCA_030068045.1 Platyallabes tihoni | reverse complement strand
CGATGCTGGGGTTCGAACCCCCGACCTTCCGATCAGTAACCCAGTAACCCACAGCTTTAACCGACTGAGCCACCACTTGGCAAATAATTCACTCCTACCGCATGGGATGAGAATGAGTAAATAATAGAGTGCGCCACCTGTAGGATCATAAAGATACGGCAATGTTTTACCGCCTCAAATGCCTCCAAAGTCTCAAAACTCCACTTGACAGTGACAGGGTTGAGCGGCCGAGAGCACGTGAGCTGCAAGCCCGTGGTGTTTTGAGACGTGTGAAATGAGTGGGTTTGACACTAATTCGCTCACAGAGATTGGAGATGAAGGCAGATCGGAGGCTATTTAAAAAAAAATGTAACGCCATTAAAAAATGCGTTTGTGTCGCGGCGGTATTTGTAAGCTTTCAGGTCATCTATATTATAAAAAAAAAAAAAAAAAAAAAAGATTTTGGAGTCAATGTGGTGACTCATGAATCGCCACACACAAAATATTGTGATACATAACCGGATAGATATTTTCCCCCCCTCCCTCTCTAATGCTTATATTAATTAATTTACAGATAAAAGAAATGCACCCTTTTAGTCGCTTATAGTTGTGTTTAACGTTGCGAAACTTCTGACAAACCCACTATTTCCTGTTCTCATTTAACGCGATCGCATTTCAAACCAGCATTCCCTCACCAAACTCTCTCTCTATCTCTCTCTATCTCTCTCTCTCTCTGCGTCTCTCTTAAAAGTAACACCAAAAAAATCATCTTGTCACGTTACAGAGAAACTACAAACCACAAGGTCTTATAAATGTTCTTCCAGGACCGGCCATACCTCCAACTCTCGCAAAGCACAGGAAAGATCTAGAAAATTATTCAGCGTCTTTCTGAAGAAACTGAATCAAGAATTTATGCTTTTACGATACAGATAAAACAAAAAAGTATAATCCCTGTATTTCTTCACATCAAGTGAATTATTATTATTATTATTATTATTATACTTTTTTTTTAAACACATGCTTGAGTTGTAAATCGTGTGCCTTCATGGCTTTTTTTTTCTTCTCTCCAAGTTCAAACCAGAAACAAACAAACAAACAAAAAAAAAAGCCAAATTAGCCACAAAAAGCAGCAGCAGTGACCTCGAGGGAGATTCCACCAGCACTTCCACTCATGGGAAGGTGCAGTAATCTCGCCCTCGCACAACAGCTGTGGAATCTTCACACTCCACTCGAGCGAGGTGGACCGGCTCGGCTGGTGATTTCCCTGCACTTATTCGCCCGATTGCGCGTGAATTCGTTCTCGCTGTCTCTGGTTTTTATAAGAGGGAAATTCAACATCTTGTCACCTTTCCACTCGTTGCTTGTGAATACTTACTTTCACTGATTTTTTTTTCGGTTCACAGATTCCTTTTTTTTTTTTCTTTCTCCCTTTATTATTTCATCAGTCTTACAGGGTTGCGGTGCAGGACGTGACATCAAACACACGTTTCTACGAACTCAGAAGTGTCAAATCCTGCATGCTGTAGATATGCAGCTGCTTTTTTGTTTTTTGTTTTTGTTTTTTTAAACTTCGTATTCGATATCTCGTTCTCTTTAACTCCGAGTCTTTTCCTGTTGTGTCGTGTTGTGTGCAGAGGTGACGGAAAAGGGGAGGACCAGGAAGGTTCTAAAGAATCGACCCAAAAACAGAAGAAGAGCAAAAAAGAGCAGGAACAGGATGTGGAGAGAGTTGAGCCCGTCGCTGTCGAAGAAGAGGAGGAGGTGGAGGAAGGGGATGACGGGCACCGAGCGGAGGCGGGTCAATCCGAGCCCTCGGCCCCTGAGCCCGCAGCGGCCCTCGGCGCTCCGGAGGCTTCTTCCTCGGCCAAGCAGCGGCGATCCATCATCCGGGACCGCGGGCCTTTGTACGATGACCCCTCGCTCCCTCAGGGCTGGACGCGCAAACTCAAACAGCGCAAGTCGGGACGATCGGCCGGCAAATTCGACGTCTACCTGATCAAGTGAGTAGCACGTTTACGGCTGTGCTGGTGACCGATCGATTACACACCGTATACTAGTCCACACTATTCCCGTGTTCTCGTTTAATGTTAAAATGTTTGGTACTGATTTATGATGATGATAAATGACATTCAGGTTTATAAATTGGTTGTGAAAGAGCAGACATGCATACCAGCTTCGAAGACAGCTTTGGTTAGCTCGGTTCGTCATCCAGAGGCTTTTCTTATTCTAAAGCAGGAGTGGAGGAGGTGAAAATGTAACGTTGTGATATAGGTCAGATCAGGCTCGCCTGGGCTCTGGAGTGCTGAGACAAACAGCGTGGGTGCAGCAACTCCTTGCACTATAGCGCTCACAAGCTCTACAACACAGCGCCTAATTCAATATCAGGCTAAATAATCTGCACAGAGATTAGTAATGCTTTCGCTTGGGTCGTTTTTTTTCTTTTTCTTTTTCTAGACAAGAGCTGCGTTGTTGCTGATCGATCGATCGCCCGCGCGATGTACGGTGGTTTAATGGAAAGCTGTGATCCGATCAAGTTACAGGATGCGTGAAATGGTCGACTGATCGGTTTTGACACGACAGATTTAATACATATCCCCTGGGAGTTTAAAAGTCCGCACGGACCAGTGCTTCCAGTTCCCCCCAAAGTACCATTTTTTCATCTATGAAAGAAAGTGTTTGCGTTTAGAGGGATCAGCAAGAAATACGTGCTTGGCATATTTTCTACTCGTGTGTGTTTGAGATTTATGAAATGTGTAGCAAACGTTTTTTTCTTTTGTTTTTGTTTATTTTTCCAGCCCAGAAGGGAAAGCCTTCCGTTCCAAAGTGGAGCTCATGGCGTACTTCCAGAAGGTGGGTGACACCACCACAGACCCCAATGACTTTGACTTTACGGTGACGGGGCGCGGGAGCCCGTCGCGCAGGGAGAAGAGACCGCCGAAGAAGCCCAAAGTGGCCAAGCCCACCGGCAGAGGGAGGGGCCGGCCGAAGGGCAGCGGAAAAGTACGGCAGGCAACGGAGGGCGTAGCAGTGAAACGCGTAGTCGAAAAGAGTCCGGGCAAACTCTTCGTCAAGATGCCGTTCGTGGCTCCGAAAACAGAGGCGGGATCCCCCTCGGGGCAAGTCCCGGTCGTCAAGCAGCGGCCAGGACGAAAGAGGAAAGCGGAAAAAGAGCCGCCGAGCGCGCCGAAGAAACGCGGTAGGAAGCCGGCGGCCGCCTCTCAGTCTGCAGCGGGAGGGACCGGATCGAGCGTGGCGTACGCTGCCGCGGCCATCGCGACGTCGGAGGCCAAGAAGAAAGCGCAGAAGGAACTGGCGGCCAAGCCCGTGCAGGAGAAGGCGCTTCCCATCAAGAAGCGCAAGACACGGGAGACTATGGAGGAAGCCGAAGGTTCTGCCACGACCACGCCCGAGGCGCCGGGCGGCGTAGCAAAAAGACCCGCGAGTCAAACGGCGCCCTCTACCGGCGCAGAGTCCGAAACGGGACAGAAACTTCACAAGCACTCGAGCCGGAAGCATAAGGAAGCGATGGACTCCGGAAACGGCAGCAGCAGCGGACCCAAAGTCCACAAAAAGAGAGATCAGCGCGAGCAACAACTGAAACACCTCCACCATCACCATCATCACCACCATCACCAACACCACCTGCCCCTGATGGAGCCGTCCATCTTCACCCCGCAGGCTCACCAGCTTTCCCTCGGCCACTCCATGCACGGCGGTCCCCCGGTGGAGAACGAGCCCCAGGACTTGAGCACTTCCAGGTCGAGACAAGAGCCGCTAGCCTGCCGGGAGATGGCCCGAACCGACAGTCACACAGTTAGAGACACTTCAGGCAAGGTGGCAGCGACGGAGTTGCGAACCCAGCAACAACAGCAGCAGCAGCAGCAGCAGCATGGCACTGTGACGGGGGATGGAAAGGAACTGAGAGACATTGTTCCTCCTTCCGCTGTGCCCAGGCCGAGTCGAGAAGAAACAGTCGAGTCCAGGACGCCTGTGAGCGAACGCGTGAGCTGAAGGACGTGACTGACATTCAGACTAACTGACCAATCAGCAGCAACGGCTGTGTTCTCGCGCAGGAACAGAGGCACTCACAGAGGGAGGAGTTGTTTTGTTTTGTTTGTTTCTATGTTCGTTTGTTTGTTTTATTTTTTTTTTCCAGTTTTTAAAATTTTTTTTTTTTAACAAGAAATAAAAAAAAAAAATCCACAAAAATGTAAATGTACTTACAAAAGGCAGCTGATGTGTCGGGCGTTGTGAGTCAGATGCAGAGCGATGACAGAATCGCAGGCGTGAATGAATTCTCAGATTTCTTTTTTCCTTTTGCCCAGTTTCATTTTATCCTTTTATTAATATATATATATATATATATATATATATATAAATAAATCATAGGAACCACGTCTTTATCGCTTCATTAGAGCTTGTAGGAAATAGCGAGACACCGAGATAGTAATGGATGCACAAGTAACACTTCAGTGGGAAGCTGATTTACAACTAACCGCTCCCCTGCCAGAACCAGACGCCTCACGAACGTGTTTATAAATAAGAGTTGATTTGATAGAATCATCCGCCCTTTTTTAATTTTTTTTTTCCGTATCGCAGAAGGGACTGTGAGAAGAAGACAGTCTCAGTAACTACATGAAGAATGTCAGATCTTTATAAACGGAAAGACAGGAAAAAAATAAATGAAATGCACTTGTTACGCCATCAATCATGTTTTAAAAGAAAGAAGCGAAGATAGAAAGACTAATCAAAACTCGAGAGACAGTTTATAGCATGCAGAGAAGATGGGTTTTCAATTTACGTCCTGTTTTATTTTTTCTGGAGATCAGTCTTTTTTTTTTTTTTTTCTTCTTTTTTTGTGAGATGACTAGTTAAGTCCCGAACGTGATCATCTTTCTCTCATTCTTGAGACGTAGAGAGGAACGTTTTGCCGCCGCGTAACACGATTCAACCTCGCTATCTGTTTCAGCGGTGCCGGATAACAGACTTAATACAGTTAAACAGTAGGAAAGGTTTTTCACCGCTACTTATTTATATATTTTTTTTCTTTCTCTTTTTAAGCGGGGAAGGAAGGTCGAGCACAAACGAATGCTAACGAAGCACAGCCTAAATAAAGCATGTGAAAAGCGAACAAAAACAGAAATGAAATTCCGAAGCAGTACGTTCTAAAACTTTTTTGTTCTTGTTGTTGTTCCTTCTTTTTTTCTTATTTAACTTTCTAATTTTTTCCCCCTTCTGCAAACATAAAGTGAAATTGAAAACGGTGGCCTTGTGTTTTCCTGAACACATCAGAGTCGGCGTGTGTTTGGAAATGTAGCCGCTCGTTTATTTATTTTTCCTCCTCGTCATGGTGATGGAGAGCAAATAGGGGAAGTCGGCGCGGACAGAGAACGCAGCACGCGCGATATAGTCGCTAGACTTCCTCTCACACGACAGCTGCGCGGGTTCGTACGGGACAGGTTTTTTTTTTCTTTCTTTCTCTCTTTCTTTTTATTCTTTTCTCTTCCCACGTCAGTTAGATCCGAACCTTGATGCTAGAGAAGATAAGTGGAGGGGCAAAAACTCGACAAACTTCAGAATCCCTGTTTTGTTTTTTTTCCCCCGTCCTTGTTGTTTACACTTAAAATGTCATTACAGTGATGAAACGTCTGGAACTTCAGGATGGCTTAACACAAAGCAAAAAAACAAGCAAAAGAAACGAATTGGAACATTTTCAAACATATTTATGTTTCTCGAGAAATCCGCAAAAGAAATAGTGTCATGTAATTTTTTTTTTTTTTTTTATTTAATTCAACTTTTTTTTTCAAGTTCGTCTTCGTATCCTAACTGAAATGAGATAGCAGGGCTTACCCCCTTTTGCTTTTCAAAGTTGCACATGAAGTCACGCATTTCTGTTTCATGTCCGTTTTATGTTCTTTTTTGAGCGTAGCGTAGTTTGCGGACACGCAGCGGATGTGAGGTATATCCTTCCTCATTTCTTTCCTCTGAGCTGAGCCGTGAGGTACTGACACAAGAGAAGATGTGTCAATATGATGATGATGATTGTAGTGAGGCGCTCAAATGATTTACAGAGACGACGCCTGACCACAGGCCAATCTCGTCCGTTTTATTTAAATGCATAATAATGGCCAATGATGTACAAGTGGAGGCCGTTATCAGGAGTCGTTAACTCCCCTCATCTGAAGCAGCGCTTTTACCGTAGCCGGGACGTTTAATTGGTAATAACTTAGAGACATCCCACTTTTTTTTTCTTCTTTTAAATTCCTTTTAAAGAAAGGTTGAGAAGGATTTATAGGGGTCGAATCTGAAGCGTTCCAGCACTTCAGATTCTGCGTCCGTGCTGATGATGGTCAAATCAGCTCTTTGTTTACTGTTCAGTTTTATCTCCTTTTTTAAATTTTTTTTTTATATATATGATTTTAAAAATATATATATTTAAAGAACCACATTGTAGCATGAGCTCCTCACGAGTCATTTTTATGAAGTGTGCTTTAGGTATAAGTGAGTGTTTTCATTACCAGGGATCTTAAAAAATGTTAGAAAACTTCCCTTTCTCTAGATGACTGTGTGTAGCTCGATTTCGAATTTAACAATCGCCAGACGACATTACTTTTTTTTTTCTCCTTTTTTTCTTTCATCAAAGGTCAGCCAAAAATGTTGCTCAACAGTCTTCGTCCCTTAGCCTCCTCTCGGCCTCGACCCTAGCCAGTGGGGAAGAGGACACAGAGAAACTAGAGCACTTGTGCTCTAAAGAAAAGGGCTATGAAATAAATCACAGAATAAAAAATAAAAAAAAAAAATTATATATATATATATATATATATTTAAAAATCAGAAAGATTGATTCGAAGGCATCCATCGTTGCGTTCGGACACGGTTACCCGCTTGAGGCGTTGATCACTGAGGTCTCAAGCATCTTCAGATCCCACTAGCTTGCTCTGTTCCAGCAGATCACAACTTAAGGAAAAAATAAAAAATAAATAAAAAATGTAGAGTCCGCACGATCTGCTGGAATAGAGATCTTAACCAGCGGACTATGACGCACGTGACCTACAGTACAGTACTGTATATGAGGTGTGTGTACATGATGTTCCTGGTCTGACTAATCAGAGAGAGGAGGCTCGAGGACGACGGTGTCGAGCAAGGATGGAGAAAACGGCGCAAAGTAAACAATGTGTAAATATCTACAGCGCTCTGTGTGTGTGAGAGAGAGAGAGAGAGCAATCTGCCACAGAACGGGCAGTGCCTTCATTTCGGGAATCTGACCAAGGTGGCCTTTGATATACATTTAAAAAAGAAGAAGAAAAAACAACAAGAGGTTCACTCAAGACAGGCTGATTGGTCTTTGTTTTTCTTTAAAAAAAAAAAAAATCTTCATTAATCCTAACTGTACTATTTTATTATTTTTCATCGACTGCTCATTGTGTGTCCATAAAGATGATGTATCCATGTAACTGTCCACTTACACAGTGATGATTTATTTATTTTTTATTTAGTTACTTTTTTTTGTAGCACTTAATGCCCACTGTCAAAAATCAAAAACAAAAAAAAAAAACACCACACACACACACAAACAGGAGTCCTACAAGAGAACGTGAAACGATTTTTACTCTCTGTTTTTGTGCCTCTGGCAGACAAATATGCTATGGAATGTCCTCGTGTCCCTGTAGCCAAAACCGACATGCTATGTACGTGAACATGTATCAATATGCATGATTGCCATTAGAAGTTAGTACATTGCTTGTCCTTCTTTACTAATCCTCGTAACAATGTTTCGGTTAGTCTTTTTTTTTTTTTCTCTCTCTCTGGAACACTCCTCTCTGAGAGCCGGCCAAAATGTCTGAGCGCAGGATTCTCTCACTCACTCACTCACTCACTCCGGCCAAACTACAAGGTTACTTGTATGTTTGTGCACTTCGGTTTAAACAGAAAAAAAAAAACTAAATAAAAATGGACACAGACCAAAAAAAAAAATAAATAAAAAAAACCGGAATAAAAAAAAAAAACAGTAAAAAAAAATTGTCAAGTTGGACAAGAATAGATTTTTACGTTCTTCAGGTTTTTTTTTTATTTTTTTAATTCCAGTTCTCAGATCCGAGACGGTGGTTCCGCATGGGCTGTTCCTAAAGCTGTTCCTACTTCAGATGTCCCCGATGCCGTGGCATACCTGTTCCGACTAAATTATTATTATTTGTGATATGATTTTAGTGTTATCCTTTCATTTTATAATTTTTTTTTTTTAAAAAGAAGCCAATGTTAGGAGTAGACTATTTCACCTTTAAGAGCAATAGTTATATTTAGTAGATCTTATTTGCTTTTTTAAAAAATTATTATTATATTATTATTTTATGTCTGTTTTTGTTTTTTTTGTTTTTTTTTCATTTTTTGCGTCTTTAGATTGTGTACGATGTTATATATTTGAAGAAAAAATAATAATTAAAAAAAATAAATAAAAAATAACAGAAACAAGGTTTAAGCTGAATTATAAGGAATGCCTGAAATACAAATTCACTTATAGCACTTGAGATAATACGCGGACGGAGAACGAAGGTCGAATAAAACCACACATTCAGCTTTGAGTCTTCATCGGTAGAACATTCATGGTCTATTTAACATAGTCTTGTGCCTTGAAGTTTCAGTAATAGAACTTTATACGGTAGTTGTATTTTTATTCCTGAGTCCTGTGTTTTTGCCTCTCGTTGGTATTCAGTGCTTTGGCTGTGTCGAGGATTTATAGAGACTGATGATCTGTTTGTCTTGTTTTATTTTTTTTTTTCGTAAACAGGAACCTTTGGAATAAATTGGGACAAATGTACCTGGGCAATATTGACTGTGTAGAAGGTAATAGGATATTATTATTATTATTATTATGTTGAATGTGTCTCCTGTTGGATGAAATCTATCAGTTGGGAAATGTTCTCCATTTTAACATTTTAACATGGGAAGTTGTTCTTCTTTATTTATATATATTATAATATATATATATAAATAAAACGCCTGCCTCAAATGGTATCTTCCAAGCACCGTTTTGCATTTTGTGAAAGGAAAAAGGAATAGTACATCCATGACTGATGTGATGAATTAAAGACCTGCACTTTATTAAAGTATGTTTCCTGGCAGGACACCCGTTAATGAATTAATTAGTCCTTTTTTTGTTTGTTTGTTTGTTTGTTTTAGTATGTATTATTTTCTTAACCGTTGTCTGAAGTGTTTTATTTTTCCTTTGTTCTGATTTAGTTTGAAATAATAAAAAAAGGATGGGTAGTACTATATGTATCTTAAAGGTATATTATTTTAACCAAACAGTCCTACAGCCTAGGTGTCAGTGGTTCCTCTCACCATTTTGCCAAGCTCTTAAGTCCTTGCCTTCCTGAAAGTGAAAAAAAAAAGTATAGTTTGTGTCTACTTTTATAGTACTGTGTTACTGTATTATTTGTTTGCCGTATGTAACAGATACACAACAGTAAACAACATTTACCTTCTGCTTGTCTAAAACATTTCTTTCACCCCCTCTCCTGTGGCGCTGAGGAATCGAAGGTCTCTTGCAAATTTATTCTCTTTGAAAAATAAAAATTTTGCATGAATTGAAAGTAAAAATGGATCATACAGAGCTCTCCAGAGGTCTGGTGGGAAATCAATTGCTGATTATCTACCGAACTCGAATTTTCATTCCATCAGAAACATCTTGAGGGAAACGTAAAAATACTTCCACACATTCGTGCAGTCGAGCTGGAACCTGATGTTTGATCAGTTCTGTTACGATGTCATCACAACATGTGGTTCAAGAGTGGAGAGAAGATTTGAAAGAAATAAAACAAGTAAATCTGACCTAGAGATAGAATAGATACATTCTCGAATAGAAACTTTTTCTTTTACACTTTTCAAAATTCTCATACTTTAGAAATACCATATTTCTAGTTCTGAATAAAAAAAGAAAAAAAAATTAAGTTTACTTCATGCATAAAGCTTTATACAAGTTTTACTCCGTGTCCACTCCCTGAATAATTGAGACATCTAAGCTAGAATTTTGTGAAAACCCTTTTTAAACATTTAAAGCTATCTAAAGCAGCTTTGCCTCCTTTTAATGAACTCAATTCAAGAATACTGAAGTGCCGTCCCTCAGGAGAGTCAGACAACTCAATACGGACCTGAAATCATTCAGCAAGATACGATCAGTGCTTTCTCCGTGTCTGCTAATCATGCTGTAGTAATTTCCAAGGTATTCTGTACATTCTGCTTTTAACCGCTAACTGTAAATGAGTCCAAATCTCGGATCGTGGTTATTGATTCCTGCCTTTAATGGTATCGAGCTTGCTGATTTGTAAGAATTTGCTGTTTTGAATGTTCACATATTATTCATGCCACTTTCTCATAACATCTGGTTGCTGTTTATATATAAATACATATATAAAAAAAAAAAACAACATAAGACCACTTTTTCCAAAGCTGACCCCGTAATTTTTTTTTAAATCGTCATTAGCTATAATATAAGTTATATTTATAAAAGAAATGTTTTATTCTGTGAGTGGACGATTCAGGATTACAACCTAAAAAATAGTCTGTTATTACATTTTTTCTAAATTAAATCTGAGGATATAATCTCTTAGGTATTTTATTTTATACTCTATGAAATTGTGTTGTGGAACAAACACCGAGAAACTCCCGAAATTATTGCAGACCAGAGGCTACTGTACATCCAGCATTCTGAATTTATTTATTTATTTTTTGACATTTGGAAGTTTTCCTTCAAGCTGAAAAGCAGGGTACGAGTTTGGAAGGTAGGTTTTGTTGTCTGATCAGCATCCTGCAAATGCTGAAAAAAGATTTGTGATTTATAATAGGTTTATTAAAAAATAATTTAAGATGAATTCCATGTATTCCATCTGTAAGAATCTTCTTTAGAGAAAAAGCACAAGCATAGAAAGAAACCTGTAACCTAGGACCTCACCTACCTCTACCGTTCTGGATATCTCTACAGCTTTAGAGTTAATTCAATGACTTTCTGTCTTTCTCCAGTCTCTACCTGTACACCCTGAGTTTACATACTGTTTGATGAAATAACAATGGATGAAGGAGGATTCTGGATTTTAATCCCAGTCTCATGCGTCTGACTCGGCGAATGATCGTCCTGATGATTATTTGAACAAACAGTTCATCTGTCTTTCTTAAAGGAGTAGCTCGCTCTAAAACACCAGCGTACACAATGCTTTAAGTGAGCAATAAACGTAAATCTGTTTGTTCCAGTTTGTGTCCAGGTGCAGCCCTGATCTCAAGCTCCAGATAGGAACAAGACAAGAAGCCACTACTTGGCCAGGACGAGATTGCTCTTTAAAACACAAGCATTGTGTTGTTGAAATTAACCATAAATATGTCTCATTCATATGTACACACACACACACTTTTTTTTTTTTTTTAAGACCAAAGTGTTCCAATATGAAACATTACAGTATAATGATGGCATTCTTTTAACTTAAATTTATTATGTATTATTTATAATTATAATTATGATAATATTTTTGTCTGTTTTTATTATACATCAGGGCCTGTGTGATATTGATTTTTACCTCTTGCTTACAATTATCTAGTTACGATCAACTAGGTTTATTAAAAGATTGCTCTTAAATGTCAACGTATAATATTCTGTCAAAGTGATAAAATTGTAATAGTGCAAAAAGAGATAGCTATGCTATACACACACACTATAAAAGCTATATTTATTTCTTTATATAATCCCCTGTTATGCTAATGCACTTTCTCCAGGGTTTCACTCGTGCTTGGACACCATAAAGGTAACTAGAGTTCCCAGTGCGTCCAGAGCCATGATGGGAGTGCCTGCTTCACAGTTCATGAGCTTCCCTTCTTACCCTGACGCGCCCATCACTCTTGTATAGGGACAATCTAAACTCATCAGATCACATGACCAGCTCCACTGCCCCGAAGTGCAATCTTTATTCCCTCTAGTAAAACTTTTTTTTTCTGATTAGTCTCACCAACAATGTTTTTTTTTATTTTTTAACGTTTTTTTGGTTAGTCTGGTTAGTCACAATCCTGAGAGTTGTGTGTGTGCACAGTTTATGGAAATGCTCTTACTTTCATTATTAAACATAGCTCTTGTTTTTACTGTTGATTTTTTTTTTTTACCATGGAACTTAAGTGTTTAAGT
This sequence comes from Platyallabes tihoni, assembly GCA_030068045.1. NCBI lineage: Eukaryota > Metazoa > Chordata > Actinopteri > Siluriformes > Clariidae > Platyallabes > Platyallabes tihoni. The sequence goes on along the minus strand of JAQQZS010000039.1, from coordinate 3,942,727 downwards.
GATTTCCATTCATGATTTTTTTCTTTAACCACATTTCTTCAACAAATTTGGTTCAATAATATCCTTCTAGGTTTATATATATATATATATATATATATGTCGGCCAAGGTGGTCAGAGCCCACTGCAGTTTCAGTGAGTGGAACGCCTTATCCTTGAAAATCGATGGATAATGTGTTGCCAACTTGCAGAAGAGACACATCCGTCTCAATTTAATAGATTTTGGGACTGATCCAAAAAGGGGCAAGGTCACAGGACGGCATCAAATGTCTGATACAGTTTATCTTCAATAGTTTCCTTCCTGTGTAATATATATATATATATATATATAATATTCTAGATCTATTGCCATTTTTCCTAATATGAAATTTGACATTTTTTTATTTTGTTATTTTATATTTTTATTTTACACTGAGATGATTTTCAACAGCTAACAACAGAAGATCAAATAAAACCAGATCTAACACCAGGCGACTGTCTTTGATGTGTATCATCAGAATCGGATATGAATCATATCTGGGTGTAAAAACATCATTAATAAATGTTCCATTTGAGCATTTGCTGACATGTATACTCGCAGCTCTTAAAGGCCTTTTTACTATGTATTAATAAGTATACAGGGGTCAGGATTGTGCAATATAGAGTAATGTATCCTTTTTTCAGCACAACCTAGCCAATATGAGGAACTGAATTGTATTTTATTTTTACCAACTATACAAACATGACTGAGCAAAAAATGTAAGAATGAGTCATGCAGGCAAAGATTAGCACCAATACTGTACATATAATCATGTGATTTTATGGGTGTTTTACTTTGTTTCTGTCACCAAAAATGATATGCACATCTTGTGAGTTTAACATTTTTGCACCGTCATTTTCATATTTCGGTAGCAGTAAAACTTTCTGCATTTTAAAACTAATAATAACCTTGGTTCTACCTGACATCCGAAAACCCAAATGGACAGTTTGATGTCTGAAGACTCCTCTGTTGACCCACACTGCAGGACTTCTGTATAAACAGTTAGCTTTTTTAAAATTGTTCATTGTGGTGCAAAATGATTTGATGTCACCCAGGTTTAGATACTAGTATTAGACATCACACCAATTGTAAAATGTATTATTTAGTAAATAAATTAATAAAAACTCTTAGATATTCCTTCTTCATGGAACACACAGCTATTGATATGCTAATTTCGACTTTGTTTCAGTGGTCATGCAAATTATTTTGTGACATCATACAGGGGATATAAGTATGTACTGTATTAGATAGGTTCTCCTGAAACAACTTGATATCACTCAGGTTTTATCATTTAATAAAAAGGATTTTTTTAAAAACTTTTTACTCAACCGTATGAGACATGACTTCAGTTGTTAAATGTATCATTCATTCATTCATCTTCTATACCGCTTTATCCTCTATTCAGGGTCACGGGGACCTGGAGCCTATCCCAGGAGTC
>JAQQZS010000039.1:3897045-3907123 GCA_030068045.1 Platyallabes tihoni | reverse complement strand
ACTAATGTTTATTCACTGTATGACTCCCCCCCCCTCCCCCTTAACACTGGACCCGCTACTCTAGAGTGCTTACTTTTCTTCTTGATGCACAGATACCTAAATGACCTGTACACACTCGAGCTGCGTCCGGGCTCTAACGTGGCAGGCTGGGACATGCCCATCACATACGGCGTGCTGCCTCCACCACGCGAGAGCCACACGGCCGTAGTCTACACAGAGAAAACCTCGAAGAAGTCTCGCCTCGTTATCTACGGAGGCATGAGCGGCTGCCGCCTCGGAGACCTCTGGACGTTAGATATAGGTGAGAGAAAGGTTTAAAGAAAGTGTTTTCGATTCGAAGATTGTGATTGTGTGAGGATTTATAGACCTTATTTTAGTTTTTTTTAAATGGATAGAGAATGGATAGTTATTTATTTATTTGTTATAAATCGCCAGTAACAGCAATTAAAAAAAAAAAAAAAAACACTAGTCCTGTACCTTAAAGAAAAATTACTCAATTGTTCAAATTTGTTGTTAGGATAGATAATGTACAGCTGTACAGTCTTGGCGCATTCTCCTCTTGGGGGCATAAAGTTTTGAATGATTGTTTCATTAACAAATCTTGTGTCCTACAGACACGCTTACTTGGAACAAGCCAGCAATAAGTGGCACTGCTCCGCTCCCTCGCAGTCTCCACTCTGCCACCACCATAACAAACAAGTGAGTTTTCTCATCTCATTTCTCTCAATGTTTATAAAAAAAAAATAAAGACTTGGTCTAACTGCACACTGTATAGTACATCACTGCTTATCAGGAGTTGAGTTTAATCCCAGGAATGCTTTGCCTTTTTTTTATTAAACAAACCTGTTATTTAATCATCTGTCTCTTTGGATTTATAATTAACCAGAAATGGTATTTTTGTAATGATGACGATGCACCTGACTAATGAAACTTTACCTTCACCATCTCTCTTGAGGATGTACGTGTTTGGAGGATGGGTACCCTTGGTGATGGATGACGTGAAAGTGGCTACACATGAAAAGGAATGGAAGTGTACAAACACACTGGCATGCCTGAATCTGGGTATGGATTAATACAGACCTGATGGAATTAACCTTGTCATATTTGAAGCGTATTTTATCTGTATTAAGAACAAAGATTGATTCGTTTTCAAAAAAAACTTTCCCTCTCTCGCTGAGATGCAATGACATGGGCGACTATTTTAATGGACACTCTGGAAGACAACATCCCACGGGCCAGGGCAGGGCACTGCTCTGTAGCCATCAACTCCAGACTGTATGTTTGGAGTGGCAGAGACGGCTACCGCAAAGCCTGGAACAACCAAGTGTGCTGCAAAGATCTCTGGTATTTGGAGACAGGTGAGTTTTTAACTTGCTAATAAAAGCTCAATGGATTAAAAAAAATTTAAAACTTTTTTATTTTGATCATCGTTTCTAAATATCAAGGGAATTAATGATGAATCGATCGTAGTTACCAATAATAAAAATATTAGGATAAAGATAAAAAGTTTTATGTGCAACTATTTTTGTCGTGCACGTTTTTCTATAGACCGTCCTCTGGCGCCATCTCGTGTCCAGCTGGTTCGTGCCAACACCAGTTCCCTGGAGGTGAGTTGGGGCGCCGTGCCCACTGCCGACGCCTACCTGCTGCAGCTGCAGAAATACGAAATTCCAGCCGCGACGGCAGCCTCCTCCCCCAGCGTCACTCCCACTTCCTCATTGCCCTTGAACTCGCCGAAAAGCCCGGCCGCCGCCGCCGCCCCCGCCACTCAGGCTGCTCCCGTCACAGGGGTTACCCTGGTACCCCAGGTGCCCTCACCAACTACGTCCATGCCTAGTAGCCCACTCGCTGCAGCCTCGCCGCGTGGTCCAGGTAAAAGTGCGTAGCACCAGTATCTTTATTTACTCCTTTTTTTTGTGTGTGTGAAAATTGTGTAAAGAGCAAATTGTTGTAATAAACTCAACAATAAACTTTGTGACAAAGTTAACATGGGGGGGGAAACAAACAGAAACAATGCTGGTTGATTTACAGAAAATGTCTAGCAACAAAGCTAGACTGCTTTAATTTAGCCTAAAACATTTAACGTGTCAAATCGGAAATTTATACTATGTAAAGTACATCTTGTAAATTCTATCATCTTGGAGCAACAGGAAGATGTAATGTTTGGCATCGCAGGGCATCATAACACTGAGCACTTTTTACAAAGAAAGCTCTGGTTAAGTTAAATGCATGTTGTTGTTTTTTTTTTTTTGCAGCCATCCTGAAAGTGGCAGCACCTCAGTCCACTGCTGGGGCGTCTGTTGTCACTGTACGTCAGGCCAATCAAGTGGGAAAATCTCCAGTCACAGTCGCATCACTTCCTGCCGGAGTCCGCATGGTCGTTCCTGCACAGAGCGCACAAGGAACAGTAAGTTGTTGTTCTTAATATTACCGAGCAGCTTGCAGGTGGAAGTCCAAATTCACGGTAGTATCTGTAGCGCTATTTGCTTCCACCATTTATTTTTATTTTTTTTATTTAAGGTTTAACGATCATTTTTCTCGTGCCCTCTCTAGCCGATTGGGAGCAGCCCTCAGATGAGCGGCATGGCTGCTCTGGCTGCAGCTGCAGCTGCGACACAGAAGATCCCTCCATCAGCAGCCACCATGCTGAACGTTCCTGCAGGAGCCACCATAGTAAAAACAGTTGCAGTCACTCCAGGCTCCACGGCCCTTCCTACCACGGTGAAGGTCGCCTCACCAGTGACCGTGAGTGCCCCTCTGGAGCTTTAATTCAGCCTAAAACATTTAACGTGACCAAAAGAAATATGAAGTTTATACTATTTAAAGTACATCTTGTAAATCCTGTCATCTCGCAGCAACTGGAAGATTTAATATTTGGCATCGCAGGGCATCATAACAATTGAGCACTTGTTACTAAGAAAGCTCTATTAAATTTAATGCACGTTTGTCTTAGTATGTTTGCTTACGTTTAAGTTAATCTTGGTTATCTTTTTCCTTTTTTTCAATTACCCCATGGAACCATTGGCTTGGATTCAATGTTCCTCTCAACAGACATACCTTGGCTACTCTCACATGACAAAAGTAAAACTTTAAAGTAAATGCTAAGTTGTAATATAAAGATCCTGTGTTTTTTCAAGCACCTTTAACAGTGCTTTATTTATAGATAATTGTGCAAATTGAGTTTATGCCAAATAGATCCCTTGAAAAAGAAGTTAAGTCTTACGTGTGAATTTAATTTTTTATTTTTATTTTTTTCATTCTTCTTTTAAGGTGAGCAATCCAGCCACCCGCATGCTAAAGACAGCCGCAGCTCAGGCTGGAACTTCTACCATCACTACCCCCAACACGCCAACACGTCCCATCATCACGGTGCACAAATCGGGCACAGTGACTGTGGCCCAGCAGGCCCAGGTGGTCACCACCGTGGTGGGAGGAGTCACGAAAACCATCACGCTCGTCAAGAGCCCGCTCACTGTGGGCAGTGGCGGCACTCTGGTGAGGATTGAGTGCTGAGAGAGTGAAAGTTTTGTCAGTTGTTCGATAGAGAAATGTATAGAGGTAGTGCATAGTGTATCGTCAAGCTTCTCCCTGAGAAGCTTAAATATCTACAATGAGTTTGTGTTACTAGGTCTAATAGAAGATTTAGATTCGAATGTCTTGTTGGAGGTTTTATTTTTACACTTTCTACCTCAGATCTCTAGCCTGGGGAAGGTGATGTCCATGGTCCAGACTAAACCAGTACAGAGTGCTGCAGTGACGGGCCAAGCTGGCAGCCCAGTCACACAGATCATACAGGTCAGTGCACCAGGGTTTTATTTTATAGAGTTTTAAGACTTGTATATCATAATCGTATAGAAGCAAGCCTGGTCGTGTGTGTGGATAGGGTGTTTGTTTGTATGTATTTTCTTTTTGTATCGGGCATACTCAAACTATATAAATATAAGCCTGCTGTTTGTTTTTATATTTTTCTCCCAGACAAAGGGCCCTCTACCTGCAGGCACCATACTGAAGCTAGTCACCTCAGCAGACGGCAAACCCACCACCATCATCACTACCACGCAGGCAGGTGGTGCTGGCAGCAAGCCAACCATTCTGGGCATCTCCCCTACCACTACCACAAAGCCTGGCACCACCATCATCAAGACCATCCCGATGTCCGCTATTCAGCAGGGAGCTGCAGGTTTGTCTTACAGCAAGTTGTCAACTAGTTCTGCTGACTTTGGGGAGGAAAAATTTATTGAATGTAATAAGTTGCCTTTAAAAAAAAAGTTTCCTTTTTTTCGACAGGTGCTCCCGGTAGCACTGGTATAAAGTCTCCCATCACAATCATCACAACCAAAATGGTGACACCGGGCACACCAGGGAAAATCATCACAGCAGTACCAAAACTGGCTGGAGCTCAGCAAGGCGTGACTCAGGTGAGGTCCTCTTTAAACCCACGACGTCATAGCCATTGAAAAGAAAAGAAAAAAAAAACCTTACGTTTATTTTTAAACTGTATATGCTTCCAAAGGTGTCCAGTATGTCCGATTATGATGGTGTCAGTCAACTTTAATTGTAACGACTTTTTAAAAATCTTTTTTTTTTTTTTTAGGTGGTCCTGAAGGGGGCGCCAGGACAGCCTGGCACCATTCTTCGCACTGTGCCCATGGGTGGTGTACGTCTTGTTTCTCCCGGTACTGTTTCTGCTGTCAAACCCACAGTTACCACGCTGGTGGTTAAAGGCACCACAGGTAACGCAAAGGACTTTAATGTTGAAAAGCAGTTTATTTATATTTACTGCGTTTTTTTTCTTTTTCTTTTGATAAAAGTATTTATTATAAATAAATGGAAATTAAGTAGATAATTGCCTGTTTCCCCACGTCACAGCGATTTTTATAACATCCTCGCCCTGTGTTTGTGTAGGAGTAACTACTCTCGGCACTGTGACCGGAACGATCTCGACCAGCCTGGCGGGGGGCAACGTTCCCACTGCCAACGCTAGCCTGGCCACCCCCATAACCACCTTAGGCACTATCGCCACCCTCTCCAGCCAGGTAATCAGCCCTACAGCGATCACTGTGTCTGCAGCTCAGTCAAACCTGACCACTGCACCTACAGTGGCCATACAGGTACCACGCCTGCTGTTGAGTAATATCTCTTAACTTTTGATTGTGGAGTAATTGATTTATATAAATGCATTTCTATTGCTTTTTATTTTCGTAGGCAGCTACACAGCCCACTCAGGTGACGCTGATAAGCACCCCGACCGGCGTGGAGGCGCAGCAGGACCTCCCCGTGTCCATCCTGGCCTCCCCCACCTCCGAACAGCCCTCCACCACAGGCGCCGAAGCAGGCGACGCCCCAGGCGAAGTAACCCTGGTCTGCTCCAACCCGCCGTGCGAGACCCACGAAACTGGTACCACCAACACGGCCACCACGGCGTCCGCCAAGATCGGAACCGAGCGCGTGTGCTCCAACCCACCTTGCGAGACTCACGTGACCGGAACGACCAACACGACGACCACGGCGTCAGCCGCCATGGGCCGTGTGCAGCAGGTATGCAGCAACCCACCGTGCGAAACTCACGAAACAGGAACCACAAGCACATCTACACAGGCGTCCTCAAACATGGGCACGGAGACCAGCACGGTACAAAGAGTGTGTTCTAACCCACCTTGTGAGACCCATGAAACCAGCACCACCAACACAGCTACACAGGCATCTTCCAGTATGGGCAGCGCGGAGACCAACACCGTACACAGGGTGTGTTCTAACCCGCCATGCGAGACCCACGAGACTGGCACCACTAACACAGCTACGCAGGCGTCTTCCAGTATGGGCAGTGCGGAGACCAACACTGTACAGAGGGTGTGTTCGAACCCGCCGTGCGAGACCCACGAGACTGGCACCACCAGCACAGCTACACAAGCATCTTCCAGTATGGGCAGTGCGGAGACCAACACTGTACAGAGGGTATGTTCGAACCCGCCATGCGAGACCCACGAGACTGGCACCACTAATACACCCACGCAGTCTTCATCCACCATGGGTGCAGGGCAGAACGGCATGGTGCAGAGAGTGTGTTCCAACCCACCATGTGAGACCCACGAGACGGGCACCACCAACACGGCTACCACTGCCACCAGCAGCCTCGAGTCAGCTGATGGAACAGGTAGGGTTGATTTTTTAACTTGTTCAGTTTTGTAGGATTTTTTTTTATTTTTATTTTTTTTTTGCCTAAATGAAATCCTGTTAAAAGGCAAGTATTGCTTTTTAATGTTATTATAAAATGTTATCTTGTTTTAAGTATAAATTATACAATTTTATTGGATACGCAGTTGAGTTTTAATGATTTGCCCTTTCCAAAAGTTTTTTTTTTTTTTTTTTTAAATTTAAAGTAAATTATAGGCATATATGAGCTACAAGTGGTGATTTGTGTAAATGTGTTAACTCTAAGCCTTCAGATCTAGCTTGAGGCTTTGAAAAGTTAATCGGACCACTGATGAATCTGGTGACTTCTCATGAAGATCAAGTCAAGTTGTGATTGCAGTACATATTCATCTCCAGGTTGACTTGTGCTATAACAGAACTTTTTTTAGTATTATTTCATTATACTGTAAAACTTTATTAATTAGTTTTACAGTCCCTTGTACACTGATATAAAATTCTCGCCTTATTGTCTAGCTATGGACACGGACTGTTCTCCATCTCTGCTAGTATTTCATCAGTTGAGTCTCTTTGCATAAAGTTTGTATATTATGACCACCTTTCGTGAGACTGTATTTTTACCTCGCAGTGCAACAGAGTGGTAATGGACAAGACGCTGGCACCAGTGCCGAGGCAACTTCGTCGACAGAACCTGCCAATCCACCAATTCAGAGCAGAGCCATCACCACAGTGACGCAGGCCACTCCCACCCCAGGACCCTCTGTTCCTGTAAGTTCTGGATCAGTTTTCAGTCATTGTAAAAAATAAATAAAATTTTTTATTATTGCTCAAGCAGTATCTGTTCTGTTAAGTTATATAAAGAGTTGGTGCAGGAGGAAAAGTGCAATTTATGCACTGTTTTCTGTCTTGTGTTGCTGTTTTATTGTGTATTTATAGAGGCTTAATCCATCCCTGTTCTAATGTATATGAATGTAATAACCATAAACAAACCTGACTCGGTCCTGACTTTTTTTTTTTGGTTATCTTTCCAGGAAATCTCATCCATGGCCGGCTCCGCTGCTGTAGTGGAAGGTTCTGGTGAAGCCGAGGCGATGGAGCAGGGAGACTCTGAGGCAGTGGCAATGGGCGAGGAGCCCATGCAGACCGAGGGTGAACTGGGTGAAGAGGGAGCAGTCAGAGTTGTCGCTATTGAGGAGGGTGCTGCCGGGGACGCAGGCACCATGCTGCAGGTTCACGTTGCCATGGAAGCACAGCCGGGCCAGGGAGAGCAGGCGGAGGTAAGGGTTGGGCCGAGGTGGAAATTTATTTAATATATATTATACCCCTAGCCTGAGGATGTGCTCCGTTTGATATAATTTTATTTTTAATTATATAATCATTCGGTTTATTTACCAAAAACCAACAGCACACAAATTATCATTGTGATTTGTCTTAAATGTTACTTGATCGTATTGTCTGGTTACATTGCACAGATCAGTGTACTATTAGAACATTTGATTTTATTATTATTTATGTTTAGTAATTATTTTCGTCTGCGCAGATGGAGCAAGGTGGTGAGGGAGCCGAGGCTGTGGCTCTGGCAGGGCAGGACTCCGAGGCCTTAGCACTGCCTCAGGAACTGATGTCAGCCGAGGGGCAGCAGACCACGCTGATGGTGACGGGACTGACTCCGGAGGAACTGGCCGTCACCGCTGCGGCAGAAGCCGCCGCTCAGGCCGCTGCCACAGAAGAAGCCCAGGCGCTCGCCATACAGGCCGTCCTGCAGGCAGCCCAGCAGGCCGTGCTCAGTGAGTATTCTCACCGTGCAGCTTAAGCATGATAAGTTGAGGGTGCACAAACTCTGGAAAGAGCACCGGAGCTAAACTGTTTTTTCTTAAATATATTTTTAGATGAAGGAGACTCTGGACATGACGGTCACCAGACCACCACCATCCCCATCGTACTGACGCAACAGGAACTGGCTGCGCTGGTCCAGCAGCAGCAGCAACTCCAGGAGGTTCAAGCAGCAGCGGCAGCAGCAGTCGCTGCCCAACAGCTCGGGGCCGATTCAGGTGCAGCGACTCTGCCCACCGAGGGCCTGGCACCCGCAGACAGCCTCAACGACCCCACGACCGAAAGCAATGGCCACGAGATGGCCGCCGCCGCGGTAACCGCCGCCGTGGCTCAGCTTCTACCCAGCACTTCTGCAGAAAGTGAGAGCAATAAAACACACAATTCAAAGCCATAGTGTACCAGTTTTCTTTCCAACTAGGAAAGATGGGAACACGCACGAATTCTCTTGTGTTCCCAGTGCTTTCCATTTGTTTGGTTGGAATGAATAAATAAAAAAATTAACAAATCACCTTGAGAATTTTTCTAGGCTTTTTTGCAAAATGTTAAATCTGATCGTTCTTTTCCTGCAGCTTTGGCTCCATCGAGTACACTTGCCCCGGTTCAGCCCATGGTTGTCGCCAGCCCTGCCAAGATACAGGCTGCCACTGCACTTGCTGAAGTAGCCAATGGTATCGAGTCCGTCGCAGGGGTGAGCTAACTGATCCATTCACTCGGACATACACATTTTTTTCCTACATTTTCTTTGAAAGTGTTAAGAGTTTTGAAAGCATTTCAAGTTCTTTTGTTTGTCTGGTGTGAACAGAAGCCAGGAGCGCCCCCTGCTGTCGCAAAACCGCCAGTGAAGAAAGAAAATCAGTGGTTTGATGTTGGAATAGTCAAGGTGACCAACATGGTCGTTACACACTATTATGTCCCAGCAGATGACTCGGAGGTCACTGACGTGAGTCAGATTTTCTCTCTTTGTGATATGAATTACAGATTTCCTTTCAATTTGCATCAGGCTAATATATATCGTGAGCTCCAGTGAGTTAAGTTTGCCTTACGTATGTCGAACTGCAGGATGATTCTGGAGCCATACCAGACTACAGTCAAATGAAGAAAGTGGAGCTCTCTCCTGGCACCGCGTACAAGTTCCGCGTGGCCGGAATTAACGCTTGCGGCCGCGGAACGTTCTCTGAAGTTTCGGCTTTCAAGACCTGCTTGCCTGGCTTCCCTGGTGCGCCATGTGCCATTAAAATCAGCAAGGTGAGCTTCAATACGTCTGCTGGGTTTTTTTCCTACAGAAAACCTTTTCTCCTTCTTTGTAATTTTGGTCGTTGTGTAATGTATTTTGGCTTTTTTTCTTCTTCTCTTGAATCAGAGCCCTGATGGCGCTCACCTCACTTGGGAACCTCCGTCTGTGACGTCGGGGAAGATCATCGAGTACTCCGTCTACCTGGCCATCCAGAGCTCTCAGACGACCGAGGCGAAGGCGTCTGCCCCAGCTCAGCTGGCCTTCATGCGGGTGTACTGTGGGCCGAATCCCTCCTGCCTAGTCCAGACTTCCAGCCTGTCCAACGCCCACATCGACTACACCACGAAACCTGCCATCATCTTCCGCATCGCCGCCCGCAACGAGAAGGGTTACGGCCCTGCCACGCAAGTCAGGTGGCTACAAGGTGAGCTGCCGTAATGAAATCAAGGAATGTTTAGTGCCAAAAAAAAAAAAGCTAAATAATAAATAACCAACAAAACATACCTGATGCATAAATATACATAAATGCATAAAATACAGTGACTAAGTGCTTCTTTAATGTTCAGAGTAAGTTTACAAATATTGTGCATGCTGTATTTTAGGGCTGCAACTAACGATTATTTTGATAATCGAATAGTTGGACGATTATTTTTTCGATCAATCGGATAAAAGCTAAACGCTTCTTTAATTTGATGTTCTGCTTATTATATATAAAACAATACCAACATTTGCTTTTTTTTTTTTTAACAATAATTGCAGATGGCAAGTTGACAGTGATATATATAGTGGTGTGAAAAACTATTTGCCCCCCTCCTGATTATTTATTCTTTTGCATGTTTGTCACACAAAATGTTTCTGATC
>JAQQZS010000039.1:3870434-3880857 GCA_030068045.1 Platyallabes tihoni | reverse complement strand
TGACCAAATACTTATTTTCCACCATAATTTGCAAATAAATTCATTAAAAATCCTACAATGTGATTTTCTGGATTTTTCTTTTCTTATTTTGTTTCTCATAGTTGAGGTATACCCATGATGAAAATTACAGGGCTCTCTCATCTTTTTAAGTGGGACAACTTGCACAATTGGTTGCTGACTAAATACTTTTTTGCCCCACTGTATTTATTTTTCTTAATGTTGACTTTTTGCCTCTAATTATCTGATTTATGAAGACCAGCAGTGAACAGTCTGATTTCCTCAAACATGAATTGAATTCATAATAGAATTTTCTTTTTTAATCTGCTTTTGGAAATATCTGAATAGCATTATTCCCATGTACCAGATCTCACCAGGTTGTCATTGTGTCCAGGGAGATTGAAAAAATACCACAACAGGTGCGGTGCTTTTCATCACAAAGTCATGGTGTGAGGAATTGGATCCAGTATTTATACAAAATTCTCCGAACCTAACTTAGACGCACTGATAACCATCTGACTCCTGATACTGATTTGTTTTTTCAAACCCAGACGCAGGACAGCTGCTCAGCTCTTAAACGTTTCTATAAAATGCAAATAATTAGAGATAAATATTGTGGGTTGTGGGCTAAGACGAATGCTCGTCAATGCTTTCATCGTATTTCACTTGCATTTTGCTTCATAGGCAATAGGGGGCGAACTGTTAGTGTATCACATGGTCCTATGACAGGGGCGTCTAATCTTCACTACATCATTCCAACCAAGCAGGTTGGAGTCACAACTGATTCCAAGTCACAATTGATACCACCTGTTTAATTTGTTGTTCTTGGCTTTCAGTGGTTTATCAGGTGTGACTTCTGATTGGTTGGAATGAAGACCTTCACAGGCCATTTCCGGAGAAGATTGGACTCCACTATTCTAAGACTTTGGCCACGTGAGCAGCATTATTCACCCACTCACCTGCCTGTCTTATGTACATCTGTCAGATTAAGTCCCACAGCCACTAGACGGAAAAATACAACCAAAACCTTGTCAGACTTCCAGGAACTGCAAAATGGTTAGTGATTTTATACACAGTGTTACTACTATTTCTACTAAGTTACATTTATAGGTACCTTTAAAATATAAAATACTTGATTCGAGTAGATCCTAAGGCCCTGTCACACTGAGCCAGGTTTCCACTACATCTGCAAAACAATTGGGTGAATGCAGTAGGAAATTGTCCACCTTTTTTGGACATGTTTAAAAAAAAAAAAAAGCCTGGTGAGGACATGCTCAAAGTGAAGACGCAGAAAGGACTGTTACATTGACGAGTTATATTGTTCAGAACTGTTACATTAACCAGTTACTTTGACCGGTTAACAATGTACCTAACTCATCTTAGCAACCTCTTCAGGCTTGTGCTATGACCATGGTAGGTCCATGCCATGTTGTAGAAGACTGTTTAAATTCATATTACATTCTTCTGGTGCTGATTGTGTTTATGACGCAGATGCAACAGGTTATCAGCGCGTCTAAGTTAGGTTCAGAGAATTTTGTATAAATACTGGATCCAATTCCTCATACCATCACTTCGTGATGAAAGGCACTGCGCCTGTTGTGGTATTTTTTCCATCTCCCAGGACACAATGACAACAACATAGTAAGTGTGTGAGAAGCTCCCTCTAACAGGATGGTGCGATCTGTTCAGCCATAGTAATAACTTGGTTTGAGCTGAACTGGATCTTGATGTGCGTGATGGGAAATTAATAACATCATAGACAAATTGAGAACCTGACAGGGACGTAGCTAGAAAGTAGTATGAATTTGACCTTTCCAATTCGTCTCCGTTCTGGTTGCATTCTTCAATGTTGTTAGGATGCAGCTGGAACTTCATGGTCTTTGTCATAGTAAAATCATTTGGGGTTATGCAGTTTGGAACAGATACATCTTTACGACACGATTACTACAGAATCACATATCTTATGGATGTTTTTTGAGAGGGAGTCCCCAGAAACGGGGAGTGACGAGGCTAACGGTGCTATAGCCTATGTAGGAAATCCGAGTTATATTATATTTTATAATTAAAGTTATAATATTTTATGTAGGACTTCATGTAGTAGGCCAGATAAAAGTGAATTACAATAATCAGTGCATGAGGTGACCAGTGAGAATGGGTGGAGATGAGCAATGCTATGGAGATGGAAGTAACATCACCTGGAGTCATTGGGATTCAAACGAAAGTGCTTTTGAAAATTTCCCCCACATTTCAACCTTTGGAGACAGAGAAGCTGTGGAACCATTTATAAAAAGTGAAAAATTATAAGATTGCAGGAGAAGCAAGTTTTTGGTTGATTAAATAAATTTGTGAGACATGACTGGAAGGATGAAGTCAGGCTTTGTGGACATATAAACGTATGTGTCATCTGCATAACAATGGGAATGTATACCGAATTTCCTAAAAATGTGACCAGTATGGACAAAATAGATAAGAAACAGAAAGGGGCCTAGGACAGGACCTTGAGGAACACCCCTGATGATGAGGAGAGAATTTGATTTATTTATTTTTTTTGGGGGGGTACAGTCTATGATGCCAGTAACAGCTAAGTGGTTTAGCAAAATGGTGTGCAAAACGTGCGAGTTTCTAAGGCTTGCATTCAAATCAAACAGGACAAGAGTAGTTAAGAATCCAGCAGCAGCAGCCATCAAGAAATTACTGATGACCTTCACCAAGATAGTTTCTGTGCTATTTTTAGGATGAAACCCAGACTGAAATGACTCAAACAGATTATTGCCACTGAGGTGAACCTGTACAGCAGCTACTTTTTCCTGAATTTTAAAAATGTAACTGAGATTTTAGATTGGGAGTGAATTATGGAGCTTATTATGGTCGATGCCAGATTACCTAATCATTCGAGTTAAAGCAGCTGTTTTAAAAGATGATGGAAGAAGGCCAGAGATTGGAGGTTGGAGAGTGACAGCATACAGGCTTTGAAACTACAAACACTAATAGGGAAACTGTAACTGTGCAAGTTGGCGACAAGTAATCCATTGATTTTTCAAGGATCAGGCGTTCCACTTGATAAATGTTCATAGGAACAACTACCCTGGGCGGGATCGTCCTTCAAGGATGTACGCCCATGTTTAAAACGTTTGCACCGTTCAAATGTTTTACTGCGGCCATACTGTGCTTAAGGTCTTCTGTAAATTTCAGTCGCTTTATGCCTTCATTCATGAGAAATTCCATCACAAGTCCCAGGGGGAATTTTGACTGGTAATACAAAAAAATAATATAAAAACAAAAAATGCCTGAGAACTCATTCTTTCATTTTGTGATGAATCAAGCCCAAATCAAGAGGCTTTCAATATCATTTGAGCCAAATACAGCTGGTACAGAACACAGTGAAATGATTCCAAGACAAGACAACTGTCCCCCAGGACAATGGTGCCACATGAAACAGCACAAAACTACACATGACTGAATTGGATCATGACACAGGACGACATAATGTGTAACAGTGCAAGAGTGCAGTGCAGTGCAATTACTATTGAAAACAGAAGAATACGCCGAGTACAGGAAAGTGCTGGACTGACCAGTACTAACAGTAATAAACAGTCGAAGGTGTGACAACATGCCTACAATTAATGACCCTTTTAATGACCCCTTTTGGTACCTGTGAAACCGTAAAATACCTAAAGGGTAAAGGTTATATACTTGTACACTTAAGGGGGCAAACATATGCATGAGTATGTCTTTGAAGTATGGAGCCTGTAATATAAATAATATCTATTAGTAGTAATAAATAAACAAATAATAGTATTAATAGTAATTTATCCCAAACCAATACATGTTACAATAGCACAGTTTTCCTTTCTGACTGCTTTTGTTTTTTCTCATGAAAGCAGCACTCCAAACTGTCTGAGCAATTTCTAACTATTATTACAGATTCACAAAAAAATTAAAAGGCATGACCAAAGTTTGAGGTTGTTACTATCACTGTATACAAGCTGCAGATTTCTACAGTGATAAGTCCAGCAGCAAACAGCCAAAATTCACTCAGGCGGTTCTGTCTGGACCATCCACAATGACAAGGCCGGTATCATCCAGGTCTCGTCTGTTCAGCAACACTATGGGGGGAAAAAAGTCCCCTCCCAAAACGTTACATTGTTCAAAAGCCTTGGAGGAAACGGCCCTCTGTTATCTGTACGATGCAAAGTGCCACCAGTTTGGTTGCTCCAGTTACTATGAATAGAACTGCTTGATTTTATCAAGTCAGTCTCACCTGGCAGGACATCAGGTCTGCTAGTGCATATTGCCTGTATCTTGCTACTTTTAGTCCATTAAAAAAAGACACAGATTTAAATGATGACATGCTTCGCAGCTTGTTGCTTTTCGAGGAAAGCCAAACAACTGCTGCTTGTGGTGTTGCCTGTGATTGTCTGTTGTTCATTTTAATCATTATAACAGTCCTGTGCACGGTTCATCCTCACCACAATTATCCCTCTGTCCTTTCTCTAATTTCCATGAAAAATGAATGAACAAAGGGAACTGGACCAGTTCACTTTGATTAACAAATCACCTCCATGCCAGCGTTCAGTGTGTGAGCTGTGGCGATGCGGCGTGCCTATCTTTCCACACGATTGTTGCCTTTCTCACTATTTGCATCTTAAACTCTCATCTTAACTGCTTCAGGTGTGGTACAGTACATAGAAAGCTGTGTTTCACATCTTTATCAGCGTTTTGGTCACTCAAGCCTCTTTTTTTTTTTTTTTTTAAAAACAAACCCTCGTCTCATGAAAAGTATTTACGTGCTTAGTATTATGGCTTAAAGATGCGATGCGGGCCTTGCATTCGTTTCTTGGCCAGCAACTAGAAAGAGCTGTCTTAACACTTTCTTGCATCAATGATTATAAATGTATTGTAAGATATAATGAAACTGAATTTGGACTCTTCCTAAATACTGTAGATAACTAACTAGTCTTTTTTATTTAAATTTTTATGTACATTCTCTGTTTTGCGAAAATTATCATTGTTAAATACGCTGAACAAATAAAATTGACTTGACTTGACATGTATAAATAACATTTATTACCAGAAACCCTAGAAGTACTAGCAAGATTAAGTAAATAATAATCTTGTTGTTTGTCACTCGGGTGCTCTCGGCAAGGGGTCGCCACAGTAGATTATCCGGTCCACACATACAAGCTTGGCACAGGTTTTATGCCGGATGCCCTTCCTGACACAACCCTCCCATTTTTTTTCTCCGGGCTTGGGACCTGCACTGCATCCAGTGTCTGGGGTTTGGTCACTGGCTGGGAATCGAACCTGGGCCTTCCGCATGCCAGACGAAATAATAATAATAATAATAAAAACTTTGCCGAAAAACACCTTAATGTAAATCTTAAAGTTAAGGTACTAACAACTAAATTTGTACATCTCAAATATTACACAAAAAGTTAGTAAGAAAATCGAGTCTACCTCATTAACAGTTAAATGTTCTCCCCACTGTGCAATAAAATATGTGGAATATTAATATGTGCAATAGGTGCAATTCCACTGATATTTATTTAATAATACCTCACATTTTATTTCATTTGTTATTAACTGTGTTGTGTGTGTGTGTGTGTGTGTGTTTGTGGGTGTGTATGTTGTCGTCTCTGGAAGCTTCTATCACCAAAACAAATTCCTTGTACAGTATGTGCAAACGTACTTGCCAATAAAGCTCTTTCTGATTCAGATTCTGAATAAATACGCAGTGTTCAGTAGGTCTGATATTTTATTATGTCTTATATTTAATTTAAAGCAGTTAATTAATATTTATCTTATCGTGATCTTATTGTGTAGAAAGTTTAGACACAAATTCCTGAGCCATCCTGCATGTTACTGTCAGCCATGTTGGCATGGACAGACTGCCACTTATCGGAGTAATTAAAAATGAAAATTAATGGTGTATCGAACACTGTATTAGTTTAAAATTGATGTATGATGGGCGTTCAAGTCAAACCGGGACTTGTAATGAAGGCGTAAAAGCAATTAACATTTAAAGAAGACTTCAAGAACAGTACAGTGATGAGACTCTTAGCCGCAATAAAGATTTTTAATGGTACAAATGTTTTAAAAAAGGCTGTATGTCTGTGAATGACTATCCAGACTGATGTGTCGCGGATCCCACCGCAGTCATTCCAGAGGTCTTCTGTTTTTTGCCGCCTACTGCACCATTAAAGGAACTCAGCTGGGAGTTATTGCCACATCCCCCCAGTGCAGTCCTGACCTCGCTCCAAGCCATTTCAACATGTTTGGGCCAATAAAGGAGTTTCTGGGAGGCCGGCATTTCAAACTTAAAGCAGGCCGTCTGATCACAGCTCTGGCAAAACGGCTTTGCCAGAAAACTCTGGGATAAGGGCATTATCCCAACGTTGTTGTGTTTGTCACTCTGTAGCTCTTTGCACATTTGCACGTGAACTTTGTTGTCTGTTGTCTATTGTTGTTTTTTCTTTTTGTATAGAAGTAGTTTTAGGTTAACTTAAAAATAAAAAATGTAAATCTGTCATATCTGAGCTAGTCAGCTAATTAGGTCTCTTATTAATTTATGTTGTTGCATGTATGTACAGTAGCACCTTGATCCTGGAGGAACATTGCTTCGTTTCACTGTGTACTGAACTGTATATGGTTGGAATGACAATAAAAGCCCACTTGACTTGACTTGACTAGTGTGGCAGGAGATTATATAAAGAAATAAAGTTAGCTAACTGTGTTCTGTTATTCTGGGCAATCCTAAGTCCCGGTAATGCCCTTTAAACATGTTAAAGATTTCTTAAAAAGCCTTGGATTAACAGTCCATCATTGTAGATACCACACACACATGATAAATGTATCACTTCCGTTTGGTGCACATCCTAATTTGTGACTGCAACCACAACTCTGTGTTAATGAGGTCATATCTCATACTTGATAAGAACCTGAACTACCATTTCTGCCCCCAAAATTAAACGCATGACAAGACATGACTAAGATGTGGTTGCTTGGTGTATTTTGGTCGATATTCTGAATTTCGTAAACATACAATACAGTTTTTTTCAGCATAATGACAATTTCAATGGAACGGGATGGAATTCCACTATTATAACTTCTTGCACCTAAACTCAGCCTAATTGATCTGCAAGTATATGCTTGTGTTTCGCTCACTGAGTCACAGCTCTTCGTTAAAACAAAAAATAATTGTGTCTGCTGATCATCTCAGACGAAAGGGACGCTTCTTCTAAGTATCATTTATATTAATACAGAATATAACGTAATGATACAGCGAATTTTACTCTGTCACTTCTCTCTGAACTGGTGTAGGAGGTGTGTCTTCACCAGAAGAACATTTTCTAAAATTACCTCCTGCACTGAGTCCCCGCCTTCCTTTCCATTCTGACCCTCACCACCACCACCACCTCCACCACTCCACTGACTTTCTCTTATCGGACCAGCAGCACTTCAGAGCAACGCCTGGTCTTAACTGAAGCTCTTCCACCTCGCTCGCTCACCTGGAGGTACAGAGATCACCCGCGCCGAAATACAGCCAGGTAAGGAGCACTGACTGCATGTAGCAGGCAATCTGGATTAGTTTGTAGTTTTGCAATTTGTTTTTACTGTCATTACTAATATTAAAAATTAATAAAAAATATATTATCTTGCTGTATTTTTGTTAGAATTAGATTTTATTCTTTTTATTATATGTAATATTGGTTGCTGCAGTTTACCAAAGCAGTCTTTAACCATTACTGATTTTATTGATGAACTGCTGCTAACTGTTGATATTTTATGTATAAATACATGGACTGTTGATTGATGTGCACACTTAGATTAAAAAAAAATATATCAAATTTAGTTAATCAAAAATGTTTATGCATTTTTTTTCTCAATAAAACTCATCTTTCTATCTTGTATCTTTTTTATATGTTTTATTGATCTTTAATCAGTTTTAACTATTATTGATTGTTTATAACTATTGATATTTTATAAATAAATACATGGACTATTGATTAATGTGCACAGATAAAAAAAAAAGCTATGTTTATGCGTTATTTAAAAAAAAACTCATCCTTCTATATTTTATCTGTTATCTGTCTTTTATCATTTAAAATCATTTTGTGGCTCGATTTGTTTCCTCATAATCTTCAAAATTCCTCATAAGAAGTAAGAAATATAACATGACAGTGTTGTAATATAGAAATATTGATTTCTATACACAGCCCGTTCTCAAGTGTTTTATTCGTCATATATCGCAAAAATCTGTCAATTAATTTAATATTTGATTACTTTATTAATGACACGTCACATAATAATTTCATAATTTAATGCATTTTATGTTTAAGAGAAGCAAGTTCTTTCTGTTACACCAGCCATAAGCTAGTCTCTCCCATGCCATCCTCTGTGTGTTTTTTTTTTTTTTTCCCAACTTAATCAGACAAGAAAATGTAGCTTGGCATGTTACCAAGAAAACCACAAAGCCCTCTGTCCTGATGACTTTGCTGTGTTGGAAAACTTTAAAAACAGCTTTAACTCTGACTGGAGGCTCCTTCCAAAAAAAAAAAAGAAAAGAAAAGAAAAGAAAAAGACATTGACTTTATCAATAATGCCACTCTACAAAAAAAGAAATAAAATAAAAAAAATCTGCCTATACTGTAAGTCTCAGTATACAATGCTAATGTAGAGATAAGATAAGTTATTATAATGTTATGGTTAATGTAATGGTTTTGCAGTTTCACCTCATTCAGAGCTGATGCAATAGAAAATAAATCGACCTTCTGGCCTGAATTAAGAGATTTTAATGAGAAACCCGGTCATTATAATAATTAATCTCATCAACTCTACTCTATACTCTACCTTATACTGTAAGTCTCAGTATAAGATGCTAGTATATAGTAGATTTAATAAGATAAATTATTATAATGACTAGATTTGCAGCTTCACTTCTTCTTCCAAATCTGATGCTATAGAAAATAAATCGGCCTCCTGGCATGAATTAAGAGGTTTTAATGAGAAATATGATATCTGATGTATATATTTTATTATTATGATTATACTACAGTTTGAAGCTGAAGGAATTTCGAACATGGAGGCGACCGTAGAGTCTCGCTGGGCCTCCTCGTCGCTGATGCCGAGCGAGGTTCTGCCCACTTACCCATCTGACGCCAGTTTTGTGTCTCACGCCGAAGAAGACTCAATTTTCTCCAGCATCGAGGCTGAATGTGACGGCCTGCCTTCTCTGTTCTCTAACGCCGTCCAGAGCCGCGGCACGCCGACATACAGACACAGCCCTGGTTAGTTGTTGACACACACAAACAAATTTTTTTTTTAAACAATTTAATGCTGTTTATTTTATTATAGTGAATTAAAATGTAAAGTTGAACAAAAGATAACTTTGAAAAAATTTTTTCCAACATATAATCAAGACAATACCAGTAAGCATTTGAGATTTCTGGTCCTACAGAGGCGCTTGCGTTTTAGTAGTGGGACTTGAACTCATAACCAAATCTGCTGGTTCATTCAGCAGCGGAAACACCTGCAGAGCCCAAAAAGAGGGTTTATAAATACCTCGAACGTGGCTCTAGCATGCTGGTATTCTTAAACACTTTTCATACTTGGTCTGTTTATGACTCAGCATATTTTGCGATCCTCCAAGGGTGTTTTCACATTTGCCCGTTTTCTAGTGTTCTCAGATCGACTCAGCATTTTTTATTTTCCACTGTGTGTGTGTGTGTGAGAAAGAATGTGATCACAACAAATAAGCTCATACGGTTTTCACAAATGAACCTCTTCTCTAAATGAACCTTCTTCAGTAATGTTAATCTGCTGCAGATGACCTCGGTGCTTTTACTTGTCAGAATATAAACATGTCCAAAAGGGGAATTCAGTTCTCATTCTGGATGTTTTACTGAACGATGATCTTTCAGATCTGTTATTTGTTCACACCACAACTTCAGGGACTTCAGATACTGAGAGTTTAAAACGCTGAATAATAGAGAAGGTCATTTCAAATGGTTCAGAAACGGAACTGTACACTGTAAACCCTAATGCTCAAAGTAATTAAACATATTGAGTATTGTTAACATAAATAATTACAATTAGTTCAAATTAATAGACCTTGATGCGTATTCTGAACTTTTTGGTATTTATGAGTTTATAGAAATGACACTTTTCAAGTTAGCTGAACAAATTTAATATTTTAAGTATCTGTATGTACTTAAGTAACAGTAACTGTCACCTTAAAGTTTCACCAACTTAAAATCTTTCCGACTAGCGATTTTGTGTCTGACGTCATCAGGGCAATAGGACACTGGTGGCCCAGTGGTAGGTGTTTCACCTGCCATGCGAAAGGCCCAGGTTCGATTCCCAACAACTGGATGAAGTGCCTGTCCCAAGCCCAGATAAAATGGGAGGGTTGTGTCAGGAAGGGCAT
>JAQQZS010000039.1:3859205-3870334 GCA_030068045.1 Platyallabes tihoni | reverse complement strand
ACCGACATGGGCCAAAACTCAATGACTGAGCAGTGTGTTGTGGTTTGTTTACTCCTCTTATACTTCCTGGTTCGCGATCGCATTACTTCCGGGTCCTAGTGCCGGTCGCGGATTGGGTGTGCATGACAAACTGCCACCTTAAAGGTCCACCAATTTAAAATTTTTCAGACTAGCGATTTTGTGTCTGACGTCATCAGGGCAATAGGGCACTGGTGGCTCAGTGGTAGGTGTTTCACCTGCTATGCGAAAGGCCCGGGTTCGATTCACAACAACTGGATGAAGTGCCTGTCCCAAGCCCAGATAAAATGGGAGAGTTGTGTCAGGAAGGGCATCTGACGTAAAACCTGTGCCAAGCTTGTGTGCGGACCGGATTGTCTGCTGTAGCGACCCGTTGCCGGGAGCAGCCGAAAGACCAACAACAATTTATTTGATTTGCAACAACAACAAAAGAAAGATAGGTGCTATTAAATAGTATGAGTCAGGCTACTCAATAATGCAAAAGTAAAGAACGATTAATATGAATGAGTACAACAAACTCAAAAACTCATAGTTCTGTTTAATTAAAACTGGAAACAACATTACTTAAAAAATTTGATGTAACCTCAATTTTTTTGAGTTTTGCCAACTTATTCAGGTTTACAGTGTAGGGGAAAACAAACATTGTTGTTGGAGTAGGATATGATCCTTTATATCGTAGACCTGTTTGTGATTCTCATGTAAGCGTCCGGCAGGTAAAGTAAAGGTAAAAGATAATTAACAGTAGTGTAACAGCGCAAAAAACTTTTCTAATCAACTGAAAAAAGTATGAAAAAAAAAATCTACTTACGTGAAATTCAGAAATGATCTGCAGAAGGATGCCAGTAAATTAGTGGACATTTTTCATTAACAAGTGAACTAAAACGTTACCAAACTTTGTTGGTGATTTCCCTTCCTTCCTTCTGTCTCTCACTTTCATGCTTTCTCATCCCTGTCTCTCTCTCTCTCTCTCTCTCTCTCTCTCTGTGCAGTGCGACAGGTTTACTCCTCTCCTTTTCTAAGTGGCCTGTCCTGGCTGGAAGGCTCCGGCACTCACTCCCTGTCTAGCTCGTACCCATCGTCCCCTTCTGCCTGGCATGGCGGTACGTTCAGCAGGACCCCGGTGCTCCCCCACAGCTCCTCCACCTCATCTCCTTTCCATTCATCCATCCCTCTGTCCTCCATCAGAGCCCCTCGCTCCGAGCTCCACCCACCCGGCCTGGACTGCAAGGACGGCGTGAAAGGCGAGAGGGTCAGTCCTGCGGCGGGCACTGAGGGTGCGGGGGGAGTTTACACCATCAACCACGTCGCTGGCGTGTATCCGCACGATCACGGGTCGCCGCAGGCGCACACATACACTTACACACATTCTCTAGGACACTACAGCTCCTACGGCAGCCCAGCTCAGGACTTCGGCAGCGTTGGCCTCTACTCGCCCTCCTCGTTCTCTCCGAAACTACGAGGCAAGATGACTCTCTCTCCCACGGGTGAGAAATATCTCTCTCTCACACACACACACACACACTCACTGATTCTGATTGGCCAAAATGAATCAGTAGTGACATTAAATTCATGGTTTTATAAATTAAATATATTCTGGGTTGCTTATATGGTTTGTTAATTGTAACTGCTGACAAATTGCTACAGTATAAGAGGAATAAAACACTTTTTCACAGTTGTGATTTTATTGAAAACTAATCAACTTTGGGGTGTAACAGTATCTCTGTTCCATCATCGTTTATTATTTTCCTTTAAGGTTTTATTTTTTCCTTACGAATATTTCGCTTTTGGTCTCAGAAACACGGGAGTGTGTGAACTGCGGAGCCACCGCGACCCCTCTGTGGAGACGTGATGGTACGGGCCACTACCTCTGCAATGCCTGCGGACTGTACCACAAGATGAACGGACAAAACAGACCTCTGATTCGGCCCAGAAAGAGACTGGTACGTCTTTCCAATTCCAAATTATCAGAGGATGAAGCGCTGATGAGAGCAGACAGTAAAAATGCTGTTTAATTGATAGAGTTTTAATGACGTAATAATTATTATTCATATCATTCTGTTATCTTCTCTTTTCACCTTTTGTAGGTTGTGAGTAAGAGGGCAGGGACGCAGTGTGCCAACTGCCAGACGAGCACCACTACGCTGTGGAGACGTAACGCCAGTGGGGAGCCCGTCTGCAACGCTTGTGGGCTTTACTTTAAACTTCACAATGTGAGAGCTCCTCTCTTTTATTCCATCACGCAGTGACATCCTAGATCTCTGACTTGACTTGACAGATAGCTTGATCTACAGAGTACTTTATTAATCCCTATACATTAGTCATATCAAGTGGAAAATGATTTTCATGGCAAGATGAGATTAGACCCTATAGAGTTCTGGATGTTGCTCGAGTTGTCCCGGTAGTGAGGCTTATAAGGAAGCTTTCACCTGCGTGTTTCGAATCCTGGTGATGCTACAGCCACCTGTGCCCAAGCTGGGGTAGGTAGCTCAGTGGTTAAGTTATTGGACCACCACCACCACCAAGCTACCACTGTTGGGCCCTTGAGCAAGGCCCTTAACCGCTTAACTGCTCTGAATAAGGGTGACAAATTCCATAAATGTAAAACGTAAATGTGTGAATAGAGCGATATTGTCCCTACTTTCTGCCCTGTCACTCACAGTGTCACTAACCATTTAGAGACGTCTCTTTGTGCAAAAACCATTATCCCTTTCATTTGAGTGTGTTACGTTGCCCTGTGATGCAGCAGGAGCAGCAATGGAAATAGATGATATTGGTTAACTTCCTGACGAAGCAGAAAATGTCACAAAAAGTCAAACATCGTCTGATCAGAAACGTCTATCCAAAGTTGTCCACTCATATTAAAACATTTCTTACCTGTCAAACCCCTCATCAGGTGAACAGACCCCTGACGATGAAGAAGGACGGAATTCAGACGCGTAACAGGAAGGTGTCGAGTAAGAGCAGGAAGGGAAGGAGGAACGCCGCTATGGAGCTCGAGACGTTCTCGGAACCCTTGAAGGCGTCGGGGTCTGAGCAACACGTCGACGCTTTTTCTCTGGGTGCCTACGGACATGGCGTCCACCCCGCGGGCGCCGCCGCTTCGCTCCATGCCCCGTCTCACCTTTCCTACCCATACCACCCTGCTGCTGCGGCGCTCTTTTCCGGCATGGTGTAACAGAACGGAAAACAGACTCTCGTGGTGTACACACTTGCACAAAGTGAATTCGATTGTTTCCGAGAATTTCCTTTTTTTTTCCCCTTCCCTTTTTAAATATCATGTATTAAGTTTCATTTTCATTTATGTGTGGAAAGAAATGTGAGAAAATATCTCAGTGTATTTTATTCATATATGTACGTTATTGTAAAGCCATTTCTTTGCTATACTTTCGGTCTTACTGATGCTGGTCACTGGCTATCCCTTGTGGTGGTGTGAATAAATTAAGACGCATTTTATTTCTGCAATTCATCATGCAAATGTTGTTTTTCGGATCGATGCACACACACACACACACACACACAAATCACTTTCACACTTAGACACAATATAAATAAACGCACCTGGCACAACCAGGCGGCAATTTAAATAAAACCGTGTTGCTGAACACGACAAAACTTCCAACGTTTTTTCCCCCTTTTGTGGTTAGGCCTGTCAGTAGCTCCATTGTCTGTGCAGAAACTCTAAATTGACGGCAGAGTGGATCTCAAACGGTGTGTACGCAAATCTGCCGCTTTCCATAGCGCGGAGGAGGTGTGAGCCCGAGTGATACGTCTGAGCAGATTCAAATCTGTGGCTTTATGGAAACAGTGCGTGAGTCAAAAGATCCATTTAGGACATGAAGCACTGCGGACGTTCCAATCCAGTCAGGGCGCAACAACAGAAACCTTGTCATGGATATGTCAGAACAAAGCCGCATTTACTGCGCGGAGGCTTGAGTCGATAATACATTTTCATATCACGCCAACGGCCTAACCTTCATCTGCCGTGGCGTGAAAATCCTTTGCGCTCTTCTGTATTGCGTTACTTCTTTAACAGCAGTTTCTTTCTAGTTTTTCTGCCGCAAGTGAATGTGAAAAACTGTGAGAGCTGTGATTTGATTCTGTACATTATGTTGTTGTAGTTCCTGTTGTAACAGGAAGTCAGGGAGGGAGTGTGTCGAAGGGCTTGACTGAGTTTGAAGATAAGCTACTGTACACCTCATAAACTGACTAAAGACACTGGTATAATAATAATAATAATAATACAGCCAGATGTGTAGGATTTCTCATTGTCAGTTTTGACCAGTCCTGTCAGGTCCTGCGGTTATTTTCATAATACGTCCGAATAAACTTAGTTGATTATATTTCCTATAATACAAGGGATGTTCAAATTAAACAGGGACTTTTGATTGCGCAGAATACCATGACACACTTATGAACTCCCTTAATTTCTCTATATAATCTCCTGTTATACTATTGCACTTACTCCAGCGTTTCACTAGTAGAAAGTTTTCTCAGTATGCAGCCATGCTGTGACTGCCTGCCTCCTGTCTGAAACCCTGGCCTAACCAAAAACATGTGGAATTGGCTTGGAGTGAGGTCAGGACTGTACATGGGAAGTGGCAATAATTCCCAGCCGAGTTTCTGTAATGGTGTTGGTGTATGATCGTGTGTGTGTACAGTTCCCACAGACAGACGTGTCTCTTCTGCAAGTTGGTGACAAATTATCTGTCGATTTTCAGGAATCAGTGAGCTCTGAGCCACCTTGGCCGGGATCTTCACTCATGTATGGACGGCCTTCTTTAAAACATTAGCACCGATCAGATGTTTTACTGCGGCTAAGAGTCTCGTCACCGTACTGCGCTTGAAGTCTTCTGTAAATGTTGATGCATTTATGTCTTTATTCACCAGAAATCTCATCACAAGTCCCATTATGGCTTGAACACCCCTCGTATTACCAAATTAATCAGTGACCCCGGGAAGTGCCTTGTGAGCAACACTTAATACACTCCAGTGTTCATTAGTGCTACCTTGAATAGAAATGATGATTATCTGCAACAACAACAACAACAACAATAATAATAATACTACATTATACTGTACTGTCTCATCACTTTACCAGGAGATATTCACATGCACATTTGTTTCATGTTCTGCAGAATACAATGTTTCCTTTACAGCATATAGTTTCACTTTTATACAGTGGACAAAAACAACATTTACGCAATAAAAAGGCAAACAGACTACTTAATTTGTGGTTTCCATATCTTTATAGTTCCCCAATAAGGCTTTCAACATGCATAAAAATAGATAACATCTGTTCAAAACAGAAGTAAGGCATTTCTTTTTACGTAGCTATCTTCAGACATCCATCCTGTACAAATACACCATTTAAAAAAGATAAGCAGTCAACAATCACGACTATGATGACTTGTCCAGTAAACATGAGTCTTATACAACTCTCCACAGATAATCTTGCCAACATACTTTGTCCATTCTTTCAGTACCAAGGACCGCCTCGGGTGACACTGGGACCGTCCTGTTTCAACAGCCTTATCCAATAGAAGGTTGTGTAGTTGGTTAGACTGGTAAAAAGTTAAGTTGTATGTAAATCTATAGATCAGATAACGGCACAGATTAAATCTTCATGCAGGGTCTTGGGAAGTTTATCCCAGCCCTTTATGTTTTTTTTTTTTTTTTTTGGTCCTAGTAACCAAGGAAATAAAACAGATGCCCCATAGAGGCCAATAGATTTGACCTAGTACAATATGACTGCAGCATTTTGATATATTTGGATACAATATCAGAATGAGGTCATTATGATTAGGGACTGTTATGAAGATATTTTCAAACTGAAGCAGTCCCTGTTAGAGAGAGAGTTAGAGACCTACATTAGATCGAAGCCTCTGCACAGCACTACAGTTTCAGTCTAGTTTATTATTATTGTTTTTAGCTTATCCAGTGCTCATTTCTGACCTCCTGGTTGGCTGATCTGGTAGATGTCTGGGATGATCCGATAATGTACGCTCCCTTCAAGGTTATCGAGAATGTGCAGCTTGTGCTTAGCATGAAAACCATGAATCGGTTATCTTGCTAAAACATATGCTGGTTGTGGGTTGTGGAAGGCCAGTGAAGCCTGTCCCATGTGCTCCACCCAGAAGGTGGAAGTGCACCAGGTGTAATATAATGTAAATCTATGATATGTTTGAGTGGAAAATTACAATGAATCAAAGTGGGCAGTAATTAAAGAAGTCCTGGTGATAAAAATAAATAATAATTTATCATGGGGCTTGCATGTTCGGGCTGCTTCTTAAGTTTAAAGGACTTGGCTAATGCACTTTGAATTCACCCTTCACCCAAACCTGCACCTTTTACCCCATCTTTGGAGTCCACCTCCTATCCTGTGCGTTTCCCGACCAGAACGGGATCAGCTCTGGTCGGCCACTGATGAAATCAGGGCTATTTATGTGCGGTCACATAACAGCTTGTTGATGTCGGGAAAAATGATGTCCTATGTGGATAGAAAGTAGGGAATGGGATACAACTCATCCCACCATTAGTAGACTATACCAGGGTCTTATATGAGTCCCCACTGGGCATCACTGGGCACATACAGGGTGTCTCTGTGGACAAAAACCACCAGAAATGTCCCCTTATGTTGTTGCTGTCCTTGGTCCTGAACTCGCTGCACTTGTACCTGTGAATGAAGTCGTGAAGTCTTGGGTCCAAACTTAACTTTCTATAAAATCATGTAGTCACAATGTATGCCGATGTTTGCCTCACGTCCTTCTAACGAAAAAATGTTAACCACTGAAAGATAATTATGTTTGAGCTGGGGCTTGAGAGAGGGATCGAATACAGGTAAGTGACAGGCTGCTTTTGGAAATGTTCAAGGTATTTAAAAGAATTCTGGAATAAATTGCTGAAAGGAGAGTAAGACAGATCTTTAGAGATGGGGGGGGGAATCGATTCAGTCACATATCGCATTTTTGTCTGAAAACTCATGTATCCCCACACAGACTCCAGATTTTTTTTTTTAATGAATCAATTGATTTTTGTTTTTTTTAAAATGATTTATAAAGTTTATATATGTTTGAATTTGAGGGTGCCAATTCTCTACAAGCATATAAGTGGTGCACTCTAAACTATTTACACATTGACAGGTGGCACCACATCCCAAATTATTTGCAAAGTTTTTTCAGAATTGTACTAAAATAAAAATAAATAAAAATGTAAAAAATTTAATTGGGTCATTTATAAAACTGTGATACTACTAGAATTGCAATGCAAATCGAACCGGCATCCCTCATATCAAGATAATATTGTATTGCTTGATCCCTGGTGATTCCTGTCCCTACTATTTCTTTTAAACCTGTTTAAACCTTCCAGTACCCTGCCTAGTGCCCGAAGTCTCCTGGGATAGGCTCCAGGTCCCCCACGACCCTGAACACAGGATTAAGCGGTATAGAAAATGAATGAATGAATAAACCTTCCAGTTTCTCATCACTAGGCTGTCCATTATAAATAGCAACTTCCACCAGGTGTGCAGCATCCCAGACTCCATGGACCAATGTATAAACAACCAGTATACAATATAAAACCCTGTTTGGATACAGAAGTGTTTTTCCCCCTCATTTCTCCCCCTCAAACCCCTGCCTCCCTCCATCTGTTTTACTCTTTCAGCAATAACCACACAACTCTGCTCCTCAGGCCTAAACTGGTGCCTCATTGTGCAACGCAGGCAGCTTTTGGTTTTCCGGAGTCACAAAAAAAAAATGCAGAAGGGAAGGAGAGATGCACATGAGGAGGCATCAGTCGATGTCATGTGCCACCATAGGTGTTTTTTTTTTTTTCTCGAGGTGCCACGCGTGTCACATCTTATTCTGGTTTCTGTTGCTGGCTTCCTCCATTCAGAGTGCACCGGCTTTATCTGGGCGGCCAAATGAGTGGGAAATGGAACAGAATGACACATGGAGATTAGCAACCACAGGCCAGGTCCGGCGGACGCATGGGCGCGACCGTTAGCACTCCCCTCGCTCTGTCAACCCCGCCTGTCTCTCACACACCAAACACACACACACACACTGGCACACTGTCTCTCTCGCTACACACAAACTCACTCACGAACACAAATATGCTCATGCACGGCCATGCAAACTGACATTTGGTGAGTGGTTACTCACATCCCTCTCTCTTTTATCCACTCCGTTGTCTTGGTAAGCAGTCTCTCTTTTTCTGGCTGCTTGACCTTCTGACCTTTTGTAGCGTGCATTGAACTCATCAGTACAAAATAATGACACTGAGCGAGTGGATATTACAGTGTACCCTTGGATTACGAGCATCATTTCGTTCCGGAAGCGGCCTCGTATTTCAAAACACTTGTAAACCAAGTCAAATTTTCCCATAAGAAATAATGGAAACTCAAATTAATGAGACTTGCTTTTGCTTTATTCATCACGCGCGCTGTACACACGCATATAGACACAAAATAAAAGATGTTTTACGTGCACACACGTGGTCACAGTGTTGTAGTAAACAGTACACGCGTGCACGGATGTTAATTGTACCAGTATGGGACGCGCACTAAGACCCAGTAGGGGAGGCAATTACCCACAATTCCGTAGCGCAAGAGAGAAAAACCGTTGGCTCAGTTGTGATCACGTGACGCTCAGCGTCAAAAGAAGAAGCGCATGCGTGATACATGATACTCGGTGCTCGTAAACCAAGACTTGTTCGTTTTCCAGGTCAAAATTTATTAAAAATCTTTACTCGTCTTGCGGAACACTCAATCGCGTTACTAGCAATCCGAGGTTTCACTGTATATTACTGATCAAATCTTTCAAATGGATCCTTTTCTGTTATGAACAATAAATTAATAATTTTTGTGCGCCTTTTATTAAAAAAAAGGATAATTATTGATGTAGGTGTAGAATTAAATTCTAATTTTACTATCATTGTCTTTTGCTCAGGTGTGATTTTATTTAGTCTCCTTTACTTGGGGCAGTGGTGGCTCAGTTGGTTAAGGCTGTTGGTTACTGGGTTACTGATCGGAAGGTCGGGGGTTCGAACCCCAGCATCGCCAAGTTGCCACTGTTGAGCCCTTGAGCCTATCTGCTCCAGGGGCGCTGTAACCTGGCTGACCCTGCGCTCTGACCCCAGTTTCCTAATTGGGATATGCGAAGAAGAAATTTCACTGTGCTGTAAAAAGTACATGTGACAAATAATTGAATATTCTATATATAACCTATTATTCTTAACATAAGTAAAGTCAGATCACTGTATATAGTGCATAACATAAATGATAATAACGCTGTGAATAATCAACATTTTTAAAAACTTGGTGCTGGAGTAATAGTGGCCCCATGTGGTTTTCACTGTTCATGTGTGCCTCTTGTTTTTTTTTTCTGCCAGATTTTAAAAACTTACAGTGCACTGCTGCCACCTACTGTACTGGAGGACAGAGCGTTGTGGTTGGGCCTTGAATCCTTTGAATAAAGGATGGAGTTCTAAGAAACGATGACACTTCCTGTGTACTTTATCTTTTAGAAACTGCAGCAAGTTGTTCAGTTATATTTATAGTAGCATCCACTCATGCATTCCTTCAAACTGCGCAAATCTCTCACACACTCTCAGGGGACTGAAGTATATATTTTTCCCTTGTCGCTCAGCTGGTTCCTGTACTGTTACTGTAATGTATACAAAGTAGCCTTTAAAATAGGAATTTAAAAGCCGCAGGTACATCAGTGGGTGCAATTTTTCATGCACACTGCTGACACAGTACTATTTAAAAGACAAATACTACTGATATAAAACATGTCCTTTAGATAGTTAGTTGCACCCCAGTGACAAGAAAATGTACAGTTTGTACACTTCACTTTGTTCGTTTATTTCTTATACCTAATACATACTTTTATACCTAAAACTTATACCTAAAACAGTGTTGCCAGACAGTCAAATCCAAATAATCATACAGAGATCCCAGACCCACCAACACACCAACCTGCAACTGCCTTTTAGCCCAATATTTACTAGGTGTTATTTTCACAAGAACTGTTTTTTTTTTGCTCCTTTTTCAAAAAGTAATGTTTACAATTTATTTGCACTACCTCGACTCATTATCACAGAGTATTGCGTTGTCTTGTATTGCTGCTCTGGTTTGCACATTTTAATGTGCACTTTATGTTGTCTCTTTCCTGTCTTTTTGCATAGTTTTATTAGTAATTTATGTTGTTAATTGACGTTGTATGTAGCACCTTGGTTGCCCTGGAGGAACATTGCTTAGTCTCACAGTCTACTGTATATGGTTGAAATGACAATAAAAACCTACTTGACTTGACTTGACAATAATCGCATTACAGGGAAAATGATTTTACAATGAACATTTAATTACCGCACCACCAGAACTGAGTTTGCAAACTCTCAGGTCTACCGAACGACCTGCAATGGACTCCAACTCGTCAAACAACTGTTTTTGAGCTTCTGTGTGACGAGATCTCAGTAGGGATATGGATTGACTCATTTACTACAGATCTAGGGTCTGTTTTGATGACAGAGTTGCATGCAAAAATGCACAATCAGGCAGGTTCCAAATCAGATCCACACTGTTAAGCTATGACACCAAAAACTACAACATGAAATTATCATACATTTAGGGATTTTTACAGGTACTCATGCTCTCAGTGTGCCAATAATCTAACTAGATCTGTCTGATAATCTGTCCAGCTCTTGGTTGTTAAACAGATGTTTCTCATTCCTCCACATTATCACCTCCTGTTTTCTATGGCTTTTGTTTTAATGTAAATTGCTTCAATCATTGATTTTGCCTCTAGACATTCACTGATCCCACCATCTCTCAGGGATTGAGGAAGACATGCATGCAGGATTTTTTCTGTTCTGGCACCGACAGTAGGTGGTGGAATGTACTTCCTCTACTTGTCCGTACAGCCGAGTCACTGACGATTTTTAAGCTATGACTAAAGACCTTTTAACCCAAATTCCTAAGAACTGTGTTAACTGATTGTACTTCTAGTTAGTAACATAGTGAACCAGTGTAAGTAAATTCATTCATTCATTCATCTTCTATACCGCTTAATCCTGTGTTCAGGGTCGCGGGGGGCCTGGAGCCTATCCCAGGA
>JAQQZS010000039.1:3812041-3827176 GCA_030068045.1 Platyallabes tihoni | reverse complement strand
GGTGGGGAGTTTTTCATTTTTCTTTTCATCTAATAATAATAATACATTTAATTAGCCGCTTTTGATATGTATGACAATTGTTCAATAAAAAAAAAAATAAATAAATAAAAAAAAAGACTACCATTGATCTACCACTCAGACAGCATCCTATAGTGGCCCCCTTTCATAAATATTTTACGATCTGAGACCTATACTGTACATATAAGAGGAGCCCCTGATGAAAGGACCACTGACTGCTTGCTTTAAACTTCTCTAATGTGTTCAGTGATATTTTCTTTCTCTTTTCTGCTTTTATCTGGTGCTGATCTCTTGGTCCCGATGGAGAAAAACAGACGACGTTCAGAAAAGCTCACTTCCTCCTCCTTCTCTACTGCATGACATCATCCCCTGGACACGTACATAAAAACTGCATAGAAACTAGAAACAGTCACCTGGCAACCGTATCTGACTCCAGCTGTAAGTGGAGGCAGGGAAATACGGCGACACTCACTCGTTTTTCATTCTTTGTCGCCTGCTGATAACTGAACAGAGGTCATCATAAATATAAATTAGTGTTTTTTTTTCCTGTTCATTTAACCGATCATCGTATTCTCCTGTGTACTTTTGTATGGTCTAAACTGTAGATTTTATTTTTAAATAAAGTATTTATGTTGAAGATGAATGTAGAACAAATTAAGCAATACTAACAATTATGTATTTTAGTGAATTTAGTTTTTTTTTTTCAATCAGAAATCTCAATAATCGGAATATACATAAACATGGTATTGGTGTTAAAAAGTGTCTCACCTAGGTGAAAAAGTGCATTTTCAGATACTTAACGCTTCTTATCTTTCGATCCATGCTTCGTTTTTTGGTAAATATTCATACATATTTATATTTTTTATCAGAGAGAAAACACATTTGCTAAATACAGTTTCATGCCCTGTGATTCAGTTGAAACTTATATTTCACATGAAAAAGTGTATTTTTTAAAAAAATTGTTAACATATTTCAACATGAATTTGACATGGTTACGGACACTACAGATTTTTTGGAAAAAAAAATCCTTACATTTGCAAAGGATGCTTTAATTTTAGCAACAATTTTTACAGGTCATATGCTTCTAGAAGCTTACACCAATTTTAGTATCAATACTTAAGAAATATTAATAATTAAGATTTTAAATGATTATTGCAAAACAGTATAATGCTAAAAAATGCCCATTTTTGCAGGCCATATAAAATCATCTCTCCAAAACGGCTAAAGTTAGCTAGTTAAAGCAAGATTGGTCACTTCCATTTTGCATAAATTTCAGAAGTAACTTCTTTGGCAAACACATTTTCTGTATTATATGTATAACATAAAAAAATAATTAATCAGCACCACTACTGTGTTTTGGCCGACTGTAGTTTGATCGATGAATATAGTTTAGTGTTGTTGTGTAGGTCAGTTAGAATCACAAAATCCGAATTACACTTACTGTTCAAGGTGAATATTCAATTAAAAAGATGAATTAATAATTTTTTTTTGTATTTTCGTGCATTTTCAAGAAACCATGTTAATTACAGTTTGCATTAGTGACACAAAGCAAGCCTTTAAGCTTTACAGTGAATAACGAAAGAACCGACACAAGCGTTTGACACCAACATCCAATCTTTATTGTACAACTCATTTTACAATTTTTTTCTCATTTTATTTGACGATTCCACCTGCTGCTCACAGATGCATGAAATTTATGAGATTAAGATTTCATAACCACACACATATAAGGAAACGTAAAGCATATAACAATAATTATGACTTAAAACTTGCACATATTCTCATATTGAGTGATCAGAGAGGTGAAGTGTAAAACATAGCCAGCGTTATGGCACATTAATGTAAGAAAGCCACTGGCGAAGCAAGAGGAAGCAGAACAACAGCGACTGACTCTTCCACAGCGAGGATGGTCGGAGTAGGGGTCAGTAATACACGCAGGCCAAACGCAACCAACACAGTGCTCAGTTAACGGGCTACATCCAGCTCGTGATCAAAGAGATAACTCGGAACTAGGAATTCTGGGAAAGGTTCACTGCATCACGGTTAACGTCAGAGGTCTTACCATGAGAGGTCTGCTATCTCGTGGCTCACCGGCTGGTAAATTGAACTGAGTGAAATTTGATATACTTAAATAGTAATAACGTAATGGACAACATTCTCAGCAACCCTCGTGCTTAGGCTCAGCATGGCTGTTTAAAGCTGCAGGGGCCAAGACGTTCTCCGGTGTGTTTTGTGATCACGATCATTTTCAACTACATCAAGATATGTTGTAGTTTGATCAATAAAGGGTTTTCAGTTAAAACTGTGTCTCTTGTAATGTTTTATTCTGAACATTTCCTTTTTAAAATATCCATCCCTCAACGATAAATGGATAAGCATTTTGGTAATTGCTGGTCTGGTTGGATTTTTGGTTTAAAAGAATCTTTTAATCTTTTATTCAATCCTGTTCTCAGTATCTAAGGCTGAGTACCAGTATCTAATCCACTGGGTCATGCTATATTTGGTGCAGCCATGGCAAAATGGATATTATTCATCACACACATCACAGGTCATCATAAAGGACAATTCTCCGTGCTGAACAGTTTAACATTTTCCATGCAGTTCAATTCCTATCGCAACTCAATGCCAGACCAGTCACTCAACCAGTCACTCATGAAAAACAGCCAAGTCATCACAGCTCTGAAGGTCGAACAAATCTATCAGTATCCTGCCTATGAGTTGACGTGGTGTCTCGGTTAGTCTTTCTCTCTGGGCTGCTGATCAAGAGGTTGTGAGTTCAGTCCCTGGTACAGTTAAGCTGGCACTGTAGGAGCCTCAACCAAGGCTTGTAAACTTTTTCTGTTCCAGGGGTGACTGTACTTTGATCCCAAAATATCTAACATGCTAGAATAAGTGAAATGCCACTAAAGTTTATCTGTGACACTAAAACCTTTATTTTGGCCAGGGAATCTATTTTAGAAAGCTCATTTGTTTTGTTAGCTGGTACTGAATATGTACTCACTCACTCATAGTCTGTACCGCTTCATCATGTATACAGGATCATGGAGGGCCTGGAGCCCATCCCACGAGACTTAGGGCATGAGTCGGGGTACACCGTGGATGGGGTGCCAATCTATCGCAGGCCACAAACACATATTCACACAATTTGGGAACATCAAATTGCCTAATCTGCATGTATTTGGACTGTAGGAGGAAACTGGAGTACTTGAAAGAAAACCCACCAGGCACAGGGAGAACATGCACACAGACCCGAGGCGGGAATCGAACCCTCAACCCTGGAGCATGGAGCGACAGTGCTAATCACTAAGGCACCAAGTCGCCATACTGTATATTTAGTTATATTACATTTAATTTATAGGGTGATGGGGATGAGTGGGTCGTAACCACCAATTATAGAAACTCACCCGTACAAACCCCATTAAAGCAAAAGAGTTGAATGCAAATCAAGCCCTTGGCCATGGACATATATGGATTTGCAGACACTATATACTAGGGCGTAACTTTGGGTTATCATTTCATAATGACTGACTCTGGCTGACTTTCTAAATTCAGTATAATTGCCAAGCCAATAATGAGACTTGGTTTGTTTTTTGGAGGGGTGGAACATGTCCTCAGACACCCCTACATGGGTCGAGATCTCAACTCCGCTAATGATAAAGCCACACCCTAATATATAGTGTCTGCAAATCCATATATGTTCATGACCAAGGACCTGATTTGCATTCATCCCTTTTGCTTTAATCCAAAGTGACTTACAAGACTAGAGACTAGATAATACTGAGCAGATTAGGGGTTAAATGCTTTATTCGAGGGCCCAACAGTGCCAGCTAAACGAGCTGAGATTTGAACTCACAACCCTCCAATCAATCAATTTTCCAATGCCATAACAAAAGAAAAGACCACCAGCCTTACAGATACATGCAGATGGTATCTACTAGGGCACAGGTTCACAACCCTGGTTAAATTTGCAGGATAACTGGTGTGTATGCCAAGACGAGGATGAGAACCTGCTTGCCAGAAGGTTATTTGGGATTAACCCTACTCCTAGAGCTAATTTGGGGGGGGTCACGTAGCTGTTTTTTTGAAATTCAATAATAGGTGACCCCTCAAAAAAGTAATAACTGGGAACGGCACAAATTCTTAAAACTTAGATAATATGGCCTCTAAATTGTAAGATGTTGGATCCAATCCTGAAGGACTATGTGGTCTACATAAAGTAAGTATGGTCGAATAATGGTGTATTACTCATTTGCTATTAGTAAAGAATTTGAGTTGTAGCAATTTGAGATAATCTAGGATAACCTAAAATAAAGATGTCATATCCTAAAAGTGTTTTTTCTTTTGTTTTTAAGAAGGTCCTGTGATGTTAGAAGTGTAGCTTTATTTAATCCCAATAAAGGGGCTGGTGACCTTGAAACTCCACTCCTTGACCTCCACTCCTTTTAAGATTAAAGGTTTAGAAGAAATCTAAATTTAAGAAAAGAAGAATTTGGGCTTCGACTGGACCTCAAGTGATGTCAATATCAATATCTGAACTACCAGGACTGATGGGTTGCCAACCACAGTGTATCACCGCATCTACTGCAAACCCATAAATAAAAATGTTATTTGCTCATACGCATTAGCATGTAGAACAGATCATTGGGCGTGTTTGCGATTTTATTATAGCGCTGAAGCAGATACATTGGTTTGCCAGACATAAGCAGTTAACAGTGAGTTCGCTGTCTGCATGTGAACTGTTGCAATCTTTCTGTTTTTCCTCTTTTTCTTTCTCTCTCTCTCTCTCTCTCTCTCTCTCACTTTCTCAGGTACTGGATGATGTGCTGAGCGATGAGCTCGGGGTCGTAGGACACAGAGCGGCGTTTGCGGCTGTGCTTTGCAGATGGAGGCAGATCTGCGTCGATACGCTTCATCCTCTGCAGGCCGACATGGGGAGAACGGTTGTTCTGACCGCCAAAATCGTCATGGTCTTCATCGCCCACTCGCTTCACCCGCAGGAGCGAGGCTTCGGCATCTGGGGAGGCGGGAGGGGCGGAGTCTAGAGATCGCCTCGCCCGTCTCAGAGGAGTAGATCTGTCACGTCCAATGCTGGCTGCTGCTGCCACTTCCCATTTGCCTCGATGGTTGGATGGGTTCTCGGCTGCCAGATTCGAGATGACCTTCTCCACTAGGTACCTGCGTAAAGCATCAGGAATGAGGATGCGAGTGTTGGTTTACAATACATATGTGTGGTAAATGTTTATTTATTTTGATTATCAACAAATTTTCTTTCAGCTTTTAGTAGTATCTATCTATAGCAATAACTAACATCCATGACACATGAAGCTGCTGCTCACGCAATGTTAGGGGGTGGCGTAACAGACTCAGAGGAAAGCGCTATTCACCCCTTTCCAGCCAACTTGATTTCCAGTCACTGGATGCAGAGCATCCTTACGGCTTAGACAGAATGGGAAGATTGTATCAGGAAGGGCATAAAACCTGTGCCAAGGCGTATGTGGTTCAGATGGTCCGCTGCGGCAACAATCCAAATGACCACCAACAACAACCATTACCATACTGTATCTCATCCATTCCTTCTGATGCTGTGAATGATCAGAAACCATTTCTATCTAGTGGATACTGATGCTGCCTTGTCTCTTATTTACACTCTGTTTTTACTGATTTTTATTGATTACTGTTTGTTTCTATAATCTACGGTTGGAGAAGAATAACGATTTATAATCACACAATTTGGTGTCAAATGGGGTAGACACCCCTGTCGTGTCTGGGTGCTATACACCGTAAGAGACCATCCGCAGGTTCTTAAAGCTGCTTTGTTGAGAGTGCAGCATACATCACATAAAATTGAATTGAATTATAAAACGCTAAAACTCATTGATGGAAGCTTAGAGAGGTAATCACTGGCCCAAAGGGAACACTGTCCTGGCAGTGGGATGAAATTGCCATCATGTTTAGACCGTCACTGCTTTTAAGGAGAGATAAGCTATTTGTTTCCAAGTATAGACATTGGCTTAACTGGCACATGGCAAATCTGTAGCATAATAAAATCACATCAATTGACTGGCTGGGATATTTGGCTTTTTTCCCGCCATGTCTGCTAGTATTGAAAGTTCATTACACCAGGAAAGGTGTTGAAGGTCAATACGAAGGCCACTTGCGCTGATGGAGGCTCGGGTACAAAACCGTACATGGGAATTTCAATCCTAAACTATTAAGCGACTGCAGTGACAAGCCTGTGACTCTCTCTTCCTCTTCTGGTCATCACTTTTGACGCTGTTAAAAGTTAATCCTCAATTTTTCTTGACTTTTTTCAGACATGAAAAGTGCTGACACTGGAGACTCTGGTGTTTTTCAATGTGTTTCTTATCATGGTTAAATTATGTGAAGCATCCTCCATGCAAGTATTAATGATGAGCAGGTACTATAATGTAGAGAAATGAAAAAAATGTTAAAAGGCATTTTTCTCACCGGAGCATCTCCTGGTCTCGGTCCTGCCCTGCCTGGAGCATCCTCTCCTGCCTATAGTGGTTGAGCAGAGCCTCGGTGAGCTGTGGGTCCAGCAGTGCCTGCGGTTTCGCCATGTTCATGGTCTGCTCCGTCTCATCATAGTCTGGAGGGTAAGATTCCTGGAAGTCACCTTCCACCTGCTCTTCCTCTTCCTCCGGTCTTGTTTGGCCGTTATTCTCAGCCTCGCTCAGGAGACGCAGTAACCCTGCCAGGTAGGCTGCCTCCTGCTCCTGCCTCTGGTCGTTCTCCAGGCGGTGCAGGGCGTGGCCCAACCCCTGCGCTCTCAGGGCCTCTGGCTGGTAGTACACATCGTTGCCCCGTCCATTGAACCCAGCAGGCGGGTATGACATCATCTGTGCCTCGTAGGGCATTGCATCACGCAGGTCACGGCGAAGGCGTGCAGCTCCTCCCCCATGCATGACAGAGAGAGGCTGAGAGAGAGAGAGAGAGAGAGAGATAGTATTATTAGAGAGTAATATTAACATATTAAGTGACTTGTATAAAACACTCCCTTACTTTGCTCCATGAGGCACAAAAGCAGTTTTAATAAAAATGTTTTCAGCCATGAGATAGGAGACTGTGTGTAGTGATTAATATATTTATTACATACCTGCTTAAACAGTACCTCTCTTCTTTTACCACTAAATAGACTTATTAACTTTAAATACACTAATTAAGCATTAATTACCTGCTAATACACAAATGAACCCCTAATACACTAATAAAATTAAAATACACTAATTAATTTCAAATTAACTGCTAATACATTAACTAACCACTAATACACCAATTATCTATTATACACTAGATAATTTCAAGTACACTAATTAACCTTAAATACTAATATAGTAATTAACTACCAATATACTAATTAAGCACAAATATAAATAATAGATTACAATAGTAAATAAATAGTTAACCTCTAATACACTAATTAACTGCT
This sequence comes from Platyallabes tihoni, assembly GCA_030068045.1. Classification (NCBI taxonomy): domain Eukaryota; kingdom Metazoa; phylum Chordata; class Actinopteri; order Siluriformes; family Clariidae; genus Platyallabes; species Platyallabes tihoni. The sequence goes on along the minus strand of JAQQZS010000039.1, from coordinate 3,819,708 downwards.
AATGCATTCAATGTTTAAAAATTCAAAAATTATTAAATGTAATCATTACATTTCTTTATATTTTTCTTTCTTTCTTTTCTTCCTTTCTTTCTTGCAGCTACTGTATTTCCTTTCTGTCTCATACTATTTTTATTTTATTTTTCTATTTCGCTTCACAAATTTAAGACTATGTGACTCTTTAAACACTTGAATACTCAATCTAATCTACGAACACACACACACACACACACACACACACACACACACACACACACACACACACACATCGACTTGCAGCTGAAGTATTTATGGAATAAAAGGCAACAGTAACTGGCTGCACTGGTTCCCTGCTGCAGGATGAGGAGCTGAGTGACGAGCGCAGACTCATTAAAGCGAGCGTCTGATTCATAGAGGATGAAAAGGCTTTTGTACATGCTAATGCAGCGCTGAGACCGAGCTGTGGATCTCTCTTATGAGTGTCAGAGGAAATTCATTAAATGGAAGTGACGGCTTTATCCTGAAGCATTTACACAGCTGGGGTCTTCTCAGTGCTGCCCGTGGTGTGTGTGTTTGTGTCATTACAGAATACTCACTCACACACTCACTCACTTACTCACTCACCTGTATTCATGGTTGCAGGGGGGCCTGGAGCCTATCCTAGGAGACTTAGGGCACGAGGCGGGGTACAGTACCCTGGTCAGGGTGCCAATCCATCGCATTTGGGAACGCCAATTAGCCTAATCTGCATGTCTTTGGATTGTTGGAGGAAACTGGAGTACATGGAGGAAACCCGTCAAGCACTGGGAGAACATGCAGACTCCATGCACACAAACGGGAATCGAACCACGACCCTGGAGGTGCAAGGTGACAGTGCTAACCACTACACCACGATCCTGCGTGATTATAAAATGGCTCAGGATTTTATACAGCTGATGAACATTGGATATAATACTGTATGTGCAGTGGAGCTTTATAATATCTTTCTTTCTTTCTTTCTTTCTTTCTTTCTTTCAGCGCCTTCTATTTAATTAATCTTCTTTTTGCATTCATTTTCTTATGTTTAGTTACCTAGTCATCTAATTAATACGTTTTTCTTTCTTTCTTTCTTTCTTTCTTTCTTTCTTTCTTTAACTTCACCTCACCCTACATTACACATCGTGTACATTCTGCTAATATCGTACACACCCACGCTGCAGCTCCTGAAATACATCAGCCAGCACAGCGCCTTTAATCCAGTATTCCAGCTCAAGGCAAAAAAATATTACTGCATACGTTAAGTAATAATAGGCTGAACGTCTAAATCTGATTTACATGTGCAAATGATTTTTATTTTTTTTTCACAGGCTACATGCAGAATCGTGTGAGCCTCAGGAAAAAGAAATAAAATCCCGAGAGGTGTAACGAGCTCACTGTGTTAGAATAAATGCACTGTTTAATAATATTAACCCCTTAAACTCTCAGCACCAATCAGGATCCAGATTCACACCTGTTCACTGTCACTTCACTACTGGTTCCACTGGAGTGATGAACTAATCCAGTAACATCTGAGCGGGCTTTATAATACATCACTGCACTATAACCCTGCAGTAATGCATCTTAGCCACTGCCTCATGACTTCCAGCATGGACACACACTACCTCTTCCTCCTTTTACAAGGTGCCATTACTTTTGTCCGAGATGAGTGGCAGATCTTTTTAGTTTTATTTAATGGGCTTGTTTTGGATCGCTTGATCTCATTCTACTTCATTTGTTATTTAACTTCTTTCATTTATTTGTCCTTCTTTTCTTGCTTTCTTCATTGCTTTCTTTCTTTCTTTCTTTCTTTCTTTCTTTCTTTCATTTGTTCCTTACTTTATTCTTTCTTTCTTCTTTTTTCATATTTCTTTCTGTCTTTCTTCCTTCCTTCCTTCCTTTAATCTTTATTTCCTTCATTTGTTCTTTCTCTTTCTTTTGTTTATTTGTTCTTTCTTTCTTTCTTTCTTCCTTTCTTTCTTTCTTTCTTTCATTTCTTCCTTCCTTCCTTCTTTCTTTCTTTCTTTCATTCGTTCTTTTGTTTATTTGTTCCTTCCGTCCTTCTTTCTTTTTTTTCTAAGAGTCTTTAAAGTCCGCTTCATCTGGAGCAGCCATTCCACTGTTATGCGACTAATGATGAGGGCAGAGTGTCCCTAAAGCATCCCACTTTAACCGTTATATCATTACTAAATGGTAGAGCGAGCATCACTCTGCACACTCTCTCTCCTAATTAAAATGCTTTGGGGGAAAGTCAGCTCAGAGCTTTCAAAGTTGCGATCGATACAACAGTTCTGAACCAAATGAAAGCTTCTTTAATGATTTTATGTGCAATGAGAGTGTTGTTTTTGTTTACTTTCACAGAATTTCCTAATGAAGTGTGTGTGACTTTGAGAAGTTTCTTAGAATGAACGGGATGAGGGATAATAGATTGTTCTGCGACTGACGTATGGAGGTGTAGTGAAGGAGGCAGCGAGTGAGTCACAGGTGAGTCACTCTGGTGCATGATGACGTCTGAGCCTCGCAAGACATGCATATGTGTGCTGTGTGTGTGTGTGTGTGTATGGTTTTGTTTATGTGAATGTTCAGTCTGTTCTTATAATTAATCCAAGTCTTTTACCAAACCCTTATGGTTTAGAAAAGTTCCTTATGCATAATTAACTTGATTTCTTTTAGTCTGGTTGCTATGGAAACCAGTCACACTGTGAGATTTTGGCATTTTCTTCTATATAGGTTTTTAAAAACTACAGACCTTGAATCTTTTGCATGGTTTGCAATCACAAGTCAAAGTCATAAAGTCATTTGCAAGTTTCGTAGCCCTTAAAAGTGAAACAAAAGTGTTAGCTATTGCTAATGATGACCCAGGAGCTATATGGTTATTTTCACATCTCCACAGTGAAGCATGGTGATGGCAGGATCACTTACACATTTTATACAAATTGTTTAAATGAACTGCTAATGAAAGATTAAAAGGAAATCAAGCTAATAGGAGAGTACTGAGTGAATCCGTGAGATTAGCGATTATTCCCCCAATGACATTAGCACGAACAGAGATCATATGAGTGTATATGCTATGAGTTACTTTTCCTCAAGCGTTGAGACGATGATTGATTATGATTGCTGTCTGTTTTGCTGTATTCAACACAATTAGCTTGCTATGTTTGACCTATGTTTCCAGGGTCCTATGTTCCCTAGTTCAATTATCTGTTTACACTCTTTAACCTTCCTATTCTGTTCGAGACAGATTTGACCCATTTGAAGCTAAAACATTTTTTGGATATTACCTTGTGTCATCTGCATAACAGTGGTATCAAGTCATGCGAGGATATGACCTCATCATACTTGGTCTAGAGGACCAAGTACTGAGCCTTGTGGGACACCAATGCATGGAACAGATGTGGATTCCCTTCATTTCACATCAAACGACCAATTTTCTAGGTAAGAGGCAAAACATTGTCATGCTGTGTCACAGATTCCAAGGCTTGCAAAGACAGACTAGAGGAACTTGTAGTTTATCGTGTCAAATGCTACAGAGAGGTCTAAGACGATCAGGACAGATGATCCAGCAGCATGGAGCTTCTCAGTGACAGACAGAAGGGCAGTCTCTGTGGAATGTACCGCTTTGAATACTTAGTCACTTAGCCAGACTAGGCCCACTTCTGCCTTAAGGATGACCGTTTTCTATGTCTGATATGCATCTCAAATCTTAAAACAGACCTTACAGTAGATTGAAGAGTTTTCTTTCTTTTAAGAAATAGTAACAGCACTCTATAACAGTCTACATACTGTAAGTATGGCATTTGCGATACCACCTTATTTGGTTGATTTAGTTTTCACATCACGCCACATGATCCTATATAATCCTGACAATATTTATTCAGTTGTCGCACCACATCGACGCATTAATTTCTGAGTGCATGCACAAGCACCGTGCCAAACAACCATGCTGTGGCCGTCTTGAGTATGTGCACGCTTAGTTAACTGCTAGTATAAATCAGGTTACAAACAAACTTCCTACAGCAAATAGAAAGATTTACATGCAGATTTGTTTAAAAATATAATGCTTATGGTTGCTGAAAGTTAAGATTTCTGATTATGTATACAGACCGAAATGTGTGGGTGTCCAGCCACAGCCATGTCTGATGGCTTTCCCAGGTTACCACATGTAAATCGATCAGCCGAAACACTAGCACCGCTGCCGGGGGAATTGAATAACATTTATTATCAATTATATGCCAGTAACCTGGGGACAGGACCATGGGCAGCCAAGGCTCATTTATTCCTGTGTGGAGCAAATGCCAGCCTGCCTCGTCCTATCCCACAGAAAAGCCAATGCAGCACAAACTGCTGAAAAAGTTAATGATGAAAAGATACCAGAACACCCAGTGCATCACAGCCTGTTGTGTATGGGGCTTAGCAGACAAGTTCTGGATTTTCCCCAGCTCTTAGTCTGATTGAACATCCATGGGATGTGCTGGAGAAACAAGTCTGATCCATGGAGTCTCCACCTTGCCGCTAATATCCTGGTGCCAGAAACAACAGCACACCTTCATACGTCTTGTGGAGTCCAGGCCTCGTGGCACAAGGAGAACCTAAATCCTAGGTGGTTCTAATGTCATTGTTTTTAATGTTATGTCTATATTTATGTACATTATCTATTGCTTTATGTTCTGTCTTCATAGAAGCCATGTTGTGAATTAGCTCTTAGTCTGAGCCATTTGTTTGACCAGAAATGTAATGCAAATTAAATCATTTAACCAAATTATTTAAAAAAAAAAACACCATCTGCAATTAATTGTTTAATTAGTGATGAAAAATGCCTTCAAATTATAATAAAAATAACTCTGACTTAGACAAAACAACCAGATGTCTTTGAAAATATGAGGACCAGAAGAGATTTTAATAAAAGGTCAAATACCAAAAATATATGCAGGAAAAGTTGATTATTAATGTCAGATTATTATAATTATTATTTTTTTTACTTCCTGTGAATCCTGTTTTTCAGAAACATTCTGTTATTAGACGGTCCTGGTCTCGGCTGATGCTGACAGATGTTCTCTGAGGACTCGTGACTGCGGACGCTCGATAGTTCAGGACTGGAGTTTCCTACAGTCTACCTGAGCCTCCGATAACGAACTGGAATCCATATTAACTTAAACACATCTCCTGTTATACTGAACTTTCAGTCTCACACAGTATGATGCAGATCAATCCCTGCTATCCGTTATCACCCAAATGAGGATGGGGTCCCTGTTGAGTCTGGTTCCTCTCAAGGTTTCTTCCTATTACCATCTCAGAGAGTTTTTCCTTGCCACCGTCGCCGTCACCCTCGGCTTGCTCACCAGGAACAATCTTATCATTTAGATTCATACACATTCACATTTCATACAAACTTAAATAATTCTTTTGATTGTGTAAAGCTGCTTTGCGACAATGTCAATTGTTAAAAGCGCTATACAAATAAAATTGAATGTAATTATTTTGTCCTGAGATTTCTGTTATGAAGGTTTGAAGCTGCTGGCGGCACGGCGGCTTAATGGCCTTGCACCTCTAGGGTTTGGGTTTGATTCCCACCTTGAGTCTATGTGCATGGAGTTTGCATGTTCTCCCCATGCTTGCTGAGTTTCCTCCCACAGTCCAAAGATATGCAGATTAGGTTAACTGGCATTCCCAAAATTGCTCGTAGTGTGTGTACTGTATCTGTCCAGGGTGTACCTTCCCTCGTGCCTTAAGTCTAAGTGCAGTGATTTAGTGAAATGGTTCCTGCGACCTTATTCACAGGATAAAGCGGTATAGACGATGAGTGAGTATGTGAGGTTTGAAGAAAATGAAAACACAAAAATTAATTTCAATTAAAAAAAAAGGCTATGAAGTGATTTTTTTTGTCTAAATATTATATACTATTACTGATCTAAGGCTGTGAATAGGATCGGATCAGATTTAATAATGTACTGTATGCAGTGGTATTGAAATAAAAAACATGTATTAATTGTAGTTAATTCTAGCAAGGTTGAGACATACTGTACTATAATTAAATTCTTTATAATAATAATATTATTATTATTATTATTTATTTATTTATTTTATTTATTTTATTTTAAGCTGGAAAAGGTCAGCCCGCTGTTTAGATGAAGTAACCCAGGGAAACCCAGGGAAACACTGGGTTAACACAGAATGGAAGAAGTACAATTATACGTGAGCTATTACCTCACTACATTCATCTCTGTTTGTATCTGTGCGTGTGTGTGTGTGCGTATGTGTGTGCGCACCCACTGAAAGCTGTTGCTATGACAGCACAGCTCCTCGGCTCACGACGGCGTGTTTGTAGCTAATTAGATTGTACAGCAGCTCCGGGGCTTCCTGTTCAATTGTGTATCCTGTGCACATTTACCCTCTTTCTCGCATTTTAATTATTTAATATCGTTTAATGAAAAAGGATGAACCCTCATACATATATTAGTCACAACAAGATGTCACACTGATGAAGTGATTTAGTGAAATGGTGTGTTTCTTATACTAGACGATAAGACACGATGATGTTCTTACTGACCACTTTATTAGGAACGTCTGGGTAGGACTCCACTTCTCTTTCAGGACCAGACACGGATTCCACAACATGACGGAAACGTTTTTTTGACCTGACTGCTCCACATTATTGCTGCTGATTTGTTCGCTCTACATGCATGTCCCGGATGTGCTTTACTGGATACAGATATGGTTTCGGAGGTGACCGATCCAGTACACTGAATTCATCGTCATGTTAATGGAACCCGTTTTGGGTTACTTTGAGATTTGGATGTAGGTGGTATGGAGTAAATATATTTTATAAAGTGATTCACATGGTTACCAACAACACTCCGTAGCATTTAAATGGAGTGTGGTGTTAAGATGTCTATTGTGTGCCAAGAAAAACATTCCTATTACACCATCTACATCACCTCCACCTGCCTGAAAAGCCTAAACAAGGCAGGATGGGTCCATGGATTCATGCTGTCCATGCCAAATTCTGACCCTAACATCTGCATCAGGATTCATTAGCACTGACCAGCCAGTGTTTACCAGCCCAGTTTTAGTTACCCTCATATTTTTCAATTTCAAACCTGATGTATACCACAATGGTTTGAGATGCTTTTCTGTTCAGCATGGTTCTAAGAATGGTTTATTTGACCCACTCTGGACCTTGTCTTGACCTCTCGAAGCATTTCTACTTGCAGAACTGCTGTGCACTGAATGTTCTTTTTGGGATTTTTTTTTGCACCATTCTGAATAACGACTCTCGTGTGCAAAAAAATTCCGCAAGATCTGCAATTTCTGAAATGCTTCAAGCAGCCCATCTGGCACCAAGAATAAGATTAAGATTTGTACACATTTCGTTGTTAGATGTGAACATTAATTGTTCATAAAAGCTCTTGATCGGCTCATTGCTCTGCTGCCGCATGATCGGCTGACTTGTCCAGGTATATATACATATATATATATATATGTTCATTATATATATATATATATATATATATAAGTTTTCATATATATAAGTTTTTCTTATCATATATATATGTGCCAGGCCACCTGTTCTTAATCTGTCTTGCCTGGTTAAATAAAGGTAAATAAAAAATAATAATAAATTCCACAACTATATATTGTATAAATATTTTAATACTAAATTTATTGCTATATGTTAT
>JAQQZS010000039.1:3680539-3701787 GCA_030068045.1 Platyallabes tihoni | reverse complement strand
CCAGCTAGGACTTTTTAAGCTAAGATAGGAGCTCTCTAAGAGAATTCTAAGAAGCTTTGTGAATACGGGCCCTGGAGCCTATCCTAGGAGACTTAGGGTGCAAGGTGGGGTACATCCTGAACAGGGTGCCAATCCATAGCAGGGTACATACACAACAGGCAATTTGGAAACGGCAGTTAACCTAATCTGCATGTCTTTGGACTGTGGGAGGAAACCAGAGGGAATCCAACAAGCATAGGGAGAACATGCACACAGACCCCGAGGTGGGAATCAAACCCCTTGATCCTGGAGGTGTGAGGCCACAGTGCTAACTAACCACTATGCCACTGTGCCGCCACTGAAATGAATTTAAGGAAAAATAAAAAAAATAAAAAATGTCCACCACTTGCTGCCTAATGCTATATATATATATATATATATATATATTTTTTTTTTTTTTTTTAATGACGCTCCTCCAAATGAAAATTTCTTACACTGATTTGTGACCTTGGGTACAACAAAAAAAGAGTTTTTTTCCAAAGAGTTGATTAGTCCTGGTGGGCGTGGCTTTAACTAACCAGTGGAGCAGGCTGGCGGTTAATTTAGCATCATTAGTGTTTTCTCTTGCATTCTCTCTGAATCATACACGTTTGTTCTTACAAAGCTAAAATCCCAATGTTTTCTTTTATGTTGAAGCTATCATAGATGTGTTTTATTTTATTTATTTATTTATTTATTCTTTTAAAAAACAAAAAATGTATATTCCTCCATTGCTCTCAGCTTTATCCAAGCTGGTGAGGAAATGTAAGAGACAGAGAGAGATGAAGTGTGCAGAACATGTGCCTTAAGCAGTGTGGAGAATCTTCTAGACACAAAAATATATATATATATTTTCGCTGAGCAGGATTTCTCATCCGATGTCTGAAAGATCATCTTTCTTCTTGTCGAAATGATTGTTTGATTTTGGTACTGTACATGAGTACAAGTGCTGGCTCACAGATATGACTGTGTGTGTGTGTGTGTGTGTGTAGTGCGTATCCAGAGGAGCAACCAGCGCCAGTGGGAGTCTGGTGTTAACCACATCAGTGGCCCTGCGCCAACCCAAAGCAAAGCCCCATCAACCTGGAGCAACACCACGCCAACACACTCCCACTGCACATGTAAGTGCACCATCACGCATATCTGTGTGTTTGTGAGTGTGCACTGTATACATTGTGTAGCTTGTGTACATGCGTGACATCCTCTAACCCAACCCCATCCCTAGATGTTTCCCAGATTTAGCATTTTAAAACACAACTTTACTAAATAAACATGTCTGATCCGGTCCAATCTGATCTGATCTATAGCTGTGGCATCAGGCAGCTCGTCTCAGACGTCAGGCTTTCACAGTGGTAAGAGCAGCTCTGCCTATCCAAGCCCGTACCCCTGCAGCACTCTGCCCTCGTACCCCTCGAGCCCACGCACCACCACCAGGAGGAAGCCCAGGAGAGCCGAGCACAAGAGCTCATGTAAGAGAACATTCTCTATCTTTATTCCTTAAATTTCCAACAACTATAATCATACTGTTTCTACAGATCCTTCAAACAGTTTGTGTACCATGATACACCCGTCTAATCCCACTGAAATACACAGGGACATGAGTATGCATGAAAATTAGGAATTTGTCCGTCTCCATCTCTTTCTGCTCACTATTTTACCCAATCTTGTCTGATGACTTTCTCTGCTTTTATCATATCGTTCTTTGATTTAATTTAATTGAATTAAAGCCATTTCTCTCTGGTATTGTCTGGTCTTTTGATTTGTTTCCTTCCGTCTGATCACTCTGTTCTCTTTTTATCATTTCTTTCTTAGATCTAACCAAATTAGAACTAGTCACTCTCTCTCTCTCTCTCTCTCCTTTCCTATATTGTCTGATCACTCTCTCTCTCTTCTGTATCTCTGGTCTGATCTCCTTCTAATATTGTCTGATCACTTTCTTTCTTTTATTTTTATTTGTCTGATCACTTTCTGGTCTGATTCTCTTCTTCCTCTGGTCTTTCTGGTATTGTCTGGTCTTTTCTTTTGTTGCCTTCTTGTCTGATTGTATCTCTGGTCTGATTTATTTTTCTGCTTTTGTCATATTTTTCTTTGATCTAATCAAATCAATGTCTAATCTCTCTCTGCACTCTATTTTTCTTTTTGATATTGTCTGATCTTTCTTTTTGACTGATCACTTTCTGGTCTCTCTCTCTCTCTCTCTCTCTTTTGTATCTCTGGTCTGATCTCCTTCTGGTACTGTCTGATCTCTTTCTTTTTGTTTTTGTTTCTGTCTGATCACTTTTCTGTCTCTCTATTCTATCTCTGGTTTGATCTCTTTCTTCTGTCTTATTTCTATCGATTCTGTTTTCATCTGATTTTTTTTTTCTTTGATCTTGTCTGATCAAATCAATCAGAGATTTTATCTCTGTCACTATATCTCTCTCTCCCTCGCCACACTATGTCATCTCATAGCTCTTAAGTCTGTTTATTTCTTGTTGGTTTGCTGTTTGTAGTTTTCGTTATGGTTTATCTTGCCGCCTCGTCTAATCTCTCTTTGATCTAATTTGATCTCTTTGATCTATCTCTCTATGCTTTTTTCCTTTGTGTTTCTGCTGCATGGTCAGTGTCTCTCTCCAGCACGGTGGGTGTCGGTGGTCAGGTGGTGCATGTCGAGAACAATGAGGTGGTCCTCAGAGGAGATCCGTTCACGGGCTTCGGCCTGCAGCTCCAGGGAGGAGTGTTTGCCACGGAGCCGCTGTCTGCACCCGCCTGCGTCCGATTCATAGACCCGGACTCACCTGCTGAAAGGTGACGTGTGTTTGTGTGTGTATACATGTGCTTATATGTGACATTCTATAGGATATAAAAATAGTTTAATCAAAGACCATAAAAAATTATTACTCAGGATATTACTCTAGGATATTTAATGAAGGCACAACACTCTGAGCTAATTATCCAATACCTAAGATGCAGATTATATTAACAAAATGAGAACCGAATGTTTTTCATAAATTAATGTTTGCACTGGCTAACGACCAGGAACAAATGAATGCACTTTAAAACAAGCTCAGTGCTTCGGGTTCTAGTTCACTATTCAGTGTGGTGATTGTGGTGGAGAGCCAAGACTGTCCCAATGTCTCACATAATTGTTTACGTGTGAGGTCAGGTGACCCTGCCGTCCATAGCATATGATTTACATCATTTTTTATCTTTTAGCATACTGGAAGTGACCACGCCCATTAGGATAGGATAGATCTACATAAGAGGAGCTGCAGATTGATAACAGTGATGCTTTCATCTAAGAGGACGAGCGCCGCCAAACCATGCTAGCAAAACTAGCAAAAAATAAAATAATGCATGAGTCATATAAAATAAATTTATATACAAATCCATCACTAGCATCATTATTAGCACCATTTGTGACCAGGAATCAGGAATTCAACATGGCTACAGTATGATTACTTTTAAAAACTAGCATCTTTTCCAAACCAGTTGTTAAATCCTTGTTTGTTTGTTTGTTTGTTGTGAGAGACGTTGTTATTTATACGCTCGGTTATATGGTAGGTGTGGAGTGCTGCAGGTTGGAGACAGAATCCTCTCTATAAACGGAATCCCAACTGATGACGGCACGCTGGAGGAGTCCAATCAGCTCCTCCGAGATGCAGCTCTGTCCAATCAGGTCACGCTAGAAGTCGAGTTTGACGTTGCAGGTACCTTAATCATGTTGTGTCTATTCTTGCATCTACGTACACCTGGTTTTGACACTAATAAGCACACCTGTATTAAACCCTTTGTAAGATTGTGTTTCTCAATGAGTTTCTGATGTTAACCATAAAAATTATTAGTTTAACCACTGTCGTTTATTTCTACTTCCTTTGTCAGAATCTGTAATCCCAAGCAGTGGTACGTTTCACGTGAAGCTGCCAAAGAGGCGTGGTGTGGAGGTGGGCATTACTATTAGTGGTAAGTAGTGGCCAAGAGGTGGCGTTATTGTTTAATAATACATAAAATCTACTATTTCTTACTTCATCCGCCAATGCACGAAGGCCGTTCAAGTCAAACCAGGACTTTTGCTTCCACAGAATAAGAGAACACAGTTATGAGTTGAAAACTCCCTTTATTTCTCTAATTAATCCCCTGCTACACTAATGTGTTTCACTAGTGCTTGGATACCATCAATGTAGAAACTTTTCTCGGTACTACCTGCTTCAGGTCTGAAACGCTGGCCTCCCAGGAATTCTTTATTGGCCCAAACATGTGGAAATGGCTTGGAGTGAGGTCAGGACTGTATGGGAGATGTGACGAGCTGAGTTCCGGTAACGTGCAAGTGGTGTTGCAGGTGTGTACAGTTCCCCAAAGACACACTCTGTTCCGCAAGTTGGTGACAAGTTATCTGTTGAGGACATTTAGGACATTTACAGCATCCTTATCCAGAGCGACTTACATTTTATCACGTTATACAGTACATCTGAGCAGGGTCCAAAAGTGGCAACATGATTGTGCTGGGGTTATGAACCTAGGACCTTCTGATTAGCAGTTCAACCACTGAGCTCCCCCTGTCCTCCGAGCCACCTCGGCCGGGCTCGTCATTCACGAATGTACTGTACCACCACCTTCAACTCATTTGCACTTTTTAAAATGTTTTACTAAGAGTCTGATCACTGTACTGTGCGTGAAGTCTTCTGTAAATGTCAATTGCTTTTACGGCATCAAAAGTCCCGGTTTGACTGGAACACCACTCATATTATGCAATTTCCCTATAAACTGAAAGGGTTTTTATGAATGACAGTAAGTTTATAACATCGTAGCCAGCAAGAAGGCAGGCCGACCTCTGATCATCTCCGAGATAAAGAGAGGGAGCATCGCTCACAGGTAGGTTAAATATGAGACAATGAGATATTTCATGCAGTTTAACACTTAGCTAATGCTTGTGTACTGTATGGGGTGTTTGTGTGTATGCATACGCGTCACAGAACAGGTACGCTGGAGCCTGGCGATCGTTTGATAGGCATCAACAATGTAAAACTGGAGAACTGTGGAATTGACGAGGCGATGGCGGTCCTCCAGCAGGCTGAGGACATGGTCCGACTGCGCATTCAGAAAGACGAGGACAACTTAGGTGTGTGTCGTACTCAGGATGGGTTACACTAATATTTTACTTTTTTTTTAATACATATTTTATTTCTACTTTATTAGCTTGTCACCTTTAATTCCAGTGCCTTGCATAAGTATTCACCCCCTTTTTTGCTGCATTTCTTTCTATGTGCTTCTGGCCCAGTCACTGACTTGTGGTGCATGGCCTTATATAATATGGCAGCACAGTGGATTAGTGGTGAGGACTGTCGCTTTGCAGACTGTCGCCTTCAGGGTTTGATTCCTGCCTCGGGGACTGCGTGCATGGTATCTCAGAAAATTAGAATATTACTTAAGACCAATAACACAAATGTTGGACTACTAAAAAAGTATGATCATGTACAGCACTCAATACTTGGTAGGGGCTCCTTGAATTACTGTAGCAATGCGGTGTGGCATGGAGGCGATTGGTCTGTGGCACTGCCGAGGTGTTCAGGAAGCCCAGGTTGCTCTGATAGCGGCCTTTAGCGCTTCTGCATTGTTGGGTTTGGTGTCTCGCAACAACTTCTTCACAATACACCATAGATTCTCTACGGGGTTTATGTCAGGCAAGTTTTCCGGCCAATCAAGAACAGGGATATCATGGTCCTTAAACCAGGTATTAGAACTTTTGGCAGTGTGGGCAGGTGCCAAGTCCTGTTGGAAAATGAAATCAGCATCTCCATGAAGCTGGTCTTCAGGGGGAAGCATGAAGTGACCTAAAACGTCCTGGCAGACGACTGCACTGACCTTGCAGCGGTGGACCAACACTAGCAGTGTTGACATGTCTCCCCAAACCATCACTGACTGTGCAAACTTCACACTGGACCTCAAGCAACTTGGATTCTATGCCTCTCCTCTCTTCCTCCAGACTATGGGACCTTGATTTCCAAATGAAATGCAAAATTTACTTTCATTTAAAAGGAGGACTTTGGCCCACTGAACAACACTCCAGAATTTGTTGTCCTTAGCCAAGGTAAGGCGCCTCTGTTGTTGTCTCTGGTTCAAGTGTGGCTTGACACATGGGATGCGACAGTTGTAGCACATGGCCCGGATACGTCTGTTTGGATTATAGTGTGACACCATGAGTGTCCAATATTGAGGTTTTTCACAATATTCAAATTTTCTGAGATACTGAATTTTTTCGATTTTCTTGAGCTATAAGCCATAGTCATCCAAATTAAAAGAAATAAACATTTGAAATACATCAGTCTTAATTTCAACGAATCTATATAATACGAGTTTTTAACTTTTCAAAGATATTCTAATTTATTGAAATGCACCTGTGTGTGTGTGTGTGTGTGTGTGTGTGTGTGTGTGTGTGTATATATATATATATATATATATATATATATATGCATGCGCCCTGGTCGAGGGGGTGAATACTTTTGCAGGCCAGTGTAAAATCTTCTGTAATGTTCCACAGACGAGCTGGAGTCATCCGGCTCTGTGATTTTCACCGTGGAGCTGAAGAGACACGGCGGTCCCCTGGGAATCACCATATCTGGCACAGAGGAACCCTTTAACCCGATTCTCATCTCCAGCCTGACCCGTAACGGTCTTGCACACAGGTACACACACACTTACTCATGTACGTACATGTACACATGTTGCTGTGGGCCTCAACCCTGGTCCTGGAGGACCCCATGGCTTGCACATTTTAGTGTTTCTCAGCTCCCGGCAAACCTGATTTAACTAATCAGCTAATAAACAGGATTTTCTGAGTTAATGTGGGTGTGAATGAGCAGTGAAGTCTCGGGGGTGTCCTCCTCCTCCTCCTCCTCCTCCTCCTGCTGCTGCTGCTATTTTTCTGTTGCCATGGAAGTCAAATCCAAAAGAGGTCTGTGTGTGTGTGTGAGCAGGACCGGGGCTCTTCACGTTGGTGACCGTGTGTTGGCCATTAATCACGTGAGTTTGAAGGGGAAGCCGCTGAGCGAAGCCATTCATCTGCTGCAGACCGCCGGAGATTCTGTGACGCTCAAGATCAAAAAACGAACTGAATGTAAGTCAAACACGCTGGCACACTTACAGCAGGTTTCTTCAGCACAAATAGGTGTATATGCGAGTGTACTATATGTGTATGATTATTGACTGTATGTGTGTGTAAGATCCTGATGTATCCTTCATAGCCTCATGTTCTCATTACTCTCTCTCTCTCTCTCTCTCTCTCTCTCAGCTGTGTTTGAGTCGAGCTCAGGCAGTCCTCTCGGGGCGGGATCTGGTCTAAGTGACACCGAAGACGACCGCTCCGATTCGCTCAGGCACTGTAAACACTCTGGGCTTCGCCACCTAGCCACGCCCCCCAGCATGGACTCAGCCATGGACTCATGGGATGGCTCCGCCCTCGATGCTGAGTATAGGAGTCAAGGTGAGTCTTGGTTCAGTTGTGTGTAAGAGTTATAAAAAAAAAAATAAGAAGATAATAATAATAGATCTATCTTGAAGTTAGATCCTGAGACGTGTGGTTGATGGCTTTTTATTTTATTTGTCCAAACATTTGTTTAAAATTATGAATATTAAATGTATTTTTAAATTGAATAAAAGGAGAATTAAAAAACAAACAAAAAAGACCCTCTTCCCAACAGTGTTTAACTAATGGTACTTCTAGTTAGAAACCAGTGTAAGGATCTAACCAATTCTTATCCATAGAAATTGGTAATCATCTACCAAATGCCTAATTTCATTTGTTCAATTGTTGTTTCATTTGTTTAAATTTCATTTGGTATCATGTGTCTAATACCAATACTTATATAATATAATTTGCATTTCTATTGTATTATTTTAGCTTATATTTACAATTTAATTTTCTACTTTTCTATTTGTAACAACAGTACCAAAACAACAAATTATTCGAAATAAACCCAGTGGTAGGAAAAAGAAGTTATCGCCCATTCGAATCAAGACACGACCAGGTCGTATATACAAGGTGCCGTATAGGCCATACAAATATTACCCATGCTTATTTATTAGGATGTGTATATATATATATATATATATATATATATATATACCAGAACAAGATTTAAAAAACATATTCTGCAAGACAAAACCAGGAAAAACTTTTACAATTTCTATCTAAAGTGCACCTAAAGAACCTAATGTATAAAAATCTTATTCTTCTGACCAAGACCATGCTATAATGTGATCTATTATTATTATATCCTTTTTTACTTTCCCACTACTCTCAAATCACTTACATAATAATAAACATAACATAATATAAAACATAACATAATATAAAACTGGTTCAAATAAATCAGCTTAATATTTGATGTGAATCTTGCCATGAAATAGCCTGAGAAGCTGATCTGGCAATAAATCCTAATACAAACAAACGAATCTATTTGTAACAAAATAAAATATCCAAATATTTAATTTATAATTTATTATTTTTTTATTTAGTACTTTCTCAATGTTCTCTTTTATTATTAAAACACTCAATGACCCAAAATGGAGGGAAATAACTGTATAAAAGTATATACTGTATAAAGTTGGTGGTGGTGATATATTTTCAGCCAGAAAATATATGTACTTGACAGGGGCCTACATCCATCAGACATCTGACCTGACCGTCCACCCTAATGAGTGGAAACGAGCCGATCAAAGAAGCCCACTGACCTCCAGGAGAGACGCCCACCGAGCTGCAGAGCGTGATGAGAAATCAGGAGAGGAAGGCTGGAAATATCATGGGTAAGATTACTCAAATATTCATTTATTTTAAATTGTAAGCTACTCGTTCAATGCTGGTTTTCAACATGCCTTCCCATCCTTGCACTCTCTAATATAAATATCTTTTTTTTTTTTTATTATTATTAAATATATTCGTATCAAGAGATTTCTTCTTCATCCGTGTAGACCAGTATTGACGGGTTGTGTGTAGTGTTAATTACTCACACTCATTTACAGCTCGAGTCTGTCTGCTTTCCCTTGGGCTCTCGTCTGTGTGTTCAGTTAACCGAAATTTGACAAGACAAGAATAAAGCCATAAATCACTTTATAAAATGGTTGAGCCTAAGGGAATGTTGTACTTTGCTCTAACTTTGTGGGAACTGACTTTTGCACTTCTGGTGTTAACTGCATGGACCTGCTCTGATCATTAACTTATTATTCGGCAGCAAAAACAAGTATACGCAATTTTCCACTTTACTTCAAATCAGCCCAGATAGGTTTGAAACCTGAAGGTTTTTATTATTATTATTATTATTAAATAAAAATATATTTTTTAAAGAATTCTAGTAAACTGATACCAAATGTAACACACAGAACCACCTCCAGGCCTTGTATCTCCTCGAGTGGTCATGGAGTATCGAGGGAACCAGCCATACCTGGCTATACAACTGCTCGTCAGCTGTTTGTTCCATTATTTATGAACCCTCCAAGAAAATTGCGGTAATTCCTGAATGGTTACTGTCAAACCCTTTTGAATTAAATCTGAAAGTCTTGAGTGTTTCATTTCAAATTGAATGTGGTGGTGTACACAGGCTCAAAAGCCCAAAAAAAAAAAAAAAAAAAAAGTTCCAAAATTTTTGGACCTGACTATATACTGTATTTTGTATATAAAATTCCTACTTCAGGTTTCAAGTCTTTTGGACTCAGTGGAAGATTGTAACCTGTGCATTTTGATTTTCTTTTCTTTCTTTAGTTTTCTGTGCCAGACGATGTGAATATGAATACTGAATCTCAGTATGTGGCACAGAACAACAATTATTTCTCCTATTTCTTTCTTTGTCTGTGCTTCTTTTTCTCTCTTTCTCAGGTGTTCTGTCCTTCATCCGCCTTACTAATCACCCACGGCTCTCCGGCATCATCCTTTCCTATCGCTTCTGTTTTCCAACACGTTGGCCATGCCTCAAAACAGGCCATGGCAACTTCAGCT
Organism: Platyallabes tihoni; assembly: GCA_030068045.1. NCBI lineage: Eukaryota > Metazoa > Chordata > Actinopteri > Siluriformes > Clariidae > Platyallabes > Platyallabes tihoni. Next base: position 3,691,802 of record JAQQZS010000039.1, on the reverse strand, counting down.
GTGTGTCTGTGTGTCTGTGTGTGTGTGTGTGTGTGCTTTCAAATATCTTGCTTATTCCCCTCATGCTGTGTAAAGCATGTTAGAGATTTGACAGCAGCATTACAGTAGAGGGTGCTAGAGTTTTAGAGACCTTGTTATGAAAGAAGGGGGGGAATCTCGTGCACCAGGACTTGCATTACCCAGGATCCTTTGCATTGACGCAGATCTGTTAGCCCAATGCGTCGCCGTGGCAACACTGACTCTCAGGAGGGCTATTGGTCGCAAGCCCTGCAGGACCTGGAGACGTGCGGCCAATCAGAAATCCTCCGAGAGCTGGAGGTAAACAACCATGAAGTTCAACTGCTTTTATTTCTAATGCTAAACTATTTAAAAGAAAAAAACATTTGTAATAAAAATTAAGTGATATATGCCATTTTTTAAAAAATTGTTTTATGCAGGTGATTAAAACTATGAATTTTGATATATTGAAGAAAAAAAAAAGCAAATGTATAAAAATATGGAATTTTAAATATTAATGTACTGTATAATTATAATTATTCCGTATTTTTCATTCAGTCATTTATTTTCCTTATTTGAATACCTGCTAGGCCACCATGATGTCAGGCAGCACGCTGAGTTTAGGGGACGAGAGTGAGATCTGTAACCACGGTGACATCAACCTTCCACCACTGAACCTGAAGCAGTGTTGGGATTGCAGCACAGAAACTGAGCTCAACGACTCGAACCCCATCGTGCCGTTAGAGCTACACAAGGTACGAATGACGTCATCACTGATTTATCCTCACACCTGGAGCAAAAGATCTCTCTTGTAACAATCAGATGGGTTCGTACACTAAATTAGTTAACGAGTTCCGACAGACATTGTGACCAGAAATATCTTGATCGACTCATCTGGTTTTTAAATGTCACTTGGTCATCTATAAACACGAATATAATCACAGGATTAAAAAGTCCTATAACTGTTTAACAATATCTTGGTGACCATCTTGGACGATCAGTATGACTTTGTCCTTATTTGCACTTCTCTTACAAAATTTTAACTTTCTCACTGTTATTTTTCACCACAACAATGTCCTGAACAATATTTGAAGTGTATTTAAGAAATAAATAAATTCAACATTTGTGGGGTGTTCAAGTCAAACCGGGACTGGTGAATGAAGGTGTAAAAGCGATTGACGTTTACAGAAGAAACATTCGAATGGTGCAAAATGTTTTAAAGAACAACGTATATCAATGATGATCCAGCCGAGGTGGCTCGGAGTCGTCCCGCTGAACATCCACCGATATAACACCTGATCCTTGAAAATCGACGGATAACTTGACGTCAACTTTCGGGAGAAACGCATCCGTCTGTGTGAACTGTACTGTACACACAATCCTTCACCAACACCTGTACATCAGCTGGGTGTTATTACCACATTCTCAGTACAATCCTGGCCTCACTCCAAAACATTTCCACATGTTTGGGCCATAAAAGGAGTTCCTGGGAGGCCAGTGTTGAAAAGTCTTTCAACCTTGATGGTATCCTGGGATAAGTGCGTTGGTGTAGCAGGGGATTATTTAAAGAAATAAAGGTAGTTTTTACTCTCATAAATGTGTTCTGATGTTCTGCACATTCAAAAATCCTGGTTTGACTTGAACGCTGCTTATATTTATGGACAGGATTTTGTTTGAGATGGATTTAGCTACGTTAGCCTCAAAGCAACCGTGCACAAACACACCCCTGGCTTACTGACCAAGTGCTGATTAACAGTTAAGTCAGGAATTCTGATTTGATTGATTTCTGGGAAGCTGCTTTCTGAAAATGATTATTGTTAAAAGCACTATAGGAATTAAATCGACCTGACTTGAGCTCGTTTTGCTATATCATAAAATACATTGATGTGTCCTTGGGGATCCTAGTCACCTTAACAATCATGGGAAAAATACCTAGGATTTTTTTTTTTTATTATTATTTTTTTTTATCGTAATTTCTAGCAAATTATCACCCTAATTCTGAGGAGGGGATGAACGGGAATGAATTATAAAATTGCCTTAATGTTTCAATCAGCACTTTTTCTCATTTTTAGTTCTATTAAGATTTGGTAGGTTGTAAAAAGTCATGATTTTTGTTTCATGGTCTGTTTTTTCGGTTGCTTATTTGACCTCCCTCTTTCTCACAGATCTGTGTCCTGAAGGATGAAGACAGCAGGGATTTTGGCTTCAGTGTGTCCGATGGCTTGCTGGAGAAGGGTGTGTATGTGAACATGATCCGGCCGGACGGTCCTGCAGATCAGGCCGGGATACAGCCGTACGACCGAATTCTTCAGGTAAAAGACCTTCTTTTCAGGCTTACGCAGGTACTGTGCTTGGTGTACACAAAGTACAGTACTGCGAGGAATAATTGCTAGATAAGCTCAAGGATATTTTGGATGATCCTTGACATACTGTACTGTATGGCTAATTAGGGTTCTGGACTATGTTCAATAGTAAGTGAACACTACTTACATAAATTATAGGGGAACATTTTAAAAATCTTGACGTTCTTTGATCTCGCTCATTTTCATACAAGAGTCAAAAATTATGAAATGACATACATAAACTTTCGTCTTGGTCTCCTCACTTTTCAATACAATTTGTCCATCTGTCAAAAAGCTTTCGTATTCCCTCATTAAAATCTTTTAGGCTGAGCTGCGAGCCACGAATGCACCGCTGTCTTTACTTCTTCATCAGAAGTGAATCTTTGCTCTTGTAGGGCTGCTTTCAGGGGACCAAACAGGTCAAAGTCTGATGGAGCAAAAACAAAACAAGGTGTGTCCAAAATGTGTTGACTGGAGAAGATCGCTCTTGGATATCAGTCCTCTGAGTTCAATCCTAAGTTTAAGCTTCAGCTTTTCAATAAGTGTCTCATTGTAACGCGCACTGTTGATTGTCGGACCCTTTTCCTGATGGCGTTCCAATACTTCTGGCCCTTGAGAATCCCAGAAAACTGTCAGCGTTGATGAATTTTCCAGCTGATGTTTGACTTTTAATCTTTTCCTCGGTCTGATTCTTCCGTTCCATCTTCTGCTGTTTACTCTCAGGCCGTGTCTCATCACCAGTAATGATTCTCTTTAAGGAACGCTCACCTTCCTTAGAGTATCGGTCGAGATTTTGTTTGCCAACATAGGTTTTAATATAACTTGAGTGCGGATAATTTTTGACTCCCCCTCATACATGTTGTGAGGGGAAAAAATCGAGATAAAAAAGCACTTACGGTTAAGTCACATGTTTACAAATCTAAAAATAGACTGTGTTAATCTGTGTTTTCCGTCTATAGAAAATGATCCTACTTTAATGGGAGAAAGCATCATATTTGATCCGTGTGTGAGTGAACGCAGCCTTTGTTTCTCCATCTCAGGTGAATCATGTGCGCACGCGGGATTTTGACTGCTGCTTAGCCGTGCCCCTGATTGCCGAGTCAGGAGATGAGCTCCAGCTCGTCATCAGCAGGAACCCCCTCACACAGCCACCTCGCTGGTCCCCTAAGGACACCCGGGACCTCTCGGACACGCTCGGGTCAGAGGTCATACCACTGAGTGGCGGGTCACCGTAGAATAAAGCACGCTGTCTTCTGTCTCTCTCTCACACACACACACACACACACACACACACACGTACACTTCTTTTATTTCACTTCTTACACAACTAAAACCGCTTTCAGTTTCCATGACACCACTTTAAAAAAAAATAAAAATTTTAAAGATCACCAGGTTCACTCCTACCCACTCAAACTTTTCACTTTGTTGAAGCGTCCAGTTTAATTTTAGTTTATATTCAGTTCGCTCACTGTTTTTTAGGTTCTCACAACACACACACACACACACACACACACACACACACCTGCACGTTTACATACTTTCACAAACTTTAGGTTATAATGTCCTGAAGTGTTTTCTGCATTTGGTTATAAGGAATATGACGCACAAACAGAAAGAGAGAGTAGATTCACACTCACCTTGGAAGTTTATAAAGACAGATTCTTTGTCATGTTTAAAAAAAAAAAAAAAAAAAAAAAAACCCTGATTTTCCTGCTAACTTTTACACACCATCGGTTATTGTTCTGTTTTTATGTGTGAATGCAAATGATTTATGGTGCTGCTTTAATGTGTTCAAAACATTTATTTTATATAACCTGCTTCAGTTCAAGCTGGCTTGAGAGGCCGAGAGAGCAGATCTAGACTCGATTAAAATTAAGTTTGGATATATTTATATGTATATAGAGAAATGTGTGTATGAGAATACAGTGAATGTGTATATAATGATTATAGTGTATGTATAGGTGTATGTGTTCTTATGAGAAAACAAGGCTTTGATCATTCGCTTGATCATTTTTATACTGTGAGTGCGATAAGTCTGTTATTAAAGTGTGAGATTAGTATTAATTGTACCTCTTTTAAAAGTGGGACAGATTTCCCCGGTCAGTGGTTTTACAAACATTCCTTCACAAGTGTCCGAGTGTACAATCTCATAATGTGTATATGGAAATGAATGCTTTTATTATTGGATGCAAACGTTCCTCCTCTTTTATCTTTTTTTTTTTTTTTTTAACAAAATAAAGAATATAAGCCATTGTGTGTTTTTAATACTATATATCAGACATGAGGAAAGACCGACACATAGATGGTCTTAAAGAGTTGGAAAGCAATTTTGCAGCTTATCTGCAATGTCTCTATCTTTGCCCATTTTTGTTCTGATAGAATTTAAGATTCAATTGTTTGCCAAATGTCATTTACAGCCCAGTGAAATGATTTTCTTGCATATCCCATAGTCAGAGCACAAGGTCAGCCAGGATACAGCGCTCTGGAGCATTCAAGATCCTCAACATTGGCAGCTTGACAGTGCTGGGGATTGAACCCCCAACCTTCCGATCAGTAACCCAGATCCTTAACTGTTAACTGCCTTTATCCCTTTCTTTTTGGCAAGCTCTGATATTTAGTGAAACCTATTATGAAAAAAATTTCTCTAGGATTGTCCTGTAATTAGCTCCACCCACCATAATAAACTGTTCAGATCTCTTCTTGTATTGACAGTTTGAGGTGTATAAGAAGTCTTCATACCGAACTCTATTTGCTTTGTATTGAATATATATATGTTTTTTTTTTTTTTCATATGGCTGATGCAATGGTTATAGATAGATAAACTAAATAAGGTATGGTGCATAAAAACAATGTACAAACATTTTACAGTTCTAGCCATTTCTTCCACACAATTCAGATTTTTATGTATTTTTTTTAAATAAACATTTCTATTGAATTCCAGCCTGACACAACTTGAACCTTGATTCGCTCCCTTACACATTTTTAATCTTCATTTGTTATAATTGGAGTGCTCCCGTGCGTCAGAGTCATTTAGGTAACGACCCGAGGTACCCTGTGGGACCAGGACCCAGGAGCGCTGACAGGTTTGCCAGTGTTCGCTCAATTAGGCCAACGTAAACCTGCACCCTGCTCTGAGTATTCAACTGAAACACTCGCTAATTTTAGGTAGAAAGTCAGTTCATGGAGCAGGACTGCAGTGGGGACTAAACTGTGGATGAACTCAAGTTTAAAAGCTCATGTTAGAAGAAGCTGAAACCCAATGAATGGTATTTATTATTGCTGACAAAGCTGTTTTTAATATCAGCATTTAATACAAATTTATATAAATAATTTCTAGCCTCTTTTCCCTGAGTTGGGTGGCATGTGGTGCATTGATGTCCTCACCACACAGCTGCAGGGTTCCTGGATCTATCTCGAGCTCGCGTTACATGTTCTCCCCATGTGCATATCGATTTCCTCAGGGTTCTCCGATTTCCTTCACTTTCCCAAAAACATGCTGGTACATGGACTGGCAACTCCGATTTCTCTCTGGGGTAAATACAAGTGGGAATAAGTGTGTGTGTGTATGATGAACTGGCTCCTCATCCGGGCTGTATACTTGCCTGACACTTACAGTAGTGTTCAAAGTACAGCGGTACCTCGGCATACACATTTAATCCGTTCCAGAGGTGAGTTCTTAGGACTAAATTTTGCATTGTGAAATGCATTTTAGCATAGAAAATAATGTAAATGCAGATAATCCGTTCCAGCCCCCCCAAAATATTAACAATATTATGAATTTCCAACACTACAATCAAAACATTTAGAGACATGTACAGTAAATTAAGTCAAATATTAAATAAACGCACATTAAACCCAACTTAACCTTAATTTGTGATTCCTCTTGGCACCAAAAGCTTTAACAATTAAACTGAAAGCGGCTCCCTTTTCTTCTTGCTACCGTCTTTGATAGCATTTTCATAAATTTCACGAAGCAATGCCGAGGTAACGCTGTACAGACTCTGGATCCACCAAAGCGCTAACCATCATCAAGTGCATACTCAACATGAAAGAAGGTCAATTAGTATTAATTTATTTTTTGTGTGAGAAAGGTTGTTTTAAAAATGTGCAGAATGAGCAGTTCACCTCTCATATCTTCTGGTCCGAATCGTTCGTTCTTCTGTCACGTGACACCCATAGACGCTGTGCAGTGCAATAGATTCAAAAGAAAGAACGACTCAGACTAGAATACTCATGAGAAGAACCGTTCAATTCTGTTTCCTGTGTAATGCACTGTATAGAGTCTGTGAGTCACGTGACAAAAGAACGAACAACTCGGACCAGAAGATATAAGAGGTGAGCTGCTCATTCTGTTTATAATAATATGTCCTTAGCTGAGTTGTAAAATTTTCATTACTGGAACTATAGCCAAAATTTGTGCATTTAAACGTGTTGGGGGTCTGATTATTGAAACATTTAATTTTTATTTATAATCAAAATGAACTAAATGACTCAAAATAAGATTCGTTTATTTCGACGAACGAGATTCAAAGAACCGAGTCACTAAAATGATCCAAACTTTCCACCACTACTGTACAGTTGATGAGGTCTAGGTTCAGCAAGGTTATGTAGGCAAAAAATGAGGTCAGTGTTGCTGAATGAACTAAATGACCAAATCAATGGATTTTTTTCCTTCCCTGGTGGAGCGGCCAAATTTTAAGATGATGATGCTGGGATTAATTCCTTCAAATCACCCTGACTCTCTCATCATCAATACAAGATCTTGGAGAAAAATTTATGCGACTCTGGATGAAAATAAATGTGACATTGCATAAGCTTATGAAAACGATGCCACGACTGTAATTGAAGCAAAAAGCAGTCCGATGAAATATGATGCATGACGGGTTTTTTTTGTTGTTTTTTTTTGTCATGAGTAGAACAGAGACACACACACTCTTATTCCCAGAGGGAATTTTTTTTTAATTTAAGATCTAAATGATGCAATATGCATCTTGAAACGAGTTCATAACAAAGCTACTTTGGTTACACAAAACGTTTGGGGTTACAACAGTATTTGTTTGAATGGACCTTGTTTTTAATGCTCGTTCAAATTGTTCATTTCACACATGTTCAAGCGGAAAATTATAATTAATTAAAAAAAAAAAGACAAAACCACTTCTTTACAAATATTGCACACTGTACGTTTAAGCGAGCATTTTGCTAAAAATCTGTGAACGTGTTCAGAAAAATAGAGGCGAATCACTGACATAGTGCACCATAGAAAATGGATGATTCAGAAGGCAAATGTGATCGAAGAGGAAATACTAGTGAGCAAATTGTGTTTTAGTGAACAGTGTGTGTGTGTGTGTGTGTGTGGTTTGGTTTAGGTACAGTACACAGCCATGAAGTGCGTGTTACAGTGTGCTTGCTGCCATTAGAACCAAATCTACCAACATTAATGCGAATATTTTTCATAAACTTTATGGTGATTTACACTGGGTTACAATTATAAGTGTACGTGTGTATGAGTTTCTATTCTAATTGATCATTGGTAGGAAAACATTAATTAGTTACTCATTCAGTTGTGTAATTTTGGCTGAATTCCTTATTCGTTCTTTGATGTTGATGCAGCTTCAGACAGTTTGAAACCCAACATCTACTGTAAATTGTTTAGGTTAATATTTGTCCAGTCTTAAGAGAAAAAAAAAAAACTTAAGTAATTTGATATGATATGTATATTATATATTAAAATAAAGATTTTAGTTGAAAAAAATTAATTTTGGTAAAAAATATTTTGGTCTTGTTTCCAGAAGTCAAACTCTTTCCAGACCAGTTTGTTGGACTAGCAACAGGAGATTGGACAGAACCGGACCGAACACCTCTAGACTTTTTCTCTTGGGGTCATCTGTACAGTAGTCATATACAGTAACAACTGAAAAGAAAACTTCTTCTTCTGATCGACCAGTTTTACCCTTCTAGATGGGTGCGATCTCTTTTAAGACGATCCCTATCCCCATCTTCAGGACAAGAATTCTCACTAAACACAGTTTGATGAAAATGAATGAACACACCACGAACATGGGAGATGTCATGGTTAGCACTATCGCCTCATTACCTCCAGGGTTACGGTATTGGGCAGACGCCCTTATCAACATTACAATTTGTCACGTTATACATCTGAGCAGTTGAGGGTTAAGGGCCTTGTTCAAGGGCCCACTGGTGGCAACTTGGGGTTGCTCGGGTTGAACTTGCAACCTTCTGATCAGTCATCCAATGCCAATGGAGGTTTGGATCTCATCACCACTCTGTGTTTCAGTGTTCTTCCCATGCTTCACCGGGCAGTGGTGGCTCAGAGGGCTAAGGCACTGAGTTACTGATCGGAAGGTCGGCGGTAACATATAAAGGCTTAACTTAGGGTTCCTACTGTAAGTTCCTAAAATAGGCTCCATACACATCGTCACGCTATACAGGACACGTGGTATAATGTAAAAGATGGACAGATGGGCACCTTCGGGAGAATTTGTGGATTGATGCTGTTATCCTCAGCTGCAAATACCAAATAATGGAATATCTTTTGGAAGAACGGTGTTCACTGCTCCAGACACTAATCATCATTGAAGCTGGAATATTAGGAACATTATTACAGTATTAGTTCTACTTTAAAAGTCAGTCATTTGCACCAGCCAATTAGAAACGAGGACTTTCCTGGTTATGATGTAATTAAATTATAAGTAAGCATAAAGAAGAGTGTTTTTAAAGGTTCTGACTGGCAGTGCACGCTAAGGATGTAGGACACAAGGCTGTATGGTGTAAAGTGAGGGATTATGGGTAATCAAGGCTTAGACCTAGGTAAAGATCAACAGACTGCAAGAGTACGAACATGTGAACATGAGAATGTGTCTTGTTTTTTGAAAAGGGGACATATATTACTGGACTAATTCACCCTCAGAGTCAGCTGTAGGATGGTCAGGCACTCCTGAATTACTTTTAATTAAAAAGAAATTAATTTAAACTCATCTCTTAAATGAGAAGAGCAGCATGTGATAACTAGCATCTATAAAAAGCACAGCTGCCCACTTTATTAGAGCAACAGGACGGCTGGATATATATATATACTGTATGCGAGTGTGTGTGTGTGTGTGTGTGTGTGTGTGTGTGTGGCAGTGATTACTAAAGTGCACAGAAGATTTTAAAAAGGGCACCATTGAGAAAATGGGCACACACATGAGGACTTTCCTAAAAAAATCTAATGTGTGTGAGTGTGTGTGTGTGTGTAAGCAGTGCAAGAGCTTCCGCACAAAGCGGAGGTACGTTCAGCTTCATCAAGACGAAGAACGCTGTACAGGAAACCTCAACGTACGATAAGGGTCACTGCGACAAACGGTCACCTACGGACTTGCTGATTAGTGAAGCTATCTTAAAAAGAAATAATAATAATCACATTTACTTTTCTGCTGTATTTGCCATTTTCTTTAAAAAAAAAAAAAAAAAAAAACTAAACAAAACAACAATGATAAAATAAAAATAAAAAAAAAAACAACCATCCTGAACAGTTTTCACAGTTCCTACAGTATCCGTCTCTCTTTGCGTCGTGCGAAGAAGACGATACACCTCTCATAACAAATCTAGATTACAATGATTACAATGAAATTATAATAACAACAGGAATAATACCACAATAATAATAATAATAATAATACAATTCCTAAACAGTAAAAGATATTATTAGGAAAGTTACCTTCTTGTGTAAAAATACAACTACAACACACTATGAAGCAGTCTGATCAGACTAAATGACAGAAAAGGCATTTCAATTAAAAGAGCGTAAAAGGGAACACGGTTCTCTCATAGAGAGTCTCACATTGTAGTTTCTACGATGGTGTGAGCGGGTTTGGTGAGGGCGTAAGTGCCATTAGGGTCGAGCGGGTGGAGCAGCTCGCTGTTCTTCAGGACGCATTCTTTCGGACGAGAGCTCGCTCCTTTCACTGGCGCCGCGACGGCCTTGATCCGCTACACACACACACACACACACACACACACACACAAGATTAATGAGAAGTCAGACTCATGCTACTGTAGTAGTACATGCCCTGCATGTAGAGTATACACGGGCTAAAACGTTCACCGCGGTTTAATGCCTTTGAATAGAAGACGTACGAGGGGTGTTCAAGTCAAGCCGGGACTTTTGATTGTGCAGAATAACAGAAGTTCTGAGAGTAAAAACTCCTTTTATTTCTCTCTTTCTATATATATTTTGCTACACTTATGTACTTATCCCAGCGTTTCACTAGTGCTTGCTAGGATCGGACTGTCTGTGTCACGTCTTGGAGCGAGGTCAGGACCTGATGGGGGCTGTGGCAATAACTCCCAACTCCCGAGTTCCTGTAATGTGTTAGTGGTGTTGGTGAGTGACTGTGTGTACGGTTCCCACAGACAGATGCGCCCTTACGCAAGCGGGTGACGAGTTATCCGTCCATTTTCAAGGATCAGGCGCTCCGCTGAACGTTTCCCCGAAACGACTGCAGCGGGCGGGCACCAAGCCACCTCGGTCGGGATTGTCATTCACGGATGTGCAGCCTCCTTTAAGATGTTTCATCACCGTACTGAGCTTGAAGTCTTCTGTAACTGTCAATCAGTTTTACACCTTCATTCACGAGAAAGTTCATCTTAAGTCCTGCTTTGACTTGACCGCCCCATATACTGTGTGTATGTATATATAACGGTTATGTTTTAGGTTTTTTTTCCTAAAAATGTTTGGGGATGTTCCCATGGGTTTCTAGCGTGACTCAGACAAAACATGTCCACACATGAGGGACATAAACACCACCACCTTTTTCCTTTTTCTATTTTGCAAATAAACGTACTGATCAGGTTTTTTTTTCCGCCTTGTATGATGTCATTCCAGGTAAGTTTAAAAAAGGCGGGGGGGGGGGGGGGGGGGGGGG
>JAQQZS010000039.1:3625958-3639093 GCA_030068045.1 Platyallabes tihoni | reverse complement strand
CCCCCCCCCCCCCCCCCCCCGGGACTGCTGCATAGATGTTATAACCTGGTCATTCAGTACATTCAGGTCGTCAGCTGACTTCATTTTATTGCCACATAACGTCTAGACCTGAGCAACTAAAGCAACCCCAGATCATAACACTGTCTCTAGAGGCTTGTACAGTGGACACAATGCATGATGGGTGCATCGCTTCATGCGCTGCCCTTCACACCCTGACACGCCCATCGCTCTGGAATAGGCTCAATCTGGACTCATCAGATCACATGACCTTTTCCCATCGCTCCAAAGTCCAGTCTTTAAGCTTCCTAGCCAGGGCAAAGCCTTTTCTTTTGATTAGTCTCATTAACAGGTGGACACACAGCTGTTTAGTCTTAAATCCTGTGAGTTCTCATCACATTGCATGTGTATAGAAATGCTCTTACTTCCACTATTAAACATGACTAACCCAGTTCCTGGTGATTATCTACCGAATCTAAAAAAAAAAAGTAACCTAGCTCCTGTTCTGCTGATTATTTTCATATGCAGTATGTTACGGTGGACCTCGTAAGTTATCCAAAAGAGAAACAAGAGTCTGGAAATGGATGAAGAAGGTAATAAGGACATTCATTTACAGGAAGGTTAATTTGTTATCATAACCTGATTATGTCCGATGGTGTACAGATGATGTAGATGCAATGGTGGCTCAAAAGGTTACGCCTGTAGGTTACTGGGTTTCTGATCAGAAGGTCAGGGATTTGAGCTCCAGCATTGCCAAACTGCAACAGATGAACCTTGAGCTAATTTCCCTTTGTGGAATAATAAAGTATCAAATAGCATTATTACCAGCAATAGATCATTCAGTACTCCGTTGCTTCTTCAGTAAACAATGCGTCTGATTCCAATGCTATGGAATATGATCTGATTTCCGCATCATAAAATGATGTACAGATAACATTAACTAATAATGACATTTTGAAGTTTTCTACTTTATAGCCAATTAACTGTTCCGAGGTCGAATCCCAAACTACGTTAAATGTAAAGTTAATGCACTACGTAGTTCTACACACCAAGTAGTGGATTAGAGAGGGATTTGGGATTCAGCCTCATGTTAGAAGCTAGCGTTTTGGGAAAAGGGACATTACGCCAGTACCAAAACCTCCATACAAAACCAGTTGCAGCAAAGAAAACACATAAGATAACGTTATGTTGTTTTAAACAACACATTGTCTCTTTAGTAACTGCTTCGGGTGTATCTTCTTGCTGAAAGTTCTTCATTGACTGGTTTTGTTTGTGGGTTACATACCATTTTCCATACATTAGTGGGCGGGACAATTGGGAACAGATGCCTTGACAGCAGTTATACATGTGTATAGAGGCTTTTCTTTTTTGAGTCTTCAAAAAAAGCAACTTTTGCACAAATTTCAACATTGCTTTTTCCATGCCAGAAAACTGACTTACAAATCACTGACAGTGGAGACTCCTTCAATATACTGTACGTATTCATCAAACATTTATTTACAGGAAGCGTCACCATAATAAACATTACGCTTTCCTTTTATTAAGTAAGAATAAATCCATTTGTTATTAGTCTAAGATTGCGTGCCACTGTGAAACACACAGTATTGGAATGAGTCCATACTCATTTTTGTGTTCTTTGTGTTCTTATAACAAAGCAGCTTTACAGAAATCTGCATGTAGACTTACATTAGATCTGTAATAAACAAGCCGGAGGCAACAGCAACGAGGAAACAACACGAGGATGAAATTGTAAGAGAAACCAGAATCAAAAGGGAAACTCAGAGCTCTGCACACACCGGGGGTCTTTATGTTTTGGAAATAGTGAGTTTATCAGAGAAAGGATCTATGTGTGTGTGTGTGTGTGTGTGTGTGTGTGTGTTTAGAAGATTGAGAGAATGTAGTGTATTGGTTTACAGGCCTCACATTACACAGACTTGCACCGCTGTCTGCTTGCTTATCTTACTTGTTTCTGTGCTGGTTCATGACACACACACACACACGCACACACACACACACACACACACACACACGCTGAGAATCTATGACAGAGAATGGAAATTCTGCTCTGTCAACCCGTCTCTCCTCCAGCCTGTTGCCATGGAGATCCTCTCGCTCCTGTCGCCTCGAAAAAAGAAAAAAAAACATTGTGAGTGCAATTCATCTGTCTATACAAGTGTGTGTGTGTGAGTGCATAATATTTAGATTATCAGGAAATGATCATGTAGTACTGTATATATAGGCTGGGGGAATTTGGTGATGTGAAAAAGTATGTACTCTACACCAGATCATAGGAGAAATTCCACCCACCTACGCATGGAAAGGCACCTTAAGGACAAGTCCAGTGTGAGAAAGAGAGCTGTAACAAAGTGTTTTACATATATATATATATATATATATATATATTATATTATATTATATTATTGGTCCTAACCAGTCCGGCAGATGGAGAAAGAGACAGGTGAAGACGGCAGGTAGCATGTAAAGCTTTCCACTTATGGATCATTATCAAGTTTATTAATTGGTGCATTTTCTTTTTTGCCAGAGAGAGAGAGCGAGAGCGAGAGAGAGAGAGCAACATGGCTGGGGATATGGGTGTGTGTGTGTGTGTGTGTGTGTGTGTGTTTGTGCATGCATGGTTGTGAATGAGATAAAGTCACTGGAAAGTGGAAATAATAATAAATAAGATGCAAGTCACGGTGTCAACATGTCAACTTTTTTTTTTAATGTTATACATATAATACAGAAAATGTTTGTGCCAAAGAAGCTGCTTCTGAAGTTTATGCAACATGGAAGTGACCAATCTCGCTTCCCTAAAAATGTCAAATTTCTAACTTCAGCCGTTTTGGAGAGATGATCTTATATGTGACTTAAAAAATGGCAGTTTTTCATTGCTATACTTTCTCGCTTCAAACAATAATAATTAAAAATGCTAATTATTCATATTTCTTTATGAGACAAAAATTGGGGTAAAGTTCTAGAAGCATATGACCGGTCAAAATCGATGAATCGGCATATGAATCGGTACAAAATTGAGGATTCTTTTCCCAAAAAAATGTGTAGTGTCCGTAACCATATCCTATTCATGTTGCAATTTTGCATTTTAGAATAATACTTTTTTCAGTTTTATGTCTCTTTTATGTGAAATCTAAATTGACCAAGTTTCATCTGAATGACTATCATTGAATATTTTGAATAAAAAAAACGTTACGGACACTACATAAAAGGGCATGAATTGTATTTAGCAAATGTGTTTCATAAACATTTATGCATATTTGCTAAAAATAAAAAATAAACAAACAGCATGGATCAGGAGATAAGAAGCATTAAGTATTATGAGAAATGGAATTATATGATCCTATCTGAAAATTCCTTCTAGTTTTTTACCTAGGTGAGTCACCAATATCATGTTTTGCTCGAAATACATTTTCATCCTCTATAATCGGCATTTTTTAATATCCACATAAAAACAGGTGTTTTTTTCCCTCCACAAGCTAAATCTGAGATTAATGATTTTACCTTTGCCTCAGATATGAAAATGTCAAACCCCACTGCTGCATTAAAATGTCCTGAAAATACAGTGCATGCATAAAGCGCCCCCTGTAGAAAAAATATACTAGTGCATCCCAGCATTAACATTGTTGAAATAGATGACCAAGAACAAATCCAAACACATTGGCTTTTTAATTTTTAAAATTTTTTTTTTTTTTACAATGTCTATTTATTTGCTTTTATGCATAAATTTTATACACACATTTAATTTCATGCCAGTGTGAAAATAGAACTGCTGAATTGCGAAAATCAGTGCACATTCTGCATCAACTCTGGACCAAAAGTTTAATAGAGACACTATTACACTCTCAAACACTCATTCTTTCTCTCACACACGTACACAAAATCAAATCCACTGAAACGTTACAGACCGGACTTTCAAGAAAGAGAGTTTAGGAAGGAATTTTATTCATACACACGGTTAATCTTCCCAATGTAGTCGATCAACCGAGACATCTTATGCTATTCCATTAAAATGCGCATTAACAAGCTGTATTACTGAGCCAAAGAATCCATTTTAAGGCAGGTGTATGATGTTTCATACTGTTTTTTTATTTTATTTATTTACATTTTCGTAACATGAAACTCACAAAAACATGTCTCAGCTGGTCTACTGCATTGGTCTGAGGGTGTAAATTTAATTTTTTTTTTTTTTCATGCTACACTGTTTCTTTGGGACTACCACAGAGTGAAACTGAAGCACTATATAAAAAAAATAATAAAAACCACTAAAGTAAAACAAAAGCTTATCACTGGACCAACACCCAGATACATATCTCAAATGTAAGGCTGTTATTTAACGTTGCACAGCTGAATAAATCAAGATCTTACATTAATATTAAGTTCATGTTAACTAACTAATGCAGTAATTAAGCAATACGTCAAGGGAATTACAGTATAAGGTTCTGACAGCCAATTTAATTTATTCATTATTTTTTCAATAACACCATGTTTTGATGGTTAAATCCTTTAAATCAATTAGCAGTTATTACAGTTAATTTATAATTTAAAGAAAATAGCCACAAAGCGCTCCATCGTGAAGTCTTTGCTGCGACTGAAAACTCTTGACACTGGAGACTCCTTACATAAATGAAATGTCCTCACAAAACATTTCAACGTATCGAGTCTATTTGTGATTTTACTGTAGAAATTCTAACGTATTAAAATTAACACATTAACACAACCCTGCGATTTGCGCCAACATCAGATTTGCTGACCAATCAGAATTGAGAATCACAAATTCAACTAATAAGCCAGTTGCAAATTTTTAGTGGCATTCAACAAATACATTAAACGAAGACTGAAGTCATTTTGGGAGAAAGTGTCAGAACCTTATAGAGATCTCAGAATTGATTTAAAACAACTTTTTCCTGGCCCGCTTTGTGACCTGAACAGGCCAGTGAGGACTGCATTCAGACTCGTATATCTGCACCAAGATATAAGTATGAGCAGGGTGTTCAAGTCAAACCGGGATTTGTGATGAGATTTCTGGTGAATTAAGGCATAAAAGCGATTTTAAAGACATTTACACAAGACCTCAAGCACAGTACAGCCATTTCCACACGTTTGGGCCATTAAAGGAGTTCCTGGGAGGCCAGCGTTTCAATCATGCTTTCTACCTTGATGGTGCTGGGATAAGTGCATTAGTGTAGCAGGGGATTATATAGAGAAATAAAGGGAGTTTTTACTGTTATAATTAAGTCCCGGTTTGACTTGAACACCGCTCATACTGCAATCAATACCGTCCAGCTCTGATCACAACACACATACACACAATCCCAGCACACACCAGCGAACGAGTGTCCCCCCAAAAAAAAAAATAAATAAATAAATAAAAAAACCTCTCTCTTCGTCTAGAAACTTTTTTTTTTCTCCAGAAATTATTTCAGCTCTTCAGTGCATAAGCCAAGAAAACATGTTGTATTATACGAGATCTCTTTGAAATAAATCTCAAACAAACAGAATTTGATATTTTGCACTGCATTTCCTAATCTGTGTCTAATAACACATTTCTAATCCTCTACATAAAGTCTTCTTTAAAAGACCGCATGAGAACGAAAGCACTACTGTTAAGTATTATTATAATAAGTGACGTTATATTGGGGATGAACAGATAAGTGCGTTCAAACTTAAAAACATAATATTGTTATTATTATTATTATTATTATTATTATTACTATTAACGAGCGTAGCTAAAATTGCTAGTTAGCCTAAACATTGGTGCATTACAAAACAAGCTCTCACATACTGTATGCATGTTTATATGCTTTCATGGCGCGTTTTATGATGAACACAATCACCGAAATGTCTTTTTAAGAAACATAATCTGTACGTTTTTTGCGTAATCTGTATCGTAATTTGTAATCAATAGCTCACTGCCAAGCCTGCAGGTCAACCTTTAGGTAAAGAATGACTTCGATAAATAAAGGAAGCTCCTACAGTTATTATAAACGGTGTTTCCGTTACAGCTGTGCAGAATATCATCACTGCTTTCAGACTCCTTAATTAATTAAACATAATTAACCTCATCGTTAGTCAGTTTAGCTAAAGATAATCCGCTCGTATGATGTATACGTTTTGGTTCACAGGATTCCTGTGGCCTAATTTTTCATTTTTTTTCCTTTCATCTAAATCAGGATAAACCATTCAGAAACGATTCATTCGCTCGTAATTGCATAGGCTTATAAAGTATAATGTAACAGATAATTAAATTGTTTTCTGTTTATTCAAAACAACGGACTAAACTATTTACTAACTCTTTTCATAACTCGCTTAAATAATTGTAAAGAAATAATAAAATATTTTCTGCATTACTGTGCAGCCTATACATTACTGTAACTGTAACTCTGTTGATATGTAACCATGCTAAACGAATACACACACACACAGCTTTTTTTTTTCCCCTAAACATCACTCGGTGTTGCTGTACATCAGAGCGAGTTCAAGATAAATATCAGACTGTTATTTTAAAACTGAATGCTACTTATATCAGACGCACGGAAAGCATAAACAAAGCCGTAAACCTTGTTACAGTCACGTCGTGTTATCTTAAGCACGTCCCTACGAGCGCGTGAGTGTGCGCGTGTGTTCAGCAGTCCAGGCCGATGTAGCTGAGCAGGAACTCGAGGGCGTGCACTTTCTGGTTGGCCTCCTCGATGGCGCTGTACGTCTGCACGTTGCTGCTGATGTGGTAGCGGATGTCGTCCACCAGCGGGATGGAGTCCGTCTCCTGGCGCGCCGCCACGCTCGCCGCGTCCTCCCGGATCAGCTCTGCAAACTCCGCCCTTTCCACCAGCTTCCAAACACACACACAAAAAGTTTTTTTTTTTTTAATATTCAGGATCAAAGAGGCGACACGCAGGAAAATCTATCACACTTGAGATTTATTTATAGCTTCAAAAGCTTAAACCCAGCTCCATGTGCTCATTAATATGAACCGTGTTTCAGCTGTGACAACACAACAACACACCCTCTCGATGATCTTGGCCATGTACTCCGTGCACTGGTCCTCGAGCCGAGACAGGCTGAACAGTTTGGCCGTCTTCCACATGTGCAGGATGTTTTCCTCGCTCAGCAGCGCGGCCAGGGTGCGACCGCACAGGCGCTTCAGACCCGGCAGCAGGTACATGTCTGCTACACACAGCACCTCGTACACGCTATCGTGGGACAGCTGCAAGACACACACAGACACGGTAGTTCGTGCACATGTTCAAGAATTTCATTACAGAGTCTGGTGTTTGGGTTAAACCTGCTGAGACGGCACTAACAGGCACTGATTAGTTTGATCTCAAGTTTTCAAGTGAAAAGAATCACCAGGATGATGTCATACACAGCAACTTTCGAATGCGATGAAACAGAATTAAATTAGAGCGGTAATGCAGCTTACTGGATGGCAACCACTGTGAAAAAACAAGAAGAGGAAAAAGAAGAAGAAGATTAAGATAACACGAGAGATGCCATGAGAGTGAGACTGTCGAGCATGTACAGGAAATAATAAAGCGTTCGCCCTATCATCCGGAGATCGCTGGTTCGGTTCCCGGGTGATGCTGTAACCTCTCACAGCCGGAGGTCTAGAAAACGAGAGGTACTTAGTGCTCCCACATTAATCACGGCTCTACAGCCAATCAGGGTCGCATGTGAGCTCACGTAAGCGGAAGGAGCGGATAGCGCTGTCCTCCGAGTGTGTTACGCCGCCCCCAACGGTGCGTGAGCAAGCAGTTCGAAAAGATGCGGTCGGCTGGCATCACGTGGTTCGGAGGAAACACGTGATAGTCTTCGGCTCTTCCGACTGAGTGGTAGTAGTAGTCTTAATGTGGGAGCCCCCTAGTGACGGGGAGGAATTGGACACGACTAAAGTAGGGGGAAAAATCGGGGGAAAAATCCCCCAAAAAATAGAATAGAGGTCACTGAACCTCGGCAATGAATTTAATCCCTGCCGAGTCGGGTTCTTAAGTACCACACACATTTTCCCATAGAAAATATTGTAAATGCAGCTAATCCGTTCCAGCCACCCAAAAATATTACCAATTTCCAACACTATAATCATATTTTTTTGCATATAAAAACAATCAAAACATTTAGAAAAGACATGAAAATAAAGTAAAATATGGAATAAATAGACATTAAACCTCACTCAACATTCATTTATGATTTCTCTTTTCACCGGCTGCTTTAAAAACCAAACTGAAAGCGGCTCCTTGTTCTTATTGTTACTCTCCTTGATAGGATTCTTGGGACCCCACGGTGCTACTGTATGTCTTCGCAAAATCTTGCATGAAATGCAAAAAAAAAAAAAAAAGTCAACTAGCTTAGCTTGGCTTTCCACTGACACAAACGAGATCTGAATGGCTCGTCGACGTACACGCAACTTTTGGAGCCGGCATCCGGTTCGGCTCGGTTCGTCCGCTTGTAAGCCTTAAATGCCTCGTATGCAGAGGAAAATTTCTTGCAAAATTTGAGTTTGTATGTCGAGGTTCCACTGTGTCGAGGTTCCACTGTGTATTTTTTTTATTTTTTTTTTTTAAAGACTGAACTGGAAAGTCGGCTTTAAAGGACAGGGAAGCTGAGGTGAGAGATCTACAGGTGACGATGATACGACAAAGGAGAGAACAAAGAGAACACGTAGAGAGGAAGGAGTGTGTGGACGTGCCGGAGATAAAAAGCCGACAAAGAGTTCGAGAGACAGACCGAGACAAGACAGGACCATGGAAGGAAGCATTTAACTTCTTAAATTATTTAATGTTTTTTTAAGGATGGCTGGACTTGAAAATCGGATTTAAGAGGCGGGGAAGATGAGGCAGAATGAGACCTACAGTTAGTTGTAATGTGACCTATTGGATTCCAACTGCTGCTAAACAACAAGGAAGAAGAAGATGAAGATATTAATATTTTAGAAAAAACAAGAAAAACATTTAAGAAAAATGAAGGAAGAGTATAATGAAGACAGTATTCGAGGTGTTTGTTAATGGCGAAGGAAAAATAAAAGGGCGATGAAGGAGATCATGACCAGAAGGCGGCAGTGATTCAACATGGTGGACGCCCGTGAACACCAAAAAGCCTAGACAAGAGTTAACCTTATTTGGATAAACAGGGGTTTAGTGTGAGCTCAAGCTAGGATGTGATTGAGTAGTGAGAAAATCTGCCAGTAAAAATGAGAGCATTTTAAACATGAAATAATGACAAAGTATAAAACTAGACTTAATAACCTTAGATATGTTCTATCATTATATATGGTTTAACATTTTTAACCTGTTTAATAAAAATAATAATAATAATAATAATAATAAGTGATCCTTAAATAGAACATAAATCAATCAACATATGCATCATAAATGACTGACAGCTGCAACAGGTGTTTATAACCGACCAGGAAGTCCCGCCCCTTTCCCATTCATTTCACATACTGATCACTCGTCTTAATTTGAAAGCTGCGGAACGTTTACCATTTGTGTCACGGTGATCGACAAAGCTTTGGTTTCATTATTAGAGTGAGTGTGTGTGTGTGTGTGTGTGTGTGTGTGTGTGTGTGTGTGTGTTTATGCACCTGTGTGTTATCGCTGTAGATGTAGTAGAGGATTTTGGTGAAAAGCTCGTGAGATACATCATGCAGCGTGATGACGGGAACTTCAGGGAGAGACTGCAGTGTTTCTCCTTCACTGAAATGATCTTCCACCAACGCTTTAAAGTAATCGCTACGGCCACAGAAAAACGCCTGTACACACACACACACACATTTTTTTTTTTTACAAAGAGATTTTAACAAACATCTCAAATAAATAAACACATACAGATCAGTCTGGATATTCCCTGACCTTATGGCACAGGAAGTCGTACCCGTCCACCCGGAAGCAGACGTCTGGGTAGCTCGGAAAACTGTCAGTCAAATCAAAAGGAAGCTGCCCGTATCCCACCTGAGGGATCAGATCACACACACAGGTGAATCGAATAAAGACAGACGGTATGCACTTGTGACTGGATGTGTGTGTGTGTGTGTGTGTGTGTGTGTGTGTGTGTGTGTCTCACCCTGAGGTCGGCGGGGAGAGCGCTGTCTGCTAATAACGCCATGCCGTCCTGCAGCTGCCAGTCGTGAGGGTCCAGAGTCAGCACCTTCACGCACGTCCCCGGCTTATTGGACACTGACAGGTAAAGAAACGTATTGCAATTCTCACACCCCTTTGTCACTGATTATATTATTATACTATATCATACGCATACCATGACGTAAAAAAGTATTCGCCCCCTATCCTTTTTTTTGTTCGTTTTTTTGCATATTTGTTACATGTTAAATGACTGTGTAATAATAAAACTAGTTTCATGATCTCAAAGATAAGCAGAGTAAATACAAAATGCAGTTTTTAAATGATGATTTCATTTCTTAAGGGGAAAAAAGCTGTCCAAACCTACCTGGATATCTATATGAAAAAGTAATAAAACCTTAAAAAGCAACACAATCTAGAGAAATTCAAGAACGGACGAGAAACAAATGAACTGATGTGTTTCTACAGCTTTGGGATGCAGGTGAACCACACGGTGAGAGCCGTGAACTTTCTCAGGACTCGTCCACGAGCTCATAGAAGAACCCAGAACAACATCTAAAGAACTGCACTCAGGTCAGTGTTCATGATTTTGCAAAGAAGAACGGATCAAAATTCTTCCACAGCGATATGAAAAGACTCATTGCACAATTAATGCAAACGCTGGTTTGCAGTTGTTTCCGCACAACCAGCTATTAGGTTTATGGGGCGATTACTTTTTCCACATGGGGCCAGGTAGGTTTGGACAACTTTTTTTTCCCTTAATAAATGAAATCATCATTTAAGAACAATGTATCTTTGTGTAAAATCTAAATTTTGTTTGATAATCTCAAATATATACATCACAAAGGGGGCAAATATTTTTCACGGCATTTTCACTGTTTAAAAGACGTATCAGGATCCGCTTCAGATACATGAACCAGCTGTGTGGAACCTGTGTGTCTCCGCATGAGACTAAAACACAAACAGCAGCGTCTCACCAAACTCCTGCACCTGCTTGCACTTGACCTCCAGCTCGTCGATGAGCTCGCTGATTTTGCACTGCTTGGCCAGACGCTTGCAGTCCTCCACGTAACTCACGCCGATGTCCAGGTGACCTGCAAAACCACAGAAGATTCCGCACACACACACACACACACACACACAACATGCTGAGGAACTCTGGGATAGCTCTGGTCTACAGTCATTTTTTTTTCTTTTTTTTTTTTTTTCTTTTAAGCAAAAGCTCTTCCATTTGTTCCTCTATCTCCTGCGACACTCACCTGTATAGAAGTACTGCAGGATGGCGGCGAACGCAGCCGGGTTCACCTGGTCTCACACACACACACACGAAAAGAATCAGCTTTACACCCGAGAAATGACATCTGAACATCATCATACCCAATAAGTCACATCTCAGTGCTGTTACCACAGTTTCTGACACACAGTTCTCGCCATGTCATTAGATGTACGTACAGTACGTTTACACTGCATGTCTGAGCGAGTGTGTGAATGTGTGTGAAAGTCATGCCATGGACCTGTGTTCCTATGTTCACAGAGAAATCGGCTCATTTAAGAAATAAAACGGATGATAGAATTCTTTCATTTCTTTCTATTTAACAAGAATTTGGCTTTCAAGGGGCGTTCAAGTCAAACCGGGACTTGTGATGAAATTTCTCATGAATGAAGGCATAAATCAAATCGACATTTACAGAAGACTTCAAACACTTGTGAACATTCAGCGCGTGGTCTGATCCTTGAAAATCAACGGATAACTTTGTCACAAACTTGCATCAGTCAATCATTCATCAACACCACTTGCACTATACAGGAAATCAGCCGGGAGTTATTGCCACATCCCCCATTCAGTCCTGACCTCACTCCAAGCTAGTTTTACACATGTGGGGCATTAAAGGAATTCCTGGGAGGCCAGCCTTTCAGACGTGAAGTGGGAAGTCCGATCAAGGCTCTGACGTACTGAGAAATCTTTCTTCCTTGATAGCATCCAAGCACAAGTGACACACTGGGATAAGTGCATTAGTATAGCAGGGGATTATATAGAGAAATAAAGAGAGATTTTACTCTTAGAACTGTGACAGTCAAAAGTCCAGGATTGACTCGAACGCCCCTCATACACGGCGAAATGACGAAATGAAAGAATTTGAGCAATGACTCACTTAGAACAATTTGTACGACGTAACAAAAACAAAATAAACGCATATATAAATGGAACATCCTGGAATTAAAAAAATAATACATTTATTAATATGCAAAGGTGTGCTTAGTCATGTGGTTTAAAGTGGCCCTTGAACACATTTTAATCAAAGCAGAGTCACGTAAATTTTACTTACTTTGTATTTATTTGCAGAAATTAAATATTCATTATTAATTACTTCGGTTTCGACGCAACTCACAAACTCACACACACACGTTTTGAAAAAACGTACCGTTTTAAAATTGTCTCCCGTACCTTTTTACGGTCGTGCAAAGCATGTTACGTGCGGAATAGAATTATAATAAATGGTGATTGAAAACTTACAATAACAAAACGGTTTTAGAAAGAACAGACAGGAAGAAATATTAATTTGGCTACATCTTTAAAAAAAAAAAAAAAAGAATCTTCTTTTCACTCAATTTCCCTTTCTCACTTTGTACTGTACAGCCGAGCATAGCGTATAATTAAACCCGGGATTAGACAGAGAGAACGATAAAGCGAGACGATCCGCGTTTGTACGCCTCGAGATCGTGTCCTCAATGGAGACAATAGAGAATTAAGACGTTTAGGAGGAACCTAAACTCCATAAAGTTCATACGCTCCTGAGGGAAGATGATTTTAGCACTGATCTGCACTGTAGCTGCTCATCTCGGCTCGTTTCAGATGTGACCTCATTAAAGATGGAATGCCAAGGAAAGGTTCACTTCAGGTTGAACAATAAGACCTGAACTATGAGCGAAAGCTTTATTTTATAGCGTATACACCATCTGGTTATGTTTGGATCTCACACACACACACACACATACACACACACACATACACACACACACATACACACACACACACACACACACACACACAC
>JAQQZS010000039.1:3550063-3575529 GCA_030068045.1 Platyallabes tihoni | reverse complement strand
TTTGTTTTGGCGTCGGTCCAGATTTAACCGTATTTGGGTCCGGATGCGGACCGGAGTCTGCCTATTGAGTACCCCGGGTATAGAGTGAGAGAGTTCGGGCTTCCGGAAGGGCGAAAGTGTGGATGCAAGTGTCAGAACGCAGGTCAAAATAACTTTTAAAAAAAAGTGAATAATCGTTTTTTTCGATTACACCATTTTTGTGATCGTTGAGACCCGAAATCGAAATTCAATTAATTGCACAGCCCTACTCCCAGGTTAATGAGCGACACGCCCAGGTTAACGAGCGACACGTAGCGTTTAATGAATTACACCCCTAGGTTAATGAGGGACACGCCCAGGTTGACGAGCTTAACAAGCAACACAGACTTTAATGAACTACACTCCCAGGTTAACGTGTGATACGCCCAGGTTAACGAGCGACACAGTAGAGATGGGGAGAAAATCGATTCAAATTCAAATTTTATTTGACTCATACACAGTTATACACAGTACGATATGCAGTGAGAGGAAATAAATATGAATAAAAAAGAAATACAATAGAAAATAAATTTAGCTAGAATAAGAATAATATATCTATGGAAATATACAATATAAGAAAAATATAAGAAACTTAGCTGTACAACTATGGAAAAGAAAAGATAATATAGAAAAATATAGGAATTTTTGTATAAAATAAAAAAATACTTTAGGGGGGTGCAAATATGCATGAGAGTGTCTTATTTAAAGTGATTTGTGTGCAATGAGCCAAGAAATTAAATACAAGTATGTAAGTGAATGTCCAGTGATGTATTACCGCATTCTTTTGTGTGGCAATTCATGTAGGACTCCAAATTTTGTATTTTTTGTATTTTTATTTTATTTGTAATTTATATGTGTTTTCATGGTAAACATTTCAGTGTGAAAGGGGCAAATTGATATATTAAAAAAAAATTATAATAAATCATGATACTAACAGAATCGCAATACAAATCGAATCAACACCTGAGTATCGTGATATCAAATCAGGTGATCCCTGCTGATTCCCATCACGACAACACAACCAGGTTAATAAGCTACACATTATTAAACTGTTCATTACCGTGTTGCAGTAGCTGGGTTTCTTATGTAGAGTTCAACAAAAGTTACAACTGAAACAGTGTAGGGGAATTTTCCTCTTTGCTTTTAGAACTTGCAGTGTTTTCAATTCTGAAAAACTGTGTTTGTGTGTGTGTTCGTGTGTGTGGGTGCATTTGTGTTTCAGCCTCCAAAAGAGAAGGAGGAAGAACAAGACGCACAGAGCACTTTAACCACGCTTTTCCCCGGCCAGAAGAAAAGAGTTTCACATTTCAAAGCCAAAGGAAATGTAATTATTGACCCGTTTACTCTTTACTCTTTTTTTTTCTTCTTCTTCTTCTTTCCACGATAATTCACTACCAGTAAAAAGTTTGGACACAGCTTCTTTCTACACTAAAACAATACTGAAAGCGTCCAAAATCTTTTGAACAGTTGATATTGAGATGTTTATCTGCTACTTCTGCTCTGTAAATCCTTCATAACGGCTCTAATCTGAGGTGCTGGTTGTTAATTGGTGATTTCTGAGGCTGGTGACTCTAAATTAACTTCTCCTCTGCAGCAGAGGTCAGTTTTAGTCTTGTTTTCCTGGGAAGGTCTTCATGAGGGACAGTTTCATCATGGAGCTTGATGGGTTTTGCACTCGACACAATACTGTTCTTACAAGAACTGTTCCAGAACAGCTGGCCTTCGTGTCTTAAAATAACAACTTACTGTTGTTGTTGTTACTTATTTGTGTTATTTCATAGTTTTTGAAACATCCAGCATTGTTTTAAAATGTAGAAAATAAATCGGTAATCAAAATAAATAAATAAATATTTAATAAGAAGGTGTGTCCAAAATTTTGACTGGTATTGTATTTGTTGACTTTTAATTATTAAAATACAACACAACAACAAATCAACAAGACACTTTACTGAATTTTTACAACAGCATCCTATTATCAACAACACAAAGGACCCCTGACAGCGATGGCCTAATTGTGCAATGAATTGCGGAAAAGGTGGCTAGATCTTTTAAAAGTCCTCAATTTTCCTTCAAGTCTTCATATTAAATTAAATGATGTAGATTAAATCAAAGAAATGGGAGGAAATGTTTTAATGCGACAGGCTGAAACGTGCCTAAAGATAAAATTTAAAGATTAAAAACTGTTCTGTTCATGTAACAGCCTCAGCAGCGACCTCATTTCCCCTCTCGTCTTTTCCAACCCTTCAGCATTCAGCATCAGCAGTATACTAATCACAAGCCTGATCATCTGTCACCATCTGCACCTGTTTCTCACTGGTTCATGCCTTAAGAAGGTTTTTTTAATGCTTGAATGATCCATACTGTAGGTCACTGTGTGGCTTAAACAGAAAGCAAAAAACATTGCTCTGAAACCGCTCAGGGACAGGGACTGGACTGAAAACAATGAGAGACAAAAAGTCCTTCAAGAATGTAGTTGTATCAGAACATGAAGGCAGTTGTTATATTATTCCCTGCTTGCTGCTTATCATTGCACAGACGGAGACGACGATGAACGCCCCGCCCAGGCCTCAGCGCAGACTGACCGCTCAGGAGATGTGTTATCAGCGCATGCAGATCGCCCAGCAGCAGGCGGCGCAGCTCACTGCGTCTGCTGCATCCGCCGCCAAGAACGCATCCCCTGCGAACGCATCACGTCCGCTCTCCAGTGCCGCAGGGACGGGCGAGAAACGCAGACTGATGCACCGGCCAAACCCCGCCCTGGTCTCTGCAAAAAAACCTGGTACGCAAGAATTCTCATTAAAAAATATGATTTGCACCATTTATCACACAATGAGGGGGGGGAAGCATGTATTTATGCTTTATAAAAGAATTAATAAAATAATTACAATTTAAAAAGATAACTTTGATGTCATGGAATGTATTTAAAGAGACATAACAACTCTTTTTATGTATGTGTGCGTGTATCTATGTTGTATTGTTTTAGTTTTGTCAGAGTCGCAACAGGCTAGCCGCGGTGTTTTATCACCCAGCAGATCCGTACCAGATCAGTCGTCGGTCAAAGCGCACACCTCAGCCTCCATGTTGTCCAAAACCGTGTCCACTGCGGCGCAAAGGAGAGTGGCGCACACTCCTACGCTCAAGGTGTGAATCGCACAACACTCTCACAAAAATGTTTTTAAAAGTCTGATATAGGCAACTTTTTTTTAGATTGTTAATAACTCGGTGAAAGTGTGTCTGAACATCTGGAACAAGGAGAAGAACAAGGTTGCTATGATGTGAGAGCTCTAACACTGTGAAATGTTAAGACGTTATTAGTTTATAACATGAATATCTTGTTTTTCTTCTGTTTAAGCAGAAAATTTATTATTTATTTTCTTATTCATTAATTTTGTTTATCTTATTAATTGTAAGTATTTTATCCTTGGAGTGTACATACTTTTGCATTCAAGGCAGTAGGACACCCAGTGACTGGGAATTCAAGAGAGCAAAATTGGCTGTATGTTCAGGGTGGGCGGGGCTTACTCGTATTTCCCCTAACTTCCTGTTCTTCATTCAAAATGTTTTTTAAAATTGTAAGACTCAAACTTGCATAAAAAAAATACAAAAACTTTTGTGTGAGGTCATGTATACAGAAGGTGGAGAAGAGCGCTGTTCTGAGAGTGTGTTACACCACCATGTGATGCAGCAAGAGGAGCATTTTGAAAAAGGTGGAGTCAGCTCTTGTCTTCTGTAACACACTCTCACTGTCTCTGTCTCTTTTTCTCCATCCAGAGCGCTTCTATGAAGCGCCCCGTTATTCCCGCTGAGTTTGGAGCGAAAGTGCCCACTAACATACGCCAGCGCTACCTCACCGTTTTCATCGATGAATGTCTTAAGTTTTGCTTGTCCGAGGAGGAGGCGTACCAGATGGTGAGTGTCACTTGTACTTCTAGTATTACTTGTAGCCTAGACCTGGGTGAACGACGACTCTGTTTAAATCGATTAGTTAGTTTTTTAATTAAAAATCCATTCTCACAATCATTTAGGTAAACTGTTCAAACTTTAAATGATATTGAATTCCTTGAAAATATACCACAGCTTTTTGAGCAGCCCGCATCTTCGGCAAAGTGTTTGCAAAATATTACAGGTTGTCCCCGACTTGCGAACAAGTTCCGTTCTGGGAGCACGTTTGTAACTCAGACTTATTCTTAAGTCTAACAAAGTCTTATACGCCTTTGACCCAAATATACAATGTAAGTCGTACCAATCCACTTGACTAAATCTGTCCCCTTTCCCCACACTGCCACCATGTGGCCAAAAAAGTAATCGTGCCTAAGGAAATTAATCTCACACAGATGTAACAGTGTTGTTTCTGCACCTTTAAATTGCGAGTAGAATCCCAGACGGCATTTTATCTCAGAGCTGTTTTCCACTGTATAGGACTGTGAACTGTCTTGAGGGTTTTTCTGAAATTAGGATTATTCACCATCAGGACAGTTTTACAGGACAGACATTTTCTATCATCGTGCTCCCGGATTGGTTTCACTGAAACCGGTGAGGCCGACTCATTTCTCCCGCTCTCCCGCACGCACACACGTACAATATACTGGACATTTTATTCATTCACTTACACAATGAAAATATTGGTATCTGGTGCACTATCTGGTGACCCAGCAGGGGTCCAGAATTCCGCAGCGCAAGAGCATCAAAACAAGAAGCGCATGCGTGATACATGATACTCGGTGCTCGTAAACCAAGACTTGTTCGTTTTTTTCAAGTCAAAATTTATTATAAATCTTTGCTCGTCCTGCGGAACACTCGCAGACCGCGTTACTCGTAATCCGAGGTTCAACTGTACACAAAAAAACTACTCAATTACAGTAACGCGAGTAAATATAATTAGTTACTTTCCACCTCTGCAAGCAGTGTCTTTTTTTTGTTTGTTTTATTTGTTTGATTTTTTTGTACAATACACGTGATTGAACCAGAAGTATACTCACAGTCTGTTTGTATTTGCGGAAATTCATAACTTGAATGTTTGTAAGTCTGAATAGAAGTGAATTTAAAATCGTGATGCCCAAAAATTAAATGGAATTGAATCAAGAGCCCACCCATAATTCACAGCTGAACTTCTCACTCAAAGTGTTGTGTGTTTTTGTCTTCTGCACTTTGAAAATGGAAACCTGATAAGGGATTGTCTTTTTAATAAATGATGCCAATAACACAAAGATGTAATCGGTTTATGTGTTATCTCAAAGAATCATAATAAACATAATCAGTTAAAAGGCAGAATGGTTCCAGAAATGTTTATTTAGTTTAAACAGTAACATATCAAATTGGCCCAAAAATCAGTGTGTCAAATAAACATCTTTTGTACATGCAAATAATAAAGAATATTTCCAAAATGCATACTTGGTGACAGGACTAGGGCTCATTATAATATTATAGTGTGTGTAAAGGCGAGAGGAGGAAGGGTGTGTGTGTGTGTGAAGGGGCACGGTGTCAAATTACGTGCACGCACACACATAACGGCATGCTGACCCAGGGAGAGTAAGAAAATGGATCTTTAACCTCTCTAATGAGACTTTCTTTTGCTTTACACGCGCACTGTACACGCACGTGTTATAATAAAAAGTACATGCGCGCTGTACACACGCATACAAACAAAATAAAATGTGTTTTACAGTGTCATAGTAAACAGTACACGCGTGCACGGATTTAAGAGATGCAGTAAGAGACGCGCACTAAGACCCAGCAGGGGTCCAGAATTTCGCAGCGCAAGAGCATCAAAACAAGAAGCGCATGCGTGATACATGATACTCGGTGCTCGTAAACCAAGACTTGTTAGTTTTTTTCAAGTCAAAGTTTATTATAAATCTTTGCTCGTCTTGCAGAACACTCGCAAACCGCGTTACTCGTAATCCGAGGTTCAACTGTACACAAAAAAACTATTCAATTACAGTAACGCGAGTAAATATAATTAGTTACTTTCCACCTCTGCAAGCAAACAGTAACAGATTTTGCAAGGGAGAGACATGAAGTGGCACCGAAGTGGAGTTCACTTGGAGGTGGAGGTCACTTATAGATGGCACCAAATAAAAGCTGATTTGATGTGAAATCTAATGAAAAAGTTCTATAGTTCGGTACGTTCACACAGCTGGTACTAACTCTATAATAATTTATATAATGTATATATAATTTTTATAAGGTTTTTGATCATGTGAGCCCCCCCCCCCCCCCGCCATTATTTTGGTGCAATTTGCATAAATTTGCATCAATTAATATTTAACAATATTTCCAGTTTCATGCATCATTGTCATTGATATATCTGTATCATATTTATTTCTTAGCTTTACAGAAGCTTTTCAAAAGCATTTTTATGCGTCGTCCTTCCTGTATTCCTTCCTGTATATCGTGTATATTTCTTTTTAAGTTAATGACCTCATCACTGGCACTGTGTACATTACAGTGTAGATTGTGCTCAGCGTGTATGTGTATGTTCCTCCAGGCTCTGGATGAGGAGAAGCTGGTGTATGATCGGAGCAGCAGTAAGAGCATCTACCTGAACGTCGCAGTGAACACGCTGAAGAAACTCCGCAGCAAGAGTGCAACCGCGTCCACTCCGACCGCGTCCCTGTCCTTCAGTACGAGTCGACTCTTCCTTTCTCTTCTCTTCTCAAAATCTGGCTTTAACCAGCTTAACTATGAACCGTGTGATGTTCTTTTTCAGAGAAGTCCACCATGTCTGCAAGCAGGAAGTCTCAGTCTCATGAGGGTGTCCTGGGCGGCCGCCTGGCAGCTACGACCAGCTACACCATCAACCGCATGGGCAGACAGCAGGACATGCAGCTCAGAGGTAACGCACTCTCTCACTCGGGCCGGATGATCTACAGGATTTAATTTACTGTACTGGACAAGTATACAGGCAGAAGACACAACCGAGCTTGAAGATCCCATTTTTTCCAGTCTAAAAAATTTTCTAGTCAAAATTTTCTAAAAAATTAAATTAATTACCCCCAAAGTTTTAATGAGTTGACTTCAGAGGGAAAAAGGGTGGAGCTTTCTCTCATTCCTAGAGATGATTTCAGGGCCCCCCAAAAAAAAGTACACACAATACAGGATGGATGTGACCGGACATAAATCCTGTGATCTGCAACATAATAATAATAATAATTATTATTATTATTATTATTATTGCACATACATATTTCATTTTACAAACTGCACCATTAAGTGATAAAGAGCAATGACTCAATGGTTATATTTAGAGTCTGTGTTTCTGTTTTGTTTTTTTTCGTGTGTGTGTGTCTGTGTGTCTGTGTGTCTGTGTGTCTGTGTGTCTGTGTGTGTGTGTGTCTGTGTGTGTGTGTGTGTGTGTTCACAGGTGCAGTTCTCTACCAGAAACTGAAAGTATACGTTTTGAGTGAGGAGCAGCTGCAGGAACACGGTTACCCGAGACCTCACCCTGAGCGCCTGGGCCACGCCTTCATCTATAACGCTCCTGAGAAGAAAATCCAAGACCGTATGAACCTCCACTGCATTTGTCATCACCTCATCCTGTCGTTTTTAGACGGACGGAGAGATAGAGAAAGAAGCGATAAAACCATTTATAAATCCAGTACATTTCCTTCCTCACTCTGTCCACTTCTTGTACTTTTTACTTATTTTGTTGTCTACTTCCTTTCTCATCCTGTCCACTTCTCTTCTCACTTTGTCTGCTTACTTTGTCCCTCGTCCATTTCCTTGCTCATTGTCCTCATCGTTTTCTCTCTCTCTCTCTCTCTCTCTCTCTCTCTCCATCCAATTCCTTTTTGTACTCTTTTTAGATTTTCTTTTTCCACACTTTCTGTCCACTTCCTTTCTCACTTACTTCCTTTTCCTATTGTCCACTTGTATTCTCACTCTTTCCACTTCCTTTTCTCGCTGTCCATGCTCTTGTTATCTCTGTCCAGTTCCCTTTTCACGCATTACATTTTCTTATCCGTCCCGTGCTCTTCCTATGTCGGTCTGTGCACTTTCATTCTCACACTGTCCTCTTCCTTTATTTTTTTTTTTACTTCTTAAGTTTTCTTTTCTCATTCTGTCCATTTCCACTTTCACGCACCAGTTATTCCACCACTAGATGGCAATGTTGCCTTTCATGACAGCTCTCTCTCGCTCTCGCTTTCTCGTTGATCATGGCAGTTCTGGTGACATTTTCACGTCTTTGTAATGGTGCATTTTCTGACCTCACGTCTGAACTGAAAAAGTTTATTAAACCAGCTACTTCCAGAACATGATCTTTGCATGAAGGCCGACAAAGATAAAGAAAAACATTTGGCCTGTTAGAGAAGTTCTTTAATTTTACGTTCTGTATTTTTTTGCTGCGTGTTTCCTCAGCCTTCGCTAAGGTGTGCTGCCGGTGTGGAGCCGAGTACAAAGTCAACGTCAGCGGGAGCTGCGTCCGCAAAGAGGAGTGTAACCACCACTGGGGCAGATTACGCAGATACAAAGGTGGGAAAATGTTTCTTTTTCTGTGAAAGAGCAAAATCAATTTTGGTCTGTGATAACATTGGCCATTATTGGTGTGTGTTTGTGTTTTTGCCACAGTGTCTGGAGGCTGGGAGACGCAGTACAATTGCTGCTCGGGCGCCGTGGGCTCTCTCGGATGTCAAGTGGCCAAAGTAAATCTTCATACACTGTGCTTTTGGTCTCACCCCCGCCCCCAACTGTTCGTCTTAACCAACACTCCCACCTGAGTCTGTCCTGTCTCATTAATCTCACATTGAAGCAGAGCTCCCCGAAGTGTGTGTGTGTGTGTTATTGTTTTAGGTGAAATCCTCCACAAGTAATGCATCTTATACACCTCAAACTGTTTCACTCCTCGTCCAAACGTGCCGTTTCAGTGTCTATGCAGAGCAGAGCATCGAGCCAGGGGAATGGCTACTCTTGTGAGGTCACATTAGGGGGAAAATCTAATTGTTAATCAGTTTTTGTTTGGACACACTGGAGGCGCATCTGAATGTGTGAAAATGACAAAAAAAAAAGTGAGTTTTGCATAAATGGTCCCTTTTAATGCTCTAAATACTCTTAGTCGTTAATCATCTTGAAAGAATAAATAAATAAAAGTAGGCGTGTCCTATTTTAGAAAAATCAGGACTTATTAGAACCTATTAAGAACCCCCCCCCCCACGTCAGTGTGATTTGCCTCGATGGAAACAAACACTACAAGCTGTGGTAAAACACCTGTCAATCATTTTGCAGTCTTTAAGATGACTGCGAGAGGTGTTCAAGTCTAACCAGGACTTGTGATGGGATTTCTGGTGAATGAAGGAGTAAAACTGACTGATATTTAATTTTTAGGCTTAAAAATGATTGACATTTGGAATCTTTTGGCTTCTCTGTGGTTTGTGATTTGGTCTGTTGAAGGATTTGATTATGTAATTGCGATTCTTTCAATTATAATTCTCATTTAATCAAACGAACCAGAAAGCATAGTGTACTGAAAATATAATCATAACACTTATTGCTCAGAAGTTAGTTGATGGAGATTATGAGGAACCATTTGCAGAGATACCTTGGGACCAGCATTAAATAAATGCTCTATTTTAATTTGTTGCTTCAAATGCCAATCCTGTTATGGTTCAATATGAAACTTCCTAAAGATCTATGTTTTGTCTGGAGCTCCGCCTGTAGATCTACACCTTCTGACCTTTGGCTCAAGTTTTCATCCAGACATTTAATTTTTGTTTAAATTCAGCTTTTTTTGTATTTTGTTGTTGTTTTGTATGGCCGTCAAAGGGGAAAATTTAATTGAATCGTCTTTCGATCTTATCTGTAGCAACACGTGCAGGACGGACGTAAGGAGTCTTTAGACGGCTTTGTAATGACTTTCAGCAAATCCTCGTCACCTGATGGGAACGCAGGAGTGTATGCTCTGGACTGTGAGATGGTGAGAATGAAGTAGCGCACACACGCACACACGGATACACCTACATTCATTCAACACACAATACTGTGTATACTGTAGACGGACAAACACTATTGTACGGTATGTGGTTCAAAGCTGTCTTTTCTTCCATGTAGTGCTACACAAAGCAGGGTTTGGAGCTGACCAGGGTGACGGTCATAAACTCTGACCTGAAAGTGATTTACGACACGTTCGTGAAGCCAGAAAGCAAAGTGGTGGACTACAACACACGGTAAGACTGTCGGTGAGGTATACAGCAGGGGTTGCTAGTTTTATTCTTGCAAATTTATTCTTATTTTTTTTTTATTTATACATTATATCCAAGCTTTTATGTCACTGGTTATTAGCTGCCCATGTTGGCACTTTTTAAATCGGCTTCACGCGGGACTAAATCCTTTAACAGGCCAAATCTCATAAGGCTTCCTAAAATGACCCTTGACACTTGTAAAATGATAATTGTGGCACTGTATAATAAAACTCCACTTGAGACTGAGGCACAGGAGAAAGTGTAATGTCTGAGAAATGTAAAGTCACGTTTGTGACAAATGTATTAGAAAAATCTAATGTAGTTGCAAGCAGCGATGAGTGGGCCCAAGCACCTGCGTCGTCGCGAAAGACTGTGGGCACATGCATTTAAAGGGTGACATATCAATGTCAATATGACATCATTTTAGAAAAGGGGGAATTTTATGTTTAGACCTCCATGATATCGATGATGTCACTCAACTTTTTGTGTGATGTCCCACAAAAAAGTTATTAACCACTTTTCAGCATAAGTTTAAGGCTTTGTCACGGCTGACCCGTTTGAGATATCAAAAATCCCTCCGCAATTTTGCATCCTCAGTGTCTTGAGGTCACATTGTTGCCGATCATATAAATGCCCTAGGAGGAGTACTATAAAATCCATTGGATGCGTTTTGCAAATGACCCAAAATAACTGACTTTCTGTTGAGTCGAGCCGATGACATGCAGTGTGAAAGTTCAGCTCAATGAGCTCTTAACGTGTCCCGGGTTTCATGTGCATATGTGTATGAGCTATGCAACAAAATCTCATGTGAGGGCCCTAAGCCCTTCCAAGCTATCTGCTGATTTTCATGACTTTTTGAGGATGTGACAAATGTATATCTAATAAAAATGTTTTAAGACTCCAGTTCTTGCATCAAACGACATATGGTCAAAAAATATAGAAGTCACCTTTACAAATCGTTTACAGTAGAACGTTGGATTTAAGATGTTTGTAAATGAACTTTAATGGAGTGAAGAGTGTGTGTTGGGTTTCTTGGAGTTTATATTGTGTGTGTTCAGGTTCTCTGGTGTGACAGAAGAAGATCTTGAGAACGCCACGATGAGGCTGAGAGACGTGCAGGCCGTCTTACTGAACATGTTCAGCGCAGAGACCATTCTGATCGGCCACAGCTTGGAGAGCGATCTCTTTGCCCTTAAAGTAACAAACACACAAACACACACACAAGCACACGGGTATCTCAAATTCAAATTTCAAATTTTATTTGTCACATACACAGTCATACACAGTATGATATGCAGTGAAATCTTTATACCTGTTTAACGTATTTTCATAATTCTTGTGTGTGAGGTTAACCCCCTTCTTGTGTTCTCTCAGCTGCTCCACAGCACCGTCGTGGACACGGCCGTGGTCTTCCCTCACCGCCTCGGCCTGCCGTTCAAACGCGCCCTGCGCAACGTCATGGCCGATCACCTTAAACGCATCATCCAGGACAACGGTGAGCTCAGCGCGGGTTTCTCTCACTTGCTTATTTCGCGAGTCATTCTGGTGGCACACAAAAACTGTTTCATGGTTATTTTAGAGCATGAATAAAGTCTGATTCCCTTATCAATTATAACCTCTTGCTTTTCTTTTCATCTTTTTAAATTTTTTTTCATCATCTAATTGTTTTCTTCTCTCTCTCTCTCTCTCTCTCTCTCTCTCTCTAGCGGAGGGCCACGACTCCAGCGAAGACGCCGCTGCCTGCATGGAGCTCATGATATGGAAGATCAAAGAGGACGCCAAGGTCAAGAGATGACCTCTGACCTCACGGATGTCCTGTTTTCCACATCACTGAGCATACAGAGAAGGCGAAGTGAAGCTGTCTTGGTTCTGTTGTTGCTCCAGAGAGAGAGAGAGGGAGGGAGATGGAAATGAGAGGGAGAAGAAAAAAGGAAGGAAAGGTGCCACTGCTGTCTGTAGATTGTTTGTAGAGTTTGTGCAGAGTCGGGTGTTAATCCGACACACGTACTTCATGAGGCGAATCCTGCCTTCAACAACAGCACTGTCCTCCTCTGGTAAAGGTGATCAAAGGTGGGCGTGTCTTTGAGCCCATATATGGGCGTGTTGGACGTTTTCTGAAATTGTTTTTCAAGCCAGGTTTAGTGTTAAAAACGTGAAAAATGCATTCCAGGAATCCTGTCAGGTGAATTCAAATTCATGCTAGCTAACGCTAAGCCTTTACGGCTAAATCCTCAAAAAACACGTATGAATGCCGAAGCCTTTCCGTAGACTCTGACACACCCACATTTCTATTTATGGTCTTGAAGGAACACCTACTTAGAGCTGCTGCATATATGATTTAATGTATATGATCTGGACTGAATGATGCCCCTCGTGTGGGCCGTCGTACTTCTTTTCAGGCTGTCTCTCTTTCAGCCTCGGTGAAACTTGAAACAGGAGTGTGAGGGGAGGCAGAGGGCGCGGACGTGGAGGCGTGGATCAGGGTCATGTTATTTATTTTCTTGTCTGCAGGATAAGGGATGAGGTTGCTGCTTAGAAAGACTTTATGTTGCACTGTGTTACATCTATGCGTTAAGGTGGTGAGCGATGCTTGATGCCGAAACATTAAACATCCAACGTTTTTTCAAATTAGTTCAACGTGACCTAAATAATGACCAATAAGTGATGATAAGTTGTTGCTTAGATTCTGACCTAAGTAGCAAAAAAATATTATTATTATTATTATTATGACTTGTAGTAGTTCACAAGCATGTAACCACTACTGATCCCGCTTGTGGGCGTGGCCTGTTTAGTTTTTTTTTTTATTTCTGTGCGAAACCGTAGCGATAAATCTAACTATTTAAACATTAAAGAATAAATAACACTCACACTCAAACACTCACCAGAGGCACTGGTAATCTTTTGTTGTATTTTTCTCTGTGAAGTCTCTACACACATTCGATATAAGGATATAAAGTACTGTGCAAAAGTCTTGATCTCTCCTCGTTTCTTCATATTTTGCTTCCAAAGAGCCAGACTTTCTTCTCTCTCTTTTTTTTTCTTTTTTTCTTTCTTTTTTTGATGTAGTCTTGAGGAATAGCTCTCCAGGCTTCCTGAAGGAACTGTTTTGTCTCTGATTTTCAGTCGCTGTATCTGAGCAGTTTCAGAGGAATGTTTTTTTTTGTTTGTTAAGCCACACAGTGACCTATAAATCATTCAAGCTTCTAACTGGAGGCATGAACCAGTGAGAAACAGGTGCAGATGATGACAGATGATTAATATATGGTGATGCTGAATGCTGGGTGGTTGGAACAGAAGAGAGGGGAAATGAGGTTGCTGCTGAGGTTGTTACATAAAAAATATATATTTTTAGGCATTGTGTACCACATTTGTTCCAGTAAAACATTTGTTCTGATTTCTTTTATTTAATCTACATCATTTCATTTAATTTAATGTGAAGAAATGAAAGGCAACTCAAGACTTTTGCACAGTACTGTGTATCACAGGTGTATCAAACTGTAAACTAGACCTAGTCGCAGGTCGGATGGTTAGGAGTGAAGAAAAAAACATTGCGCTTCGGATGGTCAAGTCAACCAAATGTGTGTGTGTGTAATTCACGTCAAATCGAGAACATCTGACTGTCGGAGAAATCATGGCTCCGTGCCACTCAAAGTAAGAAGATGATCATCAGAGAGAGTTAAATCAAGTCAGTGAATTTGCCAGGAATTTAAATAATGTGAAGGACTTCATTATTAGAACGAATCATGTCTGTAAATCAGTGAACTTCGTGTGCCACTCAGAGCCAGGTATTAAAAAAGAAACCATAAACATGATTATTGTTTTTTTTTCTCTCTTTTTTTTTTTTTTATTGACCCAGGGAATGAACCTGACATTCTGGCAGCTTATCAACAAACGCATCGATGTCAAAGTATTGTTTCTGTTTCAGTGTTTTTTTGTTCATAGCTGTGACATTAAAAGCACTTGGCACGTGTATAATCTCTTCTGACTACAGTTATGACTTTACTTCATGTTTACATGTTTATATCATTTAAGCCTTAAGCTTTAAGCGCCCCTTAACTGACACTTTGTTTCGTTTTTCTTTGCTCCTTTTCTTTTACCAGTTGATCTGTCGTTAATCCACTGTCCACTTACTCGCTCACTCTCTCACTATAAGAGCTAATATTACACCACCTCGGCCCCTGACACAGCCCTGTACTGTACATACGTAAAAGCTTAAAGCTGAAAATGATAGGCTGTAAATAAGTTGTACAAAAACTGTTTTGTATCTATTTTTTGTTTCCTATTAAATGATTTAACTCAAAAGATTTCTTTGTCTGGTTTTTTTTTTTTTTTTGGATCTTTTGTTACTTCTCCAAGTAGAGTTAAGGTTTTCTTTAAATGGTCCTACTTGGAAATCTTTTCCTTTCAAAATATATGGTTCCTGTATTAGGAGAACTGAAGAAGCATTAAAATGGGTTTGAGATTAAAAATATTAAATGTAGATGAAGTAGACTTTTTTCCCATATTTATGCCTAACTGGACTATAATTGAAATTGAGTAAATTTTCAATAACTTACTTTTCCCTCCTTAATTTTCATTTGGATCTTCAACATGAAGAGTGTCACTCAGTCAAATGGGCTCTTATGATTTATTATTTATTTATTATTTATTTTCATTTTAGTTCCATCCAATCATATAGAGGCCCTAAAGGGGCCATGAAAGGGAAAAAATCTTTTGAAAATTATGTTGAAGCATCTTTTCATTAAAAATTGGGGAGCTCTCACAAAAACCTGTGTGACTTCTAGAATTCCGGGTCATTCTTCATTTGGCTTCACTACAGGTTTACTACAGGATAAAAATTATCCCCATTATTATTAAAAAAATAAATAAATAACAAAAAAAATATATATATATATATATATATATTTATTTATTTTTTATTTTTTTTTACTGAAAATGATTTTAAAACATGTTTTACACCTACACTGGTACTGAAATGTTTTTCATTGATTCATTCATTCATTCATTCACCTTCTATAATTCTTATCCCTATACACGGTCTCAGGAGCCTATCCCAGGAGACTTTGGCCACAAAGTGGGGTACACTCTAGACAGGGTGCCAATCAAGCGCAAACAAACACATACACACTAAAAGCAATTTAAGAATGTCAAAAAATCTTTGGACTGAGGGAGAAAACCGGAGTGTCCGGAGGAAACCCACCAATCCCACAGACTGGAGACGGAAATCCACCAGTGTTAACCACTACGCCACTATGGGCCATCTGGACACTAAGATTTAATTAACCATCAAAATGATTTTTTGAGGCTGAATGATGGTTTCAGGCAAAATGGTGTGAAAATATTGAGTAAATAAATTTTTAAAAAGTAATAAAAGTAAATTTTTCACATGTACTGTAGCATGACAACTTAAGTTTCATCAGTTAAAAACATTTACTTTTTAATACTTTAAAAGGAGCCACTTTTTTAACTTTGACTTGAGTTTTTTTTTTCCCCCGACACTTACGCTTTAATTGAGTTTGATTTTGAGACATTATCTAAACTTTCTATTCTTCCCATTAATGCATGCTCTTAATAACTGGAGACTATATGTGAGTCAAAGTGAGTGCATTTAAGGCCGAAGATGTATTTCACAGATATTTTGCATTATCCTTGGGTTGAGTACACTTACATATACTATGTGTGTGTGTCTGTTCCTCTAGTCCCAGTTCCAGCAGATGCTAGCTCAGGATTTCCCTTTTTTACTCAGCAGCTGTTTGATCAGAAACATAAAAGGGTCTGATGGTCTGAGAGGGGAAGCCATTGTGTCCCCTTGCTCTATGGGCCCCTGTGTTTACCCTTAGAGTCATCTGGTGGCCTTCAACACACACACACACACACACATAGACAACCAGGTATTTAAAAAGCTCCCACAGCAGAATCAATACACACACAATGCTCCTCCTGGGCATTTAAAGCACGATTTAGAGATTTGGACATGTGGCATCGAGCGGCTTAAACAGCTTTTCATCATCAAGTTCGATCACTTTCTCCTCTGATCACCTCTGGATACTGAAGAGGAGAGGCACTGCTTCTTACCTACACTGGGTGTGTGATCACAAGCTCTGATGTGGTTCTGCTTCTCAAATTATAATGTGAAACTAGAGTTTGCTTCTTGTTTCATAATGCGTTGTATTTTATAGATATTACATTTAAAGGCTTCTGTGTCCTCTGTCTGACCTTGGGTCTGTCACTTTCTCTGTCCCTTGTTCTCAAGAATCCATGCCCCACTTGAGATTTGCACAAAAGAAGTTCAGCGTGCAGTGATTGTTGTTTTGTGGTATGAGGGTGTACCCGTTGCCGAAACAACTCACGGCAGAACATAAAAAGAAGTGTTTGGATATTTGTGAACAAAATTTAAAGCGATACTTTAAGGAAGGTGAAAGTTTCTTAAAGAAAATCATTACTGGTGATGAGACACGGATTCGGAGGGGGGATTCAACAATCCACAGTGCTCGTTACAGTAAGATGCTTATTGAAGAGTTGAAGACTAAACTTCGGATTAAACAAAGAGGACTGCTATCCAAGGGCGTCCACACACTTTTGCCCACAGTGTCGACATTCTGCAAGAACTTTGTGAGTTGTTAACACCTCCTCCCTATAGTCCTGATCTCGCTCCATCAGACTTTCACCTGTCTGGTCCTCTGAAAGCAGCCTTATGAGGATGAAAATTCCCTTCTGATAAAGAAGTGAAGACCTTCTTAAGATAGAGAAAAAATTTTTGCACACTTACAGGTACTGCCTGAATGATTATCTAGACTGGGTCATGCATCGGAGTGTATGTATGACCAATCTAAATCACACAGATTAGTTTGAGCCGAGGGATGCTAGTGTGTGTGTGTGTATGTGTGTGTGTGTGTGTGTGTGTTTTAATGTATGTTCGGGGTGGGTGGGGAGTTTTTTATTTTTCTTTTCATCTGATAATAATAATACATTTAATTTGTTGTTATTGATATGTTTATGTATAACAATTGTTCAATAAAAAAAAAAGTGAAGACTGCGGTGCATTCGTGGCTCACAGCTCAGAGTAAAACATTTTTTAATAAGGGAACACGAAAGCTTCTTGACAGATGGAGAAAAGTGTTTTGAAAAGCGAGGGTAATTTTAAAGGTTAATTAAAATTAATTCTAGAGCCAGATTATTTTTAACTCACAATTAAAAAAAGTCCATCATTCTTATTGTGAAGCTTAAACAGGGGACATTACACTTTTCTGTAAATGAGAAGCTGCATTTATTTCTCTTTGAAAAGATGAAAGCTGGTGACTGAATGACTGTTTAAGAGTAATATTGAGAGGCCCTGTGTTGGAGAACCTGCATGCTTTTTAACACATTTCAGTTTTTTAAAACTCATAAAACATACGTGTGTGTTTGGTGAATTATATGTTCTCAGATGCTGCTGTCCTGCTGGTCTGGATCCCTCACCGTGTCAGGTC
Source organism: Platyallabes tihoni (assembly GCA_030068045.1). Classification (NCBI taxonomy): domain Eukaryota; kingdom Metazoa; phylum Chordata; class Actinopteri; order Siluriformes; family Clariidae; genus Platyallabes; species Platyallabes tihoni. The sequence continues at coordinate 3,557,867 of JAQQZS010000039.1, read as the reverse complement.
AAAGGCCAGCCAGCCCTATCGATCCCCCCGGTGAAGCCGTGTTTATCCCCTCCCGCTCCACTCCAGAAGTGCCAGAGCTGCTCGATTGTGCGGCGTTTGGATCGATGGTGCGCGTGTGTGAGGGCCTCACGGTTAAGCAGCTCTTCCTCAGATAACTGACAGCTCCAAAGCTCAGGCCTTGACAGCAACTTGTCAACACAAATTTCACCGATTGATGAGTAATTAAAGGAATAAAAAGAGAGCTCGATCCGCTATGGACTCAAACATCTGTTAAACAGGCGAGGTAAACAAAAACCAACAGGGGACATCTTAAAAGGCCAGACCCCTCTCTCAATGCTCTTCTAAGTCCCTCTGTAGTTTATAAGCGATCCAAAGGCTATTAAAGAGCGTTCAGATGGTCCTCGTCGATAAACGATTCACTGCAAGGCGACGCTAGCTTTACAGAAAAGTCATACGAATTTTACACACTTCACATTTCTTATTTAAAAAAAAACAGACTGGACTAGCAAGACTCGGCTAGTTCGGATGCACGGATGTGATCTTTTAACATCGCAAAAACATTTTTAAAGAATGCTTAAAAGAATAGGTTGCTAGTTGGTGAGCGAGCTAGCACACTGAGCTGTTGAGATCTTTTAGCTATGCTAGATCCTGGCTAATACACAGCAGATACATATAGCAGCAGGTTAACATTTGTGCTACTTTAATCATTTTGTCAATGTATAGGATAATTAATATATTAAAAAATAATAAATTTAATTTGTACAATTTAGCACAGAGTTTCTAAAGTATAGACAGTGTTAGTGTTATTTATTATCTGTCAGGATGTTAGCATTAGCAATATCCTTACAAAAAAAATTAAAACAATAAAAAAAAAAATAGGTGGCATCTTACAAATATGTACCAGTATTTTAAAATCTGTGAAGTATTTTAACTGATTTAGATGTAATTATTGCATAATTTGATCTAGCTAGTGAGCTGGATGTGAGCTAGCAGCCAAAGTTTTTACTTTTTTTTTTTTTTTTAGCTGTGCTGGCTTCATGCTAACACACACCAGATAAATACAGCAGCAGGTTAACATTTGTGGTACAGTAACGCTTTAGTTAATGTATAGGATAAAATAAACTATATTCAATTGAATTTGTACTATTTAGAAGTGAGTTTCTTAAGTGTGTAGTAGTTAGTGTTAGCATTATTGATTGTTCGTGTTAGCATTATTGATTGTATGTCCGGATGTTAGCACTAGCAATATCCTTACAAAATACATTAAACCTGTGTACCTGCATTTTTAAAATGATGATGTATTTTAATTGATTTTGAAGAAATTATTGCATAGCTACTGTAGTGAGCTGGATGTATGCTAGCAGGCAAAGCTTTTATTTTTTTTTTAGCTGTGCTAGCTTGATGCTAACACAAAGCAGATAAATATAGCAGGAGATTAATCTTTGTGCTACAAGTAATACTTCAGTGACTAAATATTGTAATAAGTATAATAAAGTAGAGAACATTAAAATATGTATAATTAGTGTAGCTAGTGTTAGCATAATTGATTGTATGTCAGAATGTTAGCATTAGCATTATCCTTGCAATAAAAGTGGCTTATTACAAATGGTTTTTATGTGTATTTAAAAGAAAATAGCAATATATTTTAATTTATTTGGACATTGCATAATTAATATTTTGTTGCAATTTTGTGCCATGGGATCTGTTCAGTTTTATGTGCCCACCCCCCCAACGCCTCTCTGTTAAGAGTCACGTCAGGTCTTTCCTGTCACTTTAAAGTGCTTAATCCCCGACTGTGTACGTGGAGATCCCCGTTAAGCCTTTTAAACTGCAGGAGGGACTTAAAACTATAAAGACCAAACCATTTGCACTAAAACTCTGCACTAATGAAATTAGGAGGCCTACATCCAGTTAGACGAGTGTAAATAACCCGGAGGATGTTTAAATGTGATGGAAGCATGTTTTAGCTTGATGTTTTGGTGTAAACGGCCACCTCCTTTGTGCGGTCGAGTCGAAATGGGTGTGTGGGTTGGAGAAAAACTTAAACATACAGCAGGAGGAAAAAGTTTCAAGGTCAATCTGTCAACAACAGGATGTTGGAGAGAAGAAGAGACAAGAAAGAAAAGGAAAAGCAAGAACTGGGGAAAAAGCGGGACTAAGAAAGGAGATAAAAAGTGTATAAAATTGAAGAAAAAAGAAAAAGAAGGAGAGATGTTAAGAGTGGAGAAAGAACGTGCAGAAGTGTAGGGCACAGAAAACAATAAGAAGAGAAGAAAGAAGATGAACAATAAAGAGAAGACAACCAGAGGGGAAAGGAGTAGAATAATGTACAAATAACAACAAAAGAAAATAGTTGAAAAACTGAGGAGAGGAGGAATAATTAACCTTATATAGTTAACACAAATCAAAGAGAGGCGTAAAAGAAAGGATATGAAATTAAAAGAGGCGAAAGGATATACAGTACAACTCTAAAACTGGAAACAGTAAATGAGAGAAGAGAAGATAATGAGAGAGGACATGGATTAGAAAAGTTTGAAGAATTATAAAAGTGAAAGAGAAGCTATAAATTGAGAAACGGATGTAGAGGTGAGCGGGATGGTTGGAGGGTTCTGGAGATGCATGACAAGGCATGGAGAGAAACCGAAATGTCTGGAGAAATGTGGAGGTGAAAGGAGATGATGCAGATGTGTGAAGATGGTGTATAGACTTGTGGAGAACTGTGGCGATAGGGTGGAGATGTGTGGAGACAGAGATGGATAGATGTGGAGATGTATGAAGATGGTGTGGGAGATGAAGTGAAGATGGCATGCAGAATTGTGACGATGATGTGAAGACGTTGATACAAATTAAAGTTGTTTGAGGCATGTGGAGATGTGTGGAGACAAGGTATGGGACATGTTGAGTTGTGCCAAGACAGGTAAAGCTGTGAAGATGTTTAGATGTGTGGAGATGTGGAGAGTGTGTTGAGACATGTGACGACGGTGTGGAGATGGACTGGGACATATGGAGACACGCGGACATGGTGTGGAGTCATGCAGAGATGGTGTGGAGATATGTGGAGGTGTTGTGGAAAATGTGAAGATGGATTTTGATGTGTGGAGATAGATGGGGACATGGACATGTGGAGATTGTGTGAAGACGTGGCGATGTGTGGACAATCTGGTGATGGATTGAGACATATGGAGATTTGGAAAAAAATTGGAGACGTGTAAAGACAAGTGGAGACGATGGAGACGTGATGTGGAGATGGTGTGGAGACTGTGGAGATGTGTGGAGATGAGGGGAGGTAAATGGGGACATGTGGAAATGTGAGCAGACTGGAGATACTGTATGTGGTGATGGTGTGGAGACTCTAGAGACGTGTGGAGATGAGGGGAGGTAAATGGGGACATGTGGAAATGTGTGGAGGTGAGTGGATAGGTGTGGAGTTTGTGGAGATGAGTGAAGGTAGATTGAGACATGCGGAGACGTGTGGAGACTGTGGAGGGGGGTTTAGTAGCAGCGGTTTTCAGGGAGGGGAGTCACACAGAAGCAGCGTCTTTGTGCTGCTCTAATCCTCCAAGCTGACACAGCTTTGGCCAGGTTTCATTGGGAAAGTGGCATGAAATAAATGCTTTATTTCTTCGCAGCAAATCTGCGCTAATCCCACAGGCCGAGGAGACAAAGGCTTCTGAGCCGAGAGCTTTAAACCTGGTTCAGGGCCTGAGCACCGCCCGAGCTCTTCTAAATGACTTACTTTACACTGACACTAACACACACTGACAGCCAAGAACACCGCGAAGAAGAGAAGAGGAACGAAAAGAACAGGGGATGAATACAAGGAGAAAAGAAAAAGAAATCACACAGTGCAGATACAGGTAGCGGGAGATGTGTGCAAAAATATTGGTACCGTTGTTTAAAAGAATTCCTATCACATTTCATTTGTTTTCTTCATCCATGCTGTGAATCGTAATGTTGTGGGAAAAAAATAAGACCCAGAAAATTCAGATGAAAAAATCTGATTTATTTTTCTCTTTACAATAAACATTATTATATTATATTTTATTATATTACACCTGGTGTCTATGGTGTATAGGATTGGAAAAGTTTGCAACCCTCATGTGTGAAGAAGAAAAAGAGAATAAAATAATAAAAAAGGTAAAAAAAAATAATAATAATAAAGTTGGGGAAAAGATAAAAGAAGAGGGTAAGACACTAAAGCAGAACAAGAAGAAAACAGATAAAGAAAAAGAAACTGAAAGGTTTAAAAGAGACAAAGAAAGAAGGAGAAAATACAGGTGACACAAAAGTGAGAAAAGGAAAAAAGGGGGAAATTCAGTAGGAAGAGACATTTGAATGTAAAAGTTTGCATCCCCCATGGGTAAAAAATTATTTTAAAAAATAGAAAACAATAAATAAAGAGAAATAATAGACAAAAATTTACTGCCAATAGAAATTGGGTAAAAAATAATTAATTAAAGAAATGTGAGAAGAAAATTAGGAAAATGTGCCAGAAATAAAATTTTGTATTCTAAATGAGAAGAAATAAAACAAATTAATAAAAAACAGTACAAGATAAAAGATTCAAAAGGGAGAGATATATGTTTGTGTGCAAAAGTTTCCCCCCCACCCCCCCCCAACCACAGGGATGAATGGATAGCTAGACAAACAAACAAATAAATAAACAAACATCTAAACACCAACCTTTATAAACGTTGGAATAAACGTTTTTTAGCTTATTAATTTTCTCCTGCTAACTTTTGCACGCTACAGTATCCAGTATTCGGCTTAGAATTCCGTTACTGGAAAGTCAAAGGATGGAGTGTGTGTGTGTGTGTGTGTGTGTGTTCTATTAGACAGCTTTTTTGTGTTCTCAGTTCTATGTGTGGTGAAAACAGATGAAGGACAAGGAACCCTGGGCACCACACACACACACACACACACACACACACATACATACACACACGCACACACCCGTGGGAAAGACAGCAAAGCCCTAAGCTCTGCAGTTTCATCAGGCTTTAGTGGAATTTACATCTTTAAGACTCTGGAGCGGTTCTGAAGATGATCTGGTTTGAGCCGGTTTAAAGCTCTTAGCTAGAAAACGGCACGCGGGACACTTCAGGGTGGGATGATGTAGGGAAATAATCAACAACATGGTCATATGATGAAGCGAATTCAATTCATCAAACTGCTTTATTTCCCTCATACCACAGTGCTATCGTGAGCCAATTAATACTTTTAATCCGATAATGTTTTGAAGATAAGAACCCATGTTGAACCCTTTAAAGAAAAATGCAACAAATACTAAGACGTTAAGGATTTGCTAAATGTTCAATGTGAAATGCTTCAGTTAAAAAAAATTTTTAATCAAAAATAATATTGGATTATAATTTGGAGTTTAGTGACAAACACGTATTCACTTCAAAGGTTCTTTAAAGTTTCTTTAGCTCCATCAAAGGCTTCGACTTTGAGTCTTTTCTTATAGGAAACAAAATTTCTATGTAGACCTTATAATAGTTCTTTCAGAGGCACAAATGGAGAGTGTAAAGGCATGTGCAAAATAATACATTTTTCTCACAACAGAAAACATCTGGTGCGATTACGGCTGAGACTTTTCATTTCGAGTGGATTCCTTTCACAAGAGTTCAGACAAACCATGGAACCTGTTAGCAAAGTAAACTGTCGAGGAGCTCCCTGCACCGGAGTGGAGAGCAGCAGAAAAGCCTGCTGACAGAAAGCAGTCAAAAAAGGCCATTTTAATGTTATTATAACGTGGCCAGCCCCAGAGATTAGCTCAGCACATTGTCCTAATTGTTTGAACAGAGAGGGAGGGAGTGCTTTTGGAGACCAGAGTCTTTACAGAAATCTCTCAAGTTCAATAGTTTTTTGGGGGGAGAAAGAAATCCAAGCCCTCCAAATCTCCTTCTTCAATCCCCCCCCCCCACCATCCTCTCTAATCCGGCCTAATGCCTTTCTCTCTATTGGCTAATGGCCGAGGGAGGACAGAGCGCCGTGTCTTAAATAGTGTGCTGGCTGTTTGGGCTTTAGGGAGTCGATCCAGAAACACACACACACACACACATGCAGGAGTGTAGGATTATTGAGATTATTTTAAAGCCTTTTTAACTCCTTATCCAGGTAAATGTTATTAATATTATATTTGTAGTGTATACCTAAACCACATGCTGTGAAAAAAAACAATGCAAGTGCTTTGTCATTATTTTGACTGAACAGCTTTATATTTTAACTTAACCATTCATTTGATTTATGATTTAATAACTCGTTCACAGCGATGTCCTTATATTAATGTTATATGTAATGTTGTTATTTTTATTGAATGACTCATTGTTTAAAGATGAAAAGTCTTTATTTTATCTACTTATTGTGACAATATTTTATTAACTGTTATTTTATTATAATAACTTAAACTTATTTGGACAAAATGTTCCTGAAAATAAGTAAAAGTTGTGTTATGTAATAACATAATGGTAAAAATGCTATGTCAATATTTGGACTTCTTTTTGACTTATCTCAAGTTATTATGCAATACTGTTATGTTAATATTATGTTATTTAGACTTTAATAATGATCGCAAGATGTTTTCTACTCCATATTTTTAATATGCATTATTAAACATTATTTCATTATTTTGTCATTATCCTTTTTTTGACTTAATAACTATAAATATATGTAAAGTGTTAAGTTTTATAAACATTATTATTAAGTAAAAAAATCTGACAAAATGTGTTAAAATATGATGATAATGAGTTATATTTAAAAAGTTCAAATTATGTTAAAATGTCAAAATAACACTTAGGCCACAACGACAAATTTACTCATATTATTGTAATCCTATGAACTCAATATTTAACACCAACTCCACGGTCTATCCTTAACCCTGGATAAAAAAAAAGCCCTGAACCACAATAAAGATAAAATTTCTAGGGATCAATGTCTTGTATTTTTAGTCTCACATCTAAATGTTTTACTTTATTAGTGAAATGTGTATCTGTATATTCTTGACTCTGACTTTTATAAATAAATATATCATTTGAGAGTAATCTGTGTTAACAGACAGGAGAGATGATGAATCCTCCGTACTTTTGCGCTCTTCACCCCGCGCTGTGTTTGGATCTTCACCAGCAGATGGCGCAGCGGTACCGACTTCACACTCACTCCGTCACTGTGGCCGAGAGACTCGTAGGTAAACAATAACAACACGCCCCTTATTTTACACATCTGCTTAGAATGGAGTGCAGAAGTTTTTAGCCCCAGGTCAAAATGAAAGGTTCCTTTATTCTTGCCTGATTTTATAAAGGTTATTATAATTATTATTTTTTTATGTATTTATTTTCCGCTGTATCGACTTTTTTTTTTGTTGGTCTTAAACCAAATTTTGATATTTTTTTTCATTTTGGTTAATGCCAACTTCTGTTATAGAACTTTATTATACATGCAAAAAAATTATAACAAAAAAAATCTGTACATTTATTATTTATTAAAATGTATTATAGAATGTTAAATAAACTAAACTAATGTGATTTGCAAAAAAAAACAAACAAAAAAAACCATATGCACTGGATATACCAGTTAATAGGTGTTTTAGTATCAAGATATAAGCCTACTTAAAATGTTAAATAAATAAATAAACAAACAAAGTTTCTTTTTTTTTTTTTTTACGGAAGCGCATTGCATTCACACAATAAAAAAAAAATTATGGGACTTATGTCATAATTATGACTTACTATCTCATAATTATGACTTACTATCTCATAATTATGACTTACTATCTCATAATTATGAGATAAGGGGAGGCAGTTTG
>JAQQZS010000039.1:3511887-3524905 GCA_030068045.1 Platyallabes tihoni | reverse complement strand
TCAACCAGCTCTCTTCCCTTCCCTGTCATGGTCCCAACATTCAAAGTCCCTACTTTCACTCCTAAACTCTTGCCTTTAAAATTGAAAATTTTTGTATATATAGTTGAAAATATTGTATATAATTGTAAATATTGGTATCTGGTGCACTGCGGTGTTTATTTATTTATTTTTGTACAATACACAATGATCTACTTCAGCGATTGAACCGCACGGATACCCACGGTCTGTTCGTATCTGCGAATAATTTGTAACTCGAATGTTTCGTAAGTTATAGGGCCGCCACCTAGTGGCACACTTTGAGAAGAGCAATATTTATGATTTAAAATATTAATAAATAATTTCTGTTATTCTGTGCAAGTTTTCTTTCAGTATATTCCAGCAAAACATTTATTTAAATAGGAGAAGGAAAAGCTGTTAGAAATGCAAAAACAATAGTTTCTGAACTTTTTAGTTTTTCTTTTACGGTTCAGAACCAGAATTATTAGAGTTTAGCTAGTCATCTATTTCCTATCCAGGCTCGTGAATATTCTCAAATAGATACTCAAAATATCTCTAAAAAGCCTTTTGTGGCGTTATTACGATTTATCGTGGTGGTGATGATGTCATGATATCGCTCTTCTGGAAACCACGAAAAAAGTTATGGCTAACGTATTGCATAAACTCTCTCGAGGTGCTTGAATGAATAACTTCAGATCAAGGGAAGGTTTAATATGATTTATAATCTCTCCCCCTCTTCTCCTCCCTCCACACCAATTTCCTCAGAGCTGCTTTTTTTTCTTTTCAGTTTTTGATGATAAACACTGCTGATGCTAAAGACATTCTCAAAATCTTTTATCTAAATGGCCGATTAATGTAGTGAAGCCATAATGTCGAGCACGAGCTCTTCAGGAAGCGGAACCTCGTGGCTGGACGTCGCGTGTGTTTAGGGTGAATTCAGACAGAACAGACAAACGGACCAGCGGGTGGACGAACAGATGGACAGATTGACAAAGTGACAGACGCATGGACTAAAACAGCTGGACGTAGAGACAGATAGACGAACGTCGCCACGTTTTGCAGAGAGACGTGTCGGTGCCAAGCAGACGTTCCTGTGTAACCCAAGACCTAAGTGCAGCTGTTAGAAGCATCGCACAGTGCGTTTCGTGACGCACTCCATTAGCCGCTGGAGCACTTTCCAACTTTTATTTGAACCAAATAATTAGAGAAAGGGAGGTGACCAACACCACCACGACCACCGCTGTTCAACCATTAGAGCTTTGCCATAGCGGTGTGTGAGTCACTTCCTGTCTGCCAGCATGTTTATCACATTATTAAATCTACTGATTTAATTAGAGCGCGGGAAATGGCTTCATTCGCTCGTCGCGCGGACGTCACCGCCCGTCGGCCAGCCTGTTAAACCGTACCGATTATCACTTATCGATGATCTATTCGAATGTCTCTTTTAGTCGTTCCAGTCTCTCAGCGTACGACCTCATTCGCTTAGGGCTGATGTGGATGTGTGGTGTGTGTGTGTGTGCTGTTCCTCTAAACACTGCTGTCTGAAAAGCGTCTGTCTAGAGCGTGTGAAAATAAATGGATGGAAACACTCTTGTCTGTCTGAGCAACTTCCTGCAAGATGTGTTTATGAAAAGTAAAAAAAAAAGATAAAAAAAATAAAGGGCTTCCATCAGCTGCAGGAGGCAGGTCTACTCTGCTTCAGGATCAAGAGGGCTGCGTTTTTTTTGTTTTTGTTTTTTCGTTTTTGCCTAAGCTTTAAGAAGTGAAGAGAAACTATGTTTTATGATCATATAGGCTGTCTGTAGAGGTTTAAAATAAGTTGTATTATACGAGTTATATGTAATAAAGGAGCGACGGATGGATGTAAAAAGCCAGTTAAACCACAAGAAGCTCATGACTGATTCTGATGTGAATCTTTGTCTATTCAGAGCGAAATTTTTTTAACCGAGTTCATCGATACAATCGGAGAAAAGTAACTAACACCAAGAACAACGGCGTCTTACCATCAGGAAGTGAAGTATTTTGCAGTAACACCACGTCTGACATGTTTTACCTCAAGTTTACAACTACTACATTTACCGTTGCAGAACATCCGTAGCCGTGTCCATAACTCTTTCATCATTCAAATAAAATAATATTCACATACTTTCATATACAGTAAGTCCCCAAGTTACAGTCATTCAGGTTACGAATTTCCGCAGATACGAACGGACCGCGGTTCTCTGAACATTCATAGATGTGAACAAATCGCGGAAGTAGCTCACGTGTATTGTACCAAAAAAATAAACACTGCAGTGCAGCAGATCACAATATATATACAATATTTTCAGTGTGTAAGTGAACGTATAAAACGTCTAAAGTTTTAGATATATTGTGTGTGCATGTGGGGGTGCGGGAGAAATGATTCGGCCTTTCAGTGCATCAGTCCGGGATCACGATGAAAGAAAATGTCTGTCCTGTAAAGCTGTCCTAATGGTGAATAATCCTAATTTCAGTCCACAGTCCGAAACTGCTCTGAAACAAAATGGTGTCCAGTCAAGTGCGAGTAAACACCATGTAGCGTTGTCCCTAACCAAACCCCCACCCCCCACACCTTCTTCCTGTGTCACTTTAAATGAGGTCAGCTGACCCAGCTGCATCACCGGGATTCCCCTCTCGTGGTTTAAAGATGCAATGTCGAGAGATGTGTAATGTGTACGTCGTATTAGTTACATTGTATATTCGTGTCAAAGATGTATAAGACGCATTTTGTCGGACTTATGAACGAACCCAACTTGCGAACGAGTTTCGTTTTGGGAGCATGTTTGTAAGTCAGGAGCCGGTGACTTACTGTGTGTGTGTGTGTGTGTGTGAATATATATATATATATTGATCATGAAAGCAGGGAATTCCTGAAAAAACATCAAGTTACAGCTTCACCTCTGCGGCAAAATGCAGACTCCTTCCCAAAATGAACTGGGACATCATCCATATACACAAATTGTTCCTAAAGACATAAACATGCATCAAGAAACGAATGCGTTAATATTTAAGCTTCTCAGAGCTGAGGTGTGTAAATGAGAAACATTAAAAGACCTACTGATTAATCAGACCTGAGAATTCAACACATCCAGTTTGTGATTTAAACTGTCAGGATCTAGTGAGTGTTTTATTTTTTCTGCATCCTTTTTTTTTTTTTCTCATCAGCATTTTGTTCTCGTTGTCTTTCAGGAACCGATTAAGTCCAGGGCACCGCAGCTTCACTTGGAGTACAGATTCTATAAACAGTTGGGAAGCTCAGGTAAGGATTTTCACCGTGCTTTTATTCACAGCTGGACAGATGCTCTTAATGTGCAGATTCTTTATGATGTGGCTTCTGGTGTGTTTTGTCGTTTCCTCTCTCGGCCCGTGTGCTGTGAGAATTTCGGGGGTGGCGGGTGCTGATGTCTTGATGTGGTGATGCTACCTCGCTGATAGGACTGAGACTGCACGGAAGAAACTAAGGGGACTAAGGTCATCTATCTATCTATCTATCTATCTATCTATCTCTGCAAGTCCAGGCCTTTCCCCCGAATTACCCTGTAGGAACCCCCTTTTTCTCAACAAACCTGGCAGCTTGATCACCTCTTAAACCACCGGATCTGAAATCGAGGAGCTTGTCTGGTGCAAGATCAGCACCCTGACCTGCGAGGTTGGAGACCTTTTAGAGAAAGTAAAACACCACTCCCCTGTTCCTCACACGGTTACACTGAAGAAGCGCTTCACCGTCAGCAGGAGACACAACTGCAGTACAGTGAAGTCATTCACCAGCCTGAGGGAGGCCGCCAGCTGTGAGATGCCAAAATGTATCTCCCGCAGTATTTATAGCTACGGCTCTTCCCGTTATCGAATATCCACGACGCTGGATCCGCCCCAGCCTCCGTCTGCATCTGCTCGGATCCTTCAGCAGCGGCGAAAGGAGCGCGTCAGGGTCACGTCCGTTGCTGGTGTCATGTTAAAGTGCCACCGTAGTAGTTTCTACAAAACAAATGTAAGCAAAGAGAGCAGCACCAGTGTCTGCCGATATCCACCAAGATAAGAAACGGAAGAATATTTTGGGTGAAAAATGTGCAAAAACCACAAGCTGAGTGATAAGTTACAAATGACAGAACTTGTGTATATACAGTGCATCTAAGTTTTATTTTTTCAAAACATGAAACTATCTTGGGGTTGGACGAAGGCCGCTGTGCTCCATGCCGCCGGACATCATAAGAAACGGTTGGGCGCTGCCTCCTGTCCTGCACGTCCTCCAGTTTCTCCCTCCTCAAACCCTCTTCTTCGCTGTTTTTTTTTTTTTTTCTTTTTTTTTCTGAATAAAATTACCCTCTTCCGTAAGACCTCGTCTGCGGTGCCGCCCAAACCTGTTACATACAAGAGATGATTATAAAAAAAATGTTTTCTTTTTTTAAAGCAACAGTCTGCTAAAGAAAAAATCCCAGAAATCTCATCTTCGATCTTCTCCGTAACACCCCTGACCACTCATTTCAGCTGGCGGTCCTTGAGCTTTTGGGTCTCGTCTCCCTGTCGTCCCGTCGTCTTTTCCTCGCGTGGCTCCGTCCTGACGCTGCCTGGGTGTGACTCGACTCAACACTGTCTCTCTGTGCTTTACTTTTGCATCAGTTGTGGAACTTTCGAGACTTTTATTTCTTCGGAAACAAGGCTCTTGACTGACAACTTGGTGTGTGTGTGTTTTTAGTGACTTGCTTCTCTGAAAATTCGCAGCGACGTGTGTGGATGTGTCCTCCTGCTGTCTTTCACTGTGATCACGTTTCAGTGTTTGTTTGGTTTTTTTTCTCTCACCGTATTTAGGGATAATGGGATAATTGAAGGTGTGTGTGTGTGTGTGTGTGTGTTTTTCATTCCTTGTTCAATGTTTAATTCACAGGCTTGCTTAGACCTGCACTTTGACCGGCCCATTGTGTGTGTGTGTGTGTCTCTCTCTCTCTCTCTCTCTCTCTCTCTCTCTCTCTCTCTCTCTTCCCCTTGACTTATTTGCGATACAAGAAGTCCAATTGTTTTAGCGCCTTTTCTGGAAAGTTTCTGTGAAAGAAATGGACGGAAGAAAAAGAAACGTTCTAAAAGTGCGCACAAGTCTTTATTTTTTTTATTATTATTTTTTTCCCCCCTCTCTTTTCTTTTTGTTTTATTTAATAGTTTTCCTGCAAACTGCCGGGCGGTTGTATGGGTTGAGGCTCTAAGTCTCCCAAACGGAAATGACTACCTACATAATGACTGTTCATTACAGGACCTCGAATTGTCTAGCTCGTTTTTTTTTTTCCTCTTTCTGTAAAAAAAAATGCTCGTGTCCTCCACCGCGCACCCTGGAGGAGGAAGTGTCCCACAGCGTGAGGTCTTCAGCGTCCTTCCTGCTCCTTTACTGAGTTCATGTTGTATTCAAACTCCAGGTTTAGGCTTTGATGAGTCATTGCTGTGGGCACCCCGTCATCACTGGGTTCATTTGCTGGCGTGTGTGTGTGAGAGTGTGTGAGCTCATCCTCTTTATGTCTGATCAGTTAAATCCTTCCATAATCTCCTGTGGAGTTCTGTGATGCGATTTATTAGAGCTCTTTCTCCCTCACACACACACACACACACACACACACACACACACACACTGTAAATGAGGAATGATTTGAGAAACAGCCAATAGTGCCTGGAGAACCTTTTACTTTTTAAAAAGTTGTATTTGTTAATATCATCAGAGTAGCGCGCGTCAGTAACGATGAGTAACAGTTTAATGAGGATTAATACAAAGTAACAAAAAATTAATTAATACAAAATCTTTTTAAATCCACACAAGCACCTTTTTTTCATTCTGAACATTTTAACAAGGTAACATTTTAAATCGTGGTGTGTGCTTAGTTATAATGAAGTCGGGCTTTATAGCAGCCGCCAAGGTCGGATTAATCAACGTGGAATAAAACGTGCTTCTTCTTTATAATCCTAAAATACAGGGGTTTTTCTTTTCTTCTCTTTTTTTTTTTTTGTAGAGGATGCAATGTAAAATTTTATGAAATGTTTTCAATTAAGCCACAGTACATGAGGCTTCAGAGCACACACCTGTACGCCAGATGCTTTGACTGACAACTTGATTAACACGCCCACATTTTGAGTGAGAGAGAGATTGTCAAAAATGGAGCAAATAAAAAGAGTGCGCTTTTAATCGACAGGAGCCCTTTAAAGCTTAGAGGTAGTACAGGAATTTTAGCCATTATTTCTTTCGCTGGGGTTTTTTCCCCCCGCTCGCCTGCCGTCATGCGTGTATAAACATGAGTAACATCCACTTCTTAATCCATAGGGTTTAAAGTGATGTTGCAACTTTAACTCTTCGGCGAAGGCTTTCCACAAGGTTTAGGAGTGTGTTTATGGAAATCTTTGACCTCACAAATGCGCTTCTGGACGAACGGACAGACTCTGATGTTAGACAAGATGTCCTGGCTCGCGGTCTCCGCTCTAATTCATCCCAAAGGTGTTCTATCCCAAAGTCCTTCTCGTTCAACATCAGTGTCTGACCTCACAAATGCGCTTCTGGAAAAATAGACAAAAATGCTCATAAATACACAACTAAACCTTTTGAGTTTATTTTAATCAACTACTCAAGCATGACTGAGCAAAACATTTGAAACGGAGTCACATAGGCATACACACGTTGTTGTTTTATATGATTTAAAAAAATAATCATCATATTACGCTTTTGTGATTTCCGCATTTTTGCGACGTAGCGGTAAAAATTTACAAGTTATATTAGTAATGATGACTTTTGTTCTACCTGAAATGTGCGAAAAACCAAATGCACAGATTGAAATCTGAGGCCACTTTTTTATTTTATTTTTTTTATTTTTATTGTATTCGATCCATGCTGTGTTTCCAGCACGTATTTGTGCCGCCGCTGTTTTACCGCCTGTTGATCTGTCTGTACTTTGGAGTTCCCAGGTGATATAAGCTGCTGTTTTTGTTTCTGTTTCCTGCAGAAGGGATCCCTCAGGTATTTTACTTCGGGCCATGCGGGAAGTACAACGCCATGGTCCTGGAGCTCCTCGGCCCCAGCCTGGAGGATCTGTTCGACCTCTGCGACCGCACTTTCTCCCTGAAGACCGTCCTTATGATGGCCATACAGCTGGTGAGTCTGTAGATCGCTGAGGTGCAGAGACGTACAGGACATTTAGTTCAGATTCAGACTGGATATTTTAATATCTTAATCATCACACTACAACACACTAATGTTTGATATGATTTTTATTACATGAATATTTTGGCATCTCTATGGGCTGTTACCATGGTAACCCGTTTTAATTTTCACGTGATCATAACTGCTTGGAAATTAAAAAAAAAAATTTTTGGTACCGAATGCCTTTTTCTGGTCGTCCTCAGATCACACGCATGGAGTACGTCCACACCAGGAGCTTGATATATCGAGACGTGAAGCCAGAGAACTTCCTGGTCGGGAGGCCGGGCAGTAAGAGGCAGCACACCATCCACATCATCGACTTTGGGCTCGCCAAAGAGTACATCGACCCAGAGACCAAAAAACACATCCCGTACCGGGAACACAAGAGCCTCACAGGGACGGCCCGCTACATGAGCATTAACACACACCTGGGCAAAGGTGAGACACTTTTTTTTTTTTTTTTTTTTTTTTAGGTTTGTGTTATAATGCTGAGGAGGTCATAAAATTAACCATAAAAATGAATTAAGAGCGGAAAGGGGAAAAAAAAGCGCATCGGTTTGTGTTTGAGCTGATGTCTGTTTTCGTGTCTCGTTCTGATCCACAGAGCAAAGCAGACGAGACGACCTGGAAGCGCTGGGACACATGTTCATGTATTTCTTGAGAGGCAGCCTGCCCTGGCAGGGGTTAAAGGTAAACACACACACACTCACTCACACACATTCTCTGATCTCAATGATTACATCATTTACTAAATATCTCATGGTTTTAAGTGCAGTGACTCTGCCTCAGTCAAAATAACTGAAGGTGTAATGTTTAATGAGTTCATCAGCGATGGCAGAGCGAGGAAACGAAACGTCCGCACCTCGATCGGGTTTGTAACTCATGATTGACGAGAAGAAGACGACGTCCCTCCTTAAAGCCTTTACGGTGTTTGTCCGTGTACAGTCTTATAAGTGTGTTTATTTATTTATTAGATGTGCCCGTGACTTCGTTCACGTGGAATTTAATTGCACACCCTTAAGCGTGTGTTAAAGAATGTACTGCCCATCTGTTGAATTGTGAGATGAACTAACGATTTATTTTCAAAGGTTGTTTAAAAAAAATAATAATAAAAAACCCCCTGTATTTATGATATAATGGTGTTCTCCATTTAAATTTCAAAGAGTTCCGTTCCGGGAGCGCGTCCGTAAGTCGGATTCGTTCGTAAGTCCGACAAAGTGAATCTTGTACAGCTTTGACACAAAAATACAATGTGTAAAGCATAAAAAAAAACAAACCGGTTTGGTGTTTCGGTTCCACATTATACTCTCACGAGACTGTGCCACCAAATCGTGAGGCGAATCCCGGTGACTCGGCAGGGTCAGCTGACCTTGTTTAAAATGACACGGGAAGACGTCAGGGGGGAGAATAACGCTACATGGTGTTTACCACGAGCTTGAACGGACACCATTTTGTCTCGGAGCTGTTTCAGACTGTGAACTCCCTGATCTCATTGAGGATTTTCTGAAAATTTGTATTATTCACCATCAGGACAGACATATACCATCATCGTTCGTAACTCGAATGTTTGTAAGTCAAGGACTTGCTGTTCTTGTTATCTATCGAATGGATCTTTTCGTTGCAATAAACATTTCTACTTCCGGTTGCTTTCTGAGCATCCACATCGGACTCTGATCAAACCCTTTAGCTGGTGTGAATCCCATCTGAGGCCACGTGGGATTTCTTAAGCATGAGCGTATTTGTTGTTTTTTGTGCAGGCTGACACGCTGAAGGAGCGCTATCAGAAAATTGGAGACACCAAGCGATCCACGCCGATCGAGGTCCTCTGTGAGAGTTTCCCAGGTTCGATCAGACAACATACTGTTGTTTATTTCTTTCTTTTTTTTTTTTTTGAATATCTGGGGTAGTTTTTGTACAAACCACATAAAAAAAAAAATTTAAACGATGTTGTGTTTTGTGCAGAAGAGTTAGCGACGTACCTGCGCTACGTCCGGAGGCTGGACTTCTTCGAGAAGCCTGACTATGACTACCTGAGGAAGCTCTTCACTGACCTCTTCGACCGGAATGGCTACGTCTTCGATTACGAGTACGACTGGGTCGGGAAGCCTCTGGTGAGTTTCAGTTTTTCTCTTTCTGTCTGTCTTGTCTGCCTGTTTGTCTGTCTCTCTGTGTCACTTTCTTCACCACTTCCTGTATGCAGTCAGCCTTCTGGCCTTTGAGTGACACCACGGAGAAAAACATTTCTCACTTTCTGTTGCTTTTTCCACACCATGAAGATGTATTTGTAAATCAGACTCTCTCTCTCTCTCTCTCTCTCTCTCTCTCTCTCTCCCCCAGCCCACACCCATCGGCCCTATCCCCAACGATACGCCGCAGCCGAGCCGGGACAAAGCACAGCAGCAGACCAAAGCCCAGGTGTGTGACTGATTCACTGATTCACAAAGACGTACATGTCTTCTCTTCTCTATCTTAAGCTTTCTCCATACACCTCTATCTGTTTCTCTCTCTCTCTCTCTGTATCTCTGTCTTTGTCTTTCACATCTTATTTTTTTTTTCTGTCTCGCATTTGTTCTTCCTCTTTTTGTCTCTTTCTGTCTCTCACTTTGGTTCTTTTTTCATTTTGTCCTCTGTCTTTCTGTGTGCTCCATTTTTTTTTTTTTTTTTTCATTTTCTGGATTTATTTCTCTCTCTCTCTCTTTGTCTCCATTTTTCTCTCCTTCTCTCTTTCCATTTCATGTTTTCCTGTTCTGTCACACTGTCTCACATTTCTCAGTCTGTCTATTTGTTTCTCTGTCGTTCTCTCACACGATCACTGTCTATAACTATATTTGCTTTCTCTTTCTCTCTCTTGCTCGGTCTCTCACTTTTTCTCTCTCTCACACATACACACACACACCCATGGTGCGAGCATTAGAGCAAACTCCTTTTCAGGGAACCAGCAAGCACTTACGTGGATTTTTTATTATTATTTTATTTAATACATAAAGATTAAAAAAAGCATTTTTCTGGTCCACAGTCTAACAATATCAAGTGTGCAGGATTTTAGATGAGGCTTGGAGGATGAAACGGTTTGTAGCTGCTACATCTGCTCGGAACAAAATGTCATTTCCTAAGTGTCTTCTGTTCTTCTGGTAGCAACGTTTTCGTCAGTAGTGTGTAATGGTTCCAGAATCGGCACCCTGTCTGTGGAAAGGAGCTAAAAAATTGGCAAAAAAAAAACCCACCCTATACTTCTTCTTTTTTTTTTTTTTTTTTTTACATGGTTTGAGTTTATACTTGGTTTCTGTGTAATGATGTCATCGCCCACGATTGGTTTAATATAATTGATTACTTGATTGTTTGATTTAGTTTTTTCTGTGTAACTAAGGATGCTTAAAAAAAAAAAAAAAAAGTTTCAGTCTTTAAATCACACTTGTGTTAGACCCGGACTCATGCGGTAATTCTTTAAATAGCACAAACTCTCTCCTACTCTGTTCTCTTCGTCTCTTAAATGACTTTTGACTTTAAATCCACGTCATCGTCATCAGTCTCTCCGGGTTCCAGACTCTCACTCACAGGTTCTCCACCACCTGTGCCGTTTCTGCATGAACGTCACGCATGCTTTTTTTTTTTCTTTTCTTTCTTTTCTTCACTTCCTGATCTAAACTTTTTTTTTTCTATTTTAAGCCGCTTCACACTTTCAGTCCGGCTTCTGCACCCGAGATGTCTTCTGAGATGTCTTACGTGTCTCTGTTGCCATTTTGTTTTGTTTTAAGTTCAATTATTTTGCCTTTTCACTCACTGCCTCCTCCTCCTTTCCCTCCCCCTTATCACACCCTCACCCCGCCTGTTTAACGTTCCGCCGCGCGTCCCCGTCGGCTCGTTCGCGCAGTCGCCTGAGCCGAGACGGAGCGAGTCCCAGCCCACTCCCGTCACTAAGGAGACGCAGGGGCCGCATCTCAGAGCTGAGGGGCTGGGGGGCTCAGTCCAGGTACCGCTTTTGCATGGCTTTGCATGAAGACTTGGTGTGTGTGCGTGTGCATATTGCATTTCTTTCTTTCTTTCTTTCTTTCTTTCTATTTATGTGTCTTTCCACCACCTGCAGCTCTGAGCTCTTCTAACATCCGTACTTCTTGATGCAACACGTGATGTGGTGTTGTATTAATTTTTGGTACTTATAATTCCAGTGCTTTATTTCTAATTTATTTGTTGGGATATTGAATTCATATATCTGTACAGTAAATGTTACCAGAACGGCTATTTTTCAACTAGACAATAAAATGTCACCCTAAAACGATGAACAATAACGATGCGCAACAATAACACCACATTATAATCATCAAATCATAAATCACCTTTCAGGGTGAATTCTGCCTCGTTTATGACGTAACCCAGAATTTTTATCTCAGCAAGTTTTTAATCTAGATAAATGCCAAGCATATTTAGTGATTTGCAAAACTCAATAAAAGACAAAAAAGCTCACAGAACACCAAAACATCGACAACCACATGAACGAGCTCCTCTTGATCTGTTCAGACGAAAAAGTGTCAGCAGCTGGAGACGCAGATGTTTAGCGGAGAAGCTGCCTCGTTTTACATATTTCTAGATTTGAGAAGTTTATTCACTTTACAGTCGACCCTCGAGTCATCGCAGGTCAGAGTTCGCCGCTTCGGTCGTTCGTTCACGGATTTTTCCTTACGATCCTGACTAATAATCGTTTGCGGAAACCCCTGCAATTTCGCGGAAACGTCTAATTTTTTAAAGTACTGTAGAGAGAACACAAAATGACCGTACCGTACAGGGAAAACGCGGCTTGTGATGGTGAATTACTACCGTATTAACCCTACAGTACTGATAACAAAGAAAACAACGGCGCGTACCAAAGAAAACGAACATATAAGGGTAACATCGGTATTTTACATTATAGCGCTGCGGGAGACACAGCGGTACAGTATACGGGTTTACCTTTACAATTCTGTTTTTTTTTTTTTTTAAGGGTAATTTATTAAGCTGAGTTTGAAATCAAATGTAAGGTGTTGGCAGGTTTATGGTTTAAATTATAAAAAATGTTTGACCTCATCCAAAATTAGCATTTTTTCCCCCACAATTCACGGTTGCTCTAGGAACGTAACCACCAACAATACTGTAAATCCACTGGAATCCACCTTTACAAATGTCCTATAAGATGCAGTAATATAGACAATATATTATTACCTGATATAGAAATATAATGCGCAGGGGGTAGGTTAGTAGTTAGTAACCTACAGAAAATGGTAACACAAAAAAATTGTATATATAAAATGTATCTATATTTACTAAAGAGTGTGGAATCCTAGTATTATGTATGTACGGATATCAACAATGTATCAGGCAGTCTGATCACAGTTCTGGCGTATTGAGGAAACTTTCTACCTTGAGAAATACAGGGAGATTTTACTCTCATAAAGGTCCTGGTTTGACTTAAACACCTCGTGTATATAAAGTGAATTAAACTATAATGGCCGTTGTAATGAAAATTAGTTCTTGTTAGTGAAAGAGGTCCAAGATTTTGAATTGTGAATTTAAATTATGCGAATAAAAACTGAAATGGCATAGGTGTAGGGTTTATGGTTAAATTTAGGTCTTTTGTCTTCTCATCTCCTCACTTACCCAAGATAGTTTTTAGTTTAAGTGAAGATATTCATATTTATTTCTGTAGAAGAGATAAAGGTATTTCGTGAGGCTGTTGTGCCACCTTGTGGCAGTTTTTGTTATTACAGCTCCAGAGGTGGAAAGTACTGTAATGAATTACATTTACTCGCATTACTGTAATTGAGTAGATTTTTTTGTGTACTTCTACTTTTTAAAGTAGTTTTT
>JAQQZS010000039.1:3487164-3497168 GCA_030068045.1 Platyallabes tihoni | reverse complement strand
CTCGGCCAATCAGCTCTCTCTAGACCTCCGGCTGTGAGAGGTTACAGCATCACCCGGGAATCGAACCAGCGATCTCCTGATGATAGGGCGAGCACTTTACCACTGCGCCACTCGGAGGCCCTTACCGGAGTAATATTTTACCTAGGGTATCTAAGTACATGATTTGTCTTAGATAAGACAAAATCATTTTTGTCCACTTTGTCCACCACTGTCTGGTTTAAGTACTGAAATGTCCCTACACACTACACTGAGATTAATCAGGTCTGTTACACTGGTCATTATCCAGGAGTAGGATTAGGGGTGAAGTCATATGCCAAGAAAGGCTGTTAGACCGGGACTAGCATTAAACCCTAACTACAAGGATAATGTAAATGAGAACATGATGCCGCTCTTACCGGGTTTCTGTGATGCATTTTATTTTATTTGTTTGTTTTCAGGCACCATCTGCGTGCTGCTGTCTTTTCCGTTCATCTTCAACCCGTGTGTGGGCTGCAGCCAGGTGACGCCACAGTGGGTGGGGCTCACCTACTTCACCCCTTTCATTATCATCTTCCAGTTCGGCTGGGCCGCCACTCAGATCTCCCACCTGTCTCTCATCCCAGAGCTGGTGACCTGCGAGCATGAAAAAGTGGAGCTCACCTCATACAGGTACGATATTCTTTCACCTGAAGTCAAGCTCTTCCAGAGCACCATTGTGTCTAGGAGATTATAAATACCATTCATGACCAACCACTGGTTATGAGTAGTAGGTTTGTTACATTACACCCTTATCCAGAGCGACTTACATTTTTATGTCATTATACATCTGAGCCGTAGAGGGTCTTGCTCAAGGGTCCAACAGTGGCAACTTGTTGGTGGTGCGGTTTGAACCTGGGACGTTCTGATCAGCAGTCCACCATCTTAACCACTGAGCTACCCCTGCACCTTCACCAGGATGTTAGTCAAGGTTACACTTTTGTGCTTTTACCGAAACCCTTAGCTGCTTTTCAGGAAAGGTTTCATGTGCAAATTCTTTATAAGGCAAAATATAAACCAGCTAGCCTGGAAGAACCTTCAAGGAACCAAACTTCTGGGTCTGCACATTGGGTGTTCCATACACTTCTAAAAGCTGTTCAGATACAATCTGTCGGACACTTTCCAATTCTCTTAAAAATTCAGAGCTCTTTGAAATATATTCAAAATATTATATTACAGTATATTGGTTTTCAGACTACTTTTCCAGAACCAAGACAGTTTATCATCATTTTATGAGATTTTGTTCTGGTTAGGAAGTAAATACACAAATTGCAAAAAAATTACTACACGGTGGTGTAGTGGTTAGCACTGTTGCCTTACACCTCCAGGGTCTGAGTTTGATTCCTGGCCAGGCTCGATTCCCGTCTCTTTGTGGGTGGAGTTTGCATCTTCTTTTTTTTCTGAATGTGTGATGTGGTTCCTCCTGACCCAGGTACGCCTTCACGGTGCTCTCCAATATCACCGTATACGCAGTGGCCTGGCTGCTGTTCCGCTTTCAGCACCCAGCTGATTCATCCATCGCTGACCAGCTGAGTCATCTGGACGTCCCCGTATTCAGGGTGAGAGATTCACTAATGCGAGCAGGACAAATCCATGTAATGACGCAATATCACATGAGAGGGAGTGGTTACTAGCGGATCAGTGATGTAGTCATAGGCATCACAGCCATGTTATATTCAGCAATACAAAACATTGGTCTGTATCAAGCGAAGAAAACATTTAAAAGATTGGAATTGGGTTAAGAGCCGTCTAATGCATTATTATAATTCCTGAAAGGATTCTGTTGAACCGTCAACTTTTGTGTAATAAAAAAATCATGAATGGAAGTCACTTAAATATTTGGTGCAACAATAAAAAAACATATTTATATTTAATAGTGAAATAGCAGTTAGTGCATTTCCATACACACACTATCTCACAGGATTGGAACTAATCAGCTGTGTGTGCATAAGAAAACCACTTGTTGGTGCGACTCATCAGAGAAAGAAGTTTGCTAGAGAGCATAAAGATTGGACTTTGGAGCGATGGAAAAAGGTCATGTGATCCGATGAGTCCAGATTGAGCCTATTCCAGCATTATGGGCACGTCAGGGTGAGAAGGGAAGCGCATGAAGCGATGCACCCATCATGCATAGTGTCCACTGTACAAGCCTCTGGAGGCGGGGTTATGATCTGGAGTTGCTTCAGTGGCTCAGGTCGCGACTCTGCAACATTATGTGGCAATAAAATGAAGTCAGCTGACGACCTGAATGTACTGAATGACCAGGTTTTCAGACATGTTCTAGGAATCTGTCTGTATGAGATGATTAGGTATGTTGCACCAGATCAACAAGCTGATAAGGGAAGTTCCGTAACACACACACACACACACACACACACACACAATGTATGAGGAAGTCAGGTTTAAAAATAGCACTGTGTTATAAGTATAAGTGGCTGGCATAATGTTTGTTCATCCGTAGCTCCTTATAAACATCATGAAAGCTAAACTAACAATAAAGACACACACAAAAAAAAGCACAGAATGCTGTGTGTGTTATGAAAAGCATAATCAGTCCTAAGCTTGTGTTTGTCCTGATATTGAAGAGTCACTGCAGTGCATTAACCCCTCGCTCGACTCATTCCTCATTTCCAGAACCTGGCGCTGATCGTTCTCGGCATCGGTGCCGTTTTCTCGCTCATCTTCCACCTGGGTACACGGGAACACATGCAGCACCGTGGGACCGAGGACCAACCCCTGGTGTCTCACTCCATCCAGAACTCGGGGATGCCACTCCAGTGGAAACACTGGCTCACTGAACCGTCCTTCTATCAGGTGAACTAAAGTTTTAATTTTTTTTAGGAGAATAAGCTGTACATGAGATGTACACAAAAATGGCACAATCTACAAGGGGCATTCAAGTCAAAGCAGCACTATTGATTGTGCAAAATAAAATAATAATCACAGTTCTGAGCGTAAAAACTCCCTTTATTTTTTTCGTTATATGATCCCCTGCTACATTAAGGCACTCTTCCCAGGGTTTCACTAGTCCTTGTATACGAGGTAGAAAGTTTTCTTTGTATGATTAGACCACCTGCTTCACATCTGAAACGCTGTTCTCCCAGGAACTCCTTTAATGGCCCAAACCATGTGGAAATGGCTTGAAGGTGGTGGGGCTCGAATCCCCAACCTCCCAAACAAGTAGCCTAGTAACTTACCGCCTTAATCGTTCAAGCCACAAGATATTTTTTGAGTTCGTGAACTTAAAAAAAAAAAAAAAAGGTGACGAAGTGAGATGAAGGTGAAGTTGTCGTGTTTTGTTCCTACAGGTGGCTGCTCTGTACATGTGTACTCGTCTGATCGTCAACCTTTCCCAGACCTACATCTCCATGTACCTGATAAACTCTTTATTGCTGCCCAAGGTAAAGAAATGCTACACATTCCAGTCTTTTCATCAGTTTCCTCATCGCTCTTATGATTTGGATCTCTCAGTAAATAACCGGAAGGTAATTCAGTATCTTTCTGTCGTTCCTGTTTTCCCAGAACTACATCGCTACCATTCCTCTGGTCCTGTACATTAGCGGCTTTGTGTCTTCTCTGGCCATGAAGCCGATCAGCAAACGCCTCGGAGTTAGCGTGAGTCCCTTGCATTTGCTTTGATTATTAGAAAATAGCCTGTAGGATCCAGACTTTCTCTAATCTTTTACATTTCGTCGCCCCAAGCACATTTTTATTAAGCGATCACATGCAACGTGATTACGTTAATATCACAAAGAAGATAAAGTATTATGACTGATACAGTCTTATCTGTTTAGTAACCATGACAACCACAAACTAAGGGACAGTTTGTACTTGGAATTATAGAAGCATAACAAAATCTAAAATCCCTTAAAACCTGTTTTTAACTAAACACTGTTACAGTAAGAATGAATAAAAAGTATAAAGTGCCAAAACATTGTCAGTTATTTGTATCACTGTTTTTTTTTTTTTTTTTCCTTTCTCAGAAGACGTATTTTGTGGGACTCGTGCCCATCGTGGCGTTTGGCATCTGGGTGCTGCTGGATATGAAGATGGGCGTTCGCGTGTACGGAGCAGCCGTGCTGCTAGGAGCCGGGTCTGCCGTCATTCTCGTGATGTCTCTGTCCATGACTGCTAATCTCATTGCAGATCAGACGGTAAAAGAGCTCATACCTGGTGGCTAAAAAAGTGTCTTTGTGACTGTAATAAAAAAAAAGACAAATGTAAAATCTGATATCTAAAAAGATTGAAATTAGTACTTTGACTAAACATCTGTTGTGTTCTGATTCCTTTTAATGGCAACCAGACTTAACCTTTTCATCAATTGGATCGCACTTTACTCCCCACATACTGTACAGTATGTCAGTGAGCCTTGGCCATCCATGACCCTGTCGCCAGTTCTCTGGTTTTCCTTCCTTGGATGACTTTTGGTATGTTCAGACCACTGCAGACCAGAACCATCCCACAAAAGCTGCAGTTTTGGAGTTGCTTTGACTCTGTCGTCTAGACATCACAATCTGGCTCGTGTCGAAGTCACTTAAATCCTTATTCTGGACAATTTTTCTACTTCCAACACATCAGCTTTAGGGACAAAGGGTTCACTTGCTGCCTAATATACTGTATCCCAGCCACTTCCCAGCTGCCATTGTAATGAGGTATTGTAACTCTAGCTACTGTGACAAGGACTAATTTCCCAGTCTGCATTGGTCAGTGGTCCAAGGAACCAGTGACAGGGTCATGGATGCTCACAGTTGCACACTGGGGGTTAAGGCTGGCCCGTGTAGTCCGATCCAGAAGAAGAGCTACTGTACTGTATCTCGAATTGCTTTAAAGGTTAACGCCAGTTCTCAAAAGAAAGGAGTCAGAACACAGCACATCACTGTTTTGGTGGGATACTCAATATAAGGTGGGCTTTTATAACGTTACGGATGATTGGCCTATAATCCTATACATGAGAAATTAATTCATAATGAATAGATACTGATGAGATAATGAATTTCATTTAGTACAATAGATAAAATGGCTTTGAATGTCAAAAAAGTCAAAAGGCCACATCCCCCATACAGTCCTGACCTCGCTCCAAGCCATTTCCACATGTTTGGGCCATTAAAGGAGTTCCTGGGAGGCCGGCATAGATGTAAAGCAGGCAGTTTGATCATGGCACCAACGTACAGATATGGGGATTATATAGAGAAATAAAAGGAGTTTTTACTCTCAGTACTGTGTTCTGTTATTCTGCACAATCAAAAGTCCCAGTTTGACTTGAACACCCCTCAAATTTCATGTACATTAATATTGAACCACTTCAACAGTCTAGTGTTTTGCATGTAATCTTATTGCGTCTGTTTCTTCCTTTTCTCTCCTTACAGCAAAGCGGTGCGTTCGTCTACGGAGCCATGAGCTTCACAGACAAGGTGGCTAACGGCCTCGCCGTGATGATCATCCAGACCCTCTACCCCTGTCAGTAAGTGGTGATTCTTGAAATTCTTGAAAGATTGTTTAACGTCGGAATGGTTTACTTGATACTGCCGTATGTCATGTTCCGTGTTGTAACGTTTTAATCTGCTGTCTTAAAGAACAGTTCGCATGTCAGAAGGTCCAGACCTTGATGTTGTACATTGGAGTATTTATTGTGTGTGTTCTATTTACAGAACGCTGGCGTGCTGTACTGAGTGCATTTGGTTCTATCATCGTGTCATGGTGGCTGTAACCGGGGGCGTCGGCATCGTTGCTGCGCTGTGCCTCTCAAGCCTGCTCGTCTGGCCAATCAGGATTCGCAGACGTGAGTGACAAGATAGTCTCTCCAAACATTTTTCTAAGACATGTATGATTTCGCAAATGTGTGGTTCCTTAACCACATTGTTTCCATGGCAACCGTATATATACGTTCACGTCTGTTTTAGGTTGAGAATGTTTTCCCAGACGGTCATCTTGGTGAACAGGTGAGGTATTAAATTTATTATTAGTTTTACTAAAAAAAAAACAAAAAAACCCCTTTTTTTTTAAACGATGGCTGCTGTGACTAAAATCCAACAATAGGAGGACAGCCCTGGCAAAAACCAAAAATCCCATAAAATTCACAAGAAGAGCCACAAGTATGGTTGAACCGATGATGAAAAGGAAATGAAACATACTACTGTACTTCAGAATTCCCCTCGTAACCTCAAAGGACATTTTCCTAAATCCCGCTGAT
Organism: Platyallabes tihoni; assembly: GCA_030068045.1. Taxonomy (NCBI): domain Eukaryota; kingdom Metazoa; phylum Chordata; class Actinopteri; order Siluriformes; family Clariidae; genus Platyallabes; species Platyallabes tihoni. Next base: position 3,490,963 of record JAQQZS010000039.1, on the reverse strand, counting down.
CGCTGATGGAAGCAGAACGTAATTGTTTTTCTTCACTTGCAGGAGGATCTTAATCACTAGGGGATCTTCCTCATATAATCTGACATGTAAACCATGTACACTACAGTCAAATCTTATTCCTAATCTGTTAACCTGTTAAGATTCATTTCATCTTAATCTGTTAAGATGAAATGAATCAAGATGATGTCTAACCTCTAGCAATGCTTCTGGAGAATGAAAACCTAAGGAGACGCAGTAATGCAGCACTCTCGTGGAACGTCCCTTCTTAGAAACTGCTCGGACTTCTCCTTCTGACATTTTAGAGAACTTCCCTCATGTTTCATTCTTCTCTCTCTCTCTCTCTCTCTCTCTTTTTTAATCACAGAGTGTAGTGTTTCTTTTTGCAGGTTTGCGGCTAAACATGGGAGAACTTTGAGAACATGAGGATGGGTGTGATTGACGGAGCACAAAGCAGCGAGTGTGTCCTTGCATCATGTCTACACAGTGAATCTGAGAGCTATGAGGAAGCAGAGCCGTCTGAGGAAACATGTCCAACACTACAGTGTCTCATGACCACTACAATGCGGAGGTTCTTCTTCTACTTTTTGTTCCTTTTTTTTTTTTTTTTTTTAGCAACACTGACTTTTCTGACAATGCCAATGTCGACACGAAGAATTTCACTTGGTGGCTGTATTTGTAACATAAATGTCAATGGTTAAAATGTATTTTAATGTCTTTATTGTTCTTTCAGAGCTGTGATATATATTAAAACACTTAAGATATCAACTCGACATATAAATATAACATAATATAATATAATAATGCTTAATTTTTTATTTATCTGACAGACGTAATTTAATCAGACTTGAACCTGATTGGTCAGAAGGTGCTGATTCATTTCCTGAATCATCAGCTCTGAGAATAGATCATACAGTACTGTGCAAAAGTCTTGAGCCCTCCCCCTCATTTCTTCATATTTTGCTACCAGAGAGTCAGACTTGAGGAACAGTTCTCAAGCTCAGGGTTCCTGAGGGGCTTTTTGTCTCTAATATTTAGTCCAGTTTAAAAAGCATCTAACTTAAGGCATGACCCAGTGAGACACAGGTGGTTGAAACAGATGAGAGGGGAAATGAGGTCGCTGCATAAACAAGCAATTTTTAACTTGTACGTTGCAGCCTGTCACGGTAAAACATTTCTTTAATTTCATTTACATCAATTATTTTAATTGAATATGAAGAAATGACAGAGCTGTTAAGTAATTGAACTACTGACTAGAAGGTTCAAACCCCAACACCACCAAGTTGCCACGACTGGGCCGTAGAACAAATCCCTTAACCCTGCTCAGGTGTATAATGAGATAAAAGTGTAAGTCGCTCTGGATAAGGGTGCCTGCCAAATGTAAAATGTACATGTTACTAAATGTAAATTTAAACGAGGTCAATGTGGTACTGAGGTTTCTGTAAGGAAATCTTTATTCCACATTTATGGAAGGAGTCTCCAGCGTCAGCGCTTTGTAACACTCAGATGTAAAGATGCAACAGTACATTTTCTTCCGAACAGAGGATATTACGTCTTCTCATTAACATTTTCTTTTTTGGTCTTATTTTCTTCAAGAGAAAGTGATGAAATGAGTGTTTATATACAGTACTACTACAGTATATATTGGTAACATAAGTGAACTGACTTGTTTTATGGACATTACACAACCTTAAATGTAACTTTAACCATATAAAAAAATATGAATGATATTTTTAAATAAATTAAAAAGTCATTGGCTAGGTAGAGGAAGAAAATTCCTCAGAGTGTGCTTTTGTTAAAAAAAAATTTTTTTTTTTTTTAGATCATGATTCTGTAACACCGCATGAACAGTTTTATCATCTTTATCATCACTGTTTTGTCATGAAGAGATCTATTTTTGCATCAGCTTATAGTACTGTATCACTGTATCCAAAGCCAAAGGTGCGTCAAGGAGCTCTCTCCCTGTTTAACCTCGCCTCTATTGTTCTGGTATTTAGAAAATCCTGACCTGATTTCTTTCCTTAGTTCCACATACACTACAATAACTCAGATTAACCCAAATCCCATCTTTAATTCATTTCATAACAGCCGTCTTTGAGGTTAATCTAATTATAATAAAGCTTGTTGATAGACCTATTGTGAATGCATTTACATTCTTTTCTTCCATGAAAAGAGAATAAAAAACAACACTGAAGAACATTTCTGTGAGTTTCTGGATAGCAACTTTAAATGCAGAAATAAGAAAAATGCAAAGATGTAAGCTTTTATTAAAGAACAAGATGGTGTAGTAGTTAGCACTGTGGCCTCGCACCGCCAGGGCTGAGGGTTTGATTCCCACCTCGGTCTGTGTGTGTTAACTTTGTGTGTGCATGTGTGTGTGTGTGTGTGTGCTTGGGGGGGTTACTCTGGGTACTCTGGTTTCCTCCCACAGTCCAAAGACATGTAAATTAGTCAAATTGGAGTCTCCAGGGTCCAGGGTGCATCCTGCATCATGTTATGAGTGCAATGGGACAGGCTCCAGGCCTCCCAGAACACTGTACCACCTTGGTCTAAATGGCAGTACAGCCGATTCAATGGCAATCTTTACACAACAATCTCCATAAAACGAGAAAAAGAGAAGGAAAAAAAAAAACTTCCCAACAATGTTTGATTGACGGTATTTTGTTAGTAACCTAGTGCCTAATGTAAGGATCTATCCAATGATGGATAAGAATGTCTGCAAATGCCTAAATGTAAATATAAATAAGTGAGAGATAAATAAGAGATTACCCCATTAAAAATATAGAGAGAAATGCATACAAATGAAATCGGGAAATCATACCACGTAGGGTGGTAGTGATGTAGTGCAAAAAAGTGGGGCAACCTTTCATGACATGTTGCCAGATTGTGCAGTTTTTCTCTGTTTAATTACATGTTTAATTACATTTTATCATCTTTGGGCTGGAAAAGAAAATTGGCCCACTTTTAAGTTCTGTGGTGTTGAGATTATGGCTTCTCTGAAGGATCAAAATGAGCGATTTTTTTTTTTTTTCTTCTCATGAAAGTGTTAAAGTAAGTGTTAAAGATACTCAAACCCAAGATACTCAGTTTATTCTGGGAACACTGGGTTATAGTATACCTCAATTTTATGAGAATGGTAAATATTTTCTACGTCCCGTCTCTCCATCACGGTCATGGGTATGTCTGAATTGAACCTGTGAATTATGTATGAATGACAAAGACATTTTATAGACTATTAAAACCCGAAATGTTTAATTTCCCATGCCTGGCCTGTGAGTGCCAAACGTTAATTTTGTCAGATATTTTCAATTTTAGTCTTATTTATTTAGTCCCGGGATAAATGTCCCTGTTAGTTTTATCATATTTAGTCAATCTTATCCTATTTTTGTTTTAGTCGACTAAAAGTCTGGACATTTTAGTCTTAGTTTTAGTCAGAGGAACACTTTATGTATTTTCGTCTAGTTTTAGTCAATGAAAACGTAACATTTTAGCAATAAGATTATTATTAATTAATCCTACAGTCCAGCGAAAAGCCATTTTTTAAAGGATTTTCACAAAATAATTATCTTAACATTTAAAATGTATCTTTTCATCTGATGTTTTCAGCTAATTATATTTATTTTATAACCATCACAACAACTGCTGCATGTCCATATTTTTTTAAACTACAAAACGATAGGACAGTACAGTGGAACCTCGGATTACGAGCATAATTCGTTCCGGAGGTGGGCTCGTATTCCAAAACACTCGTAAACCAAATTTAATTTTCCCATAGGAAATAATGGAAACTCAAATTATTCGT
>JAQQZS010000039.1:3461652-3482327 GCA_030068045.1 Platyallabes tihoni | reverse complement strand
GAGATATGTGCAGGACATCACCAGGACTCGGGGTCAAGTCAGGAAAAAACACTTTATCCATCATTCATCCAGACCTTTAGGTGGTGGTAGCGTAAAAAAAAAAAAACTGTGGTATACATGGCTGAAATTTACACAGCTTACATTTGTTCTTAAATTCCAAAATGAATTCAAATGCTACCTGTGGGTGGTTTAGCATGTGGATTAGCATATCTAACACTTGTGAGGTTGAAAGTTTTTTTTTTTTTAATGGTAAAAATCAGTCAGCTGGCTACAGAATTATTATTATTAGGCTTTTAAAAAAAAATAGTAAGTTAATGTTATTCTCATGTTTATTCTCATTATGGTCTTATATATGGCTCATTTGCTTCTCCTTCAAATGCAGTTCTGTTTCTCATGTACATCTCTGTTTTCTAAAATATTTCTCAAAAGTATGTCTCGCTTTGTGTCTCAGTTAAGTCTCGTTATTTCTCTTAAGTGGGGTTTAGGAGAAATAGAAAAGACAAAGTTGAGCTTGTAATGAGACAGCTCAATTCAGTCTCATACGACGAAAAAAAGCTCATTCTTAGCAACAAGATTTTGCTATGGGACTTGACGGAGGATGTGCTGGTGGGAAGAGAACCCGACTCTGTGAAGTTCAAGGCTAAAGGGAAAAAGCAAAAAAAAATCTCAGTCTGGATTTGAATTGAAGCTCCGTGAATCGCACTGTTCGCCAGCGTTTCGATATTATAGTTGATAAAGAAAGAGAATAACCTACATTTTTGCCTCACATATTCGAGCCCGGCATCCAGATTTGGCCCGGGATTTTGTCACTCTATTTAGCGTTTAGTAGTTTACCCTGTTTAGCTGTATATGCTTTCGCGCTGGAGGTCACCCAGGAATCTTCTCCACAGATTGTGTAATTACAGCTAGCATTTTCATATGTCTCTCTCTCGCACGCGGCTTATAAAGGGAAACTTGACATTTTACTGCTTTCATGGCGTACCATGTTGACCATTCAGAGTTTTATTTAAAGCTTGATTTTCTCATCTCGCTTATGTCAGTGCAGCTCTTTATTCTCTTATTATAGCAGATATTCCGGTAAAGGCACATGCCCTGGATTTATTTTTCTTCCTGATAACTGGAAATGCTAACACTTTTGGCACGAGTTGGTTGTTGTAAGGCTGTCATGTGTGGAAAAATAAAATCACTTCAAAACAGTGACAAAGAAAACTAACTTGCTTCTATTTCTGAGTATACATATATTTAGATCCTATGAAATGCAGCGTAACTATGAAACATTCAATAACATATAAACAAAAGTGTTTGTTCAGTTAACACTGTCAAAGGCAATTAAACTGATGTCATGTGCCTCGTGCTAACTCTTTTAGCCTGGAAGCTTACTTTCTCTTTAATAAACTTTAAGGGAGTTTCTCTTCCATAGTTTCCTCACCTATTTCTCATATTTACCCAGAGATACATTAATAACATTGTAATTTTTTGGGTCCATCTCTTCTTAATGTCTTTCCCCTTTAAAGAACAGAAATTTAGATTCTTGACAGTTAAAAATTTAATGTAAAGTAAGTGTACACATTTGTAAAGGGTTAGCCATGTTGATCAACTAGGGACACCTGGGTGTACTCTATAATAAAATAACTGGTGGTTGGATTTTTTTTTTTTTTTTTTTTTTTAATAAACAAGCTAGATTTTGAAATAAAACATTTATCTATTACAAAGTAATTTTGTAATTGACTAACCTACATATCTACATATCTTCATTTCAGAGATCCAACCAACTAACCCTCCCGTCCATCTACCCGTATGTGAAGAGTAAGATGAAGTATATAAAAAGTACTAAACACTCTTTAGTGTAGATGGCACTGTTTGTTAGAGAACCCTAGCTCTTAAACCCATTTAAAACATTTTTAGCCATTCTTCGCATTATGTTTTAATAAATATACTGTATATGAGTCAGGATTGTGCAATACAGAGTGACATTTTCCCAGCAGAATATATTCTTCAATATAAAGAACTCAATTTTATTTATTTTTAACTAACCACTGTATACACACATGACTAAGCTAAATTTTAAAAAAGGATCATATGAGAACATATCAGAAAACTTAAATGCACAGGTTACAATTACTGTTTACTTTATGTGTGGGAGACACTGCTTTGAGGGAACAAAAAATATGTGAGTCGCACAAGACAAATATGAACTATCTCTGAGATTTAGAGATAATGAGCCACATTTGAGACGCATTTGAGAAGATTGAGAAAACGGCTAAAATCTCATTCAAGTCTCAAAGACGGTTCATTTCTGCATATGTGAGCTGCACACAAGACAAATGTAAACTATCTCTGAGATTTAGTGGTAATGAGCCACGTTTGAGACACCTTTAAGAAGATGCAGAAAACGCCTAAATCTCATAGTCAAGTCTCAAAGATGGCTCATTTCTGTCTGGGAGACAAAGAAGAGATTAACATGAGATCTCATCTTGGAGTTTCTTTGCTGTGGAACCTTACTAATCAGCCCCAATAGGTTGTGTGTCACTGATCACTTTCTCCTGTGTCTCGTTATGTCTTGTTTATGTCTTGTTTTTACCTATAATGAAGATATATCTTGCATCCACATTCACCTCCTAAACCTGACTAGATGTAACAGCACTGTAATATAAAAGTAACATTTTGAAATAAGTATCTCAGGGAAGAGAAGCTTTTATTGCTTTGCCAATAAAGGAGGTTATAGTTAAGTGGCTAATTAGACATACGGACCCTTTTTTGTTATACAGTAAATGGTGAAATATGTGGCAAGTTAACACCAAAAGTAAAAAAAAAAAAAAAAACAAGAATAGGCCTGATGGTGAAACTCCAGCCGTGTCCATACAGTTTTTCTATAATGGTAAAATTAAAAACAGCATCTACGAAAATAGTTTTGTCTTTCTGCCTACAGTATGTCCTCAGAACAAACTTAGAATTACAGTATAATGTTGGCACTGCTATAAGTTTTCACATACATCTTCTATGTTTTTCTTGGCTGGGTAAAACTGTGGACGAAGCCTGGAGGCTGACGGTGCAATTTCTCTACATGTTTCTGATCAAGAATCATGAAAAAAGGGCTAAGAGAGGCCAGTTAAAGAGAGAAAAGGTTACCAGCAAAGAGCATGTCATTATTGTCCGAATGAGTTCATGAATCATTGTGGACAGCTGGAGAATGTGCATGAGTTTGGTTTGCAGGCTTGGGTCAGTCCTGCTGGAACTGGATTTTTATTATTTTTTTTGTATATTGAAACTCCATTAAAGTGTGACAGACGACAGGAGGTCAGAAGAGGCAGAAGTTGATAACCTTTCAACAAACAATGACCCTCGTTTGTTAAAACCAGTGACCGAAGGTAGGACAAAAAAATCAGTCTGTTCTCAGTCATTATATTGTAAAACGGTGTAGACGTATTTTTCTTATTTACTGAATTGAATTAAGCAAACGCTTAGGTTTAATTTATATCTACAACAGCAGATACTCTGACCGTAGTTCCAGCAATAATTAAAATCACATGTTTAAATTAATGCACTTGTTTTAATCCAAGATCCTAGATATTCCACATAAGCTAAGATTTAGGGAACATGGGAACACTAGGGAAAATGCTTTTTTTGCATTTTTTAAAATACATTTAATACAGCATTTTCACATATTACAGGTTATATCCTCAGCAACACCTCGGTTATTAAGTATAATCTTTGCTATTAAATATTTACACACTTATTAATTACACATCGTTTTTGCTTTATAATGATGATATCCCAAGCTGGAAAGCTTTGCAAAACCCTCGATCCATGTTAAATCAAATAGTAAGAGTGTCATCTGAATATGCGCTGCAGTCATAGAGATAAGACACGGAAACATGAATTATGGTCATGTTACAAATTTGTTAAAATAATGATCAAGAAATTCTGCAAAATCTTAAACGCTGAATATTAAAAATATCAAACTTTTTGGAAAATGTTTAGTTTTTAAACTTTTTGTTTGTTTTACTCACTGTAGTAAGCATTTTTTTCTTTTCACATTTCTTTCCGGGATTTCCTGAAAAATTCCAAAAATATTTCCCAATTCCAATAACTCTATCTCCCTCATAATCCATCTAATAAAACTCAACACAGTGTCATGCTAACCTCCGCAGAGCCAAATTCTAAACGGGTATTTTCCTCCTTCTGTTCCTGTTCATTAGCACCTGATGTTGTTGCGTATAGGAACAGTATATAGTAGTGTGTGAAATTCTTGAGCCACCCATTATCTCTTCATATTAAATAAAAATTAAAATATGTAGATTAATTTAAAGAAACGAGAACAAATGTTGTACTGTAAAAGTGCATAAAGATACCTATTTAAAAATGTTGTTGTTTATGTAACAACCTCAGCAGCAACCTCATTTCCCCTCTCGTCTGTTCCAACCACTTAGCATTCAGCATCAGCAGTACTGTATACTAATCACCAGCCTGATCATACTGTATGTCATCATCTGCACCTGTTTCTCACTGGTTCATGTCTTAAGTTAGATGTATTTTTATGCTTAAACGATTCATAGGTTTGTTTCATGTGCAGCTTAACAAACAAAATCATTCCTCTGAAACTGCTCAGGTACAGGGACTGGAATGAAAAAACGAGAACCAAAAATGAGAGCCAAAAGAATCCTTCACGAAGCCTGAAGAACTGTTCATCAAGACTACATTAAGAATACAAGAAAGTTTGTCTCTTTGTCAGCAAAATATGAAGAAATGCAGACTGGCTCAAGATGGTTAAATACAGTACTGCATATTAAATGTTCTTATAATAAACAGCTAAGTCACTTTTTTTTTCAGGTGACGACACCCACCAAAGAAAACTTTCTTCAGAAAGTAATAAATGCCTCAAATGTTAAAGTTGGTAATTTTGTCATTGTGATTTGTCATTCTCATCTGAGGTTGCCATTTTCAACAGAAGCTTGCAGTACTTTGCCTTCACGTCAGGCCCTTTTCTTGCATCCAAGTTAGCATTGCAGAATACTGCTGTTTTACTGCTGAAGGAAGTAGACATTATTATTATTATTATTAATAATAATAATAATAATAATAATAATAATAATAATATCAGCACTGGGGTTTACTTTGGTGAATTTGCTTTGGTGGTGAAAACATGGAAATTCCCATGAAAATTAAACTGCCTATTGGTATTAATTGCTTAAACCGTTACATCACTGAATTGTATTTAGTTTCACTTATAAGACAAAAACATCAAATGAATAAAAGTAACAGCATTTTTAAATATTTATTAAATGGGGTAATTTTCATTTAGAATGAACAAACATTTACCCAACAGAAACTATTCTAAAGCAGGTACCAAGGTTTATTTATTTATTTATTTTTTTTAAAGCTAGCTAAAGGATTGTACTAGTTTTTGTCTATTAGCAACTGTGGAAATAATGACTAGCATTCGCTAACTGGAGCAAATTGTGTCTTATAAAACCACATAGTGTACAGTTTTGCCAATCTGGAACTCACATTTTAATTTTATAAAACACAAAAACACAGAGCAAACAGTAACATAAAATAGCAAGCTAAGAAGTTGACTAATAGCTAGCAAAATTAGCAGCACAGCTAGTTATACATTAGCAAACTACATACTGCATGCTACATATGCAACAAAAAAAAAAGTGTGAATACCCTTAATCTATACAAATATATAGACAATTTCTTAATATCAGATTAATATAGACCTTATTAAACACATTTCTATACATATTTTACTACTTTAAAATATGTATAGAAATGAATGTATGTTCATTTTCTTGTTCTATTATCTATCAATTATTTCTTGAAACGTAATACTGTACGTAATACTGTACTTTCATAAAATTAACCGTAATACTGTACTTAAAAAAAGTTTAATGTTGCCCAAAATATATGAATCATATATTTGGTTTATTGTAATTTTATTTTAAATATATATATCTTTTTTGTTGTTGTTGTCGCAGTGTATCATATTCATTGAAGCCGTATTGTCGTATATTTCTTTATATTTCGCTTCCAAAAAGTCAGACTTTTTTTAATTAAATTTTTTTCAAGTTTTTGTCTCTCATTGTCGCTCCAGTCCCTTTTCCGTGAGCATCTAACTTTTAAGACATGAACCAGTGAGACACAGGTACATATGATGAGAGATGATCAGGTCGGTGATTAGTATCACACTGATGATGCTGAATGCTGAGTGGTTGGAACAGACGAGAGGGGAAATGAGGTTGCTGCTGAGGTTGTTACATACAGTAAACAACCAATCTTTAAATTGGATATTTCGACACTACCGTATGCCGCCTGTCGCAGTAAAACATTTGTTCACTTTTCTTTAATTGAATCGTTTATGGTGTCCACTGCACAAGTTACAACTGTATTTGCCTATATGGTGATGTTTTCTGTGAGGTGATGTTTGTTTAACATTTTAGAAGGAGTCTCCAGTGTCAGCACATTATCACTTTCCAACATTTTCAGTTCAGGACAGAGCAGAGAGAGATGTTACTGATAAAGTCATTGTATCAAAAGCAATATTAGAAATTAACATTTTATGGTCCACAACTTTACAGTACATGGATAGATGTGATGGGGGTTCAAGTCAAAGATGGATTTTTATTTGTGTATAATAACAGAATACATTTCTGTTATTATTTCTCTATATAATCCACTGCAACACTAATGCACTCATCCCAGCATTTCACTAGTGCTTGGATACCATCAAGTAGAAAGTTTTCTCAGTACGCCGGAACCATGACCGCACTGCCTGCTTCATATCTGAAGCGCCAGCTTCCCAGGAACTCCTTTCATGACCTGGAGTGAGGTCAAGACTGTATGGGGGATGTGAATATGGGGTACAATAACTCTCAGCCGAGTTCCTGTAACGTGCAAGTGGTGTTGGCTATTGATTGTTCGTACAGTTCCCACAGACAGATGCATCTCTTTCACAACTTGGCGAAGAGTTATCCGTCAATTTTCAAGGATCAGGTGATCTACTCGCAGAACGTTCTTCTCGCCCAACTTCAGTGGGCTTCGGGAAACATTCAAATGTTTTACTGCGGCTAAGAGTCTCTTCACTGTACTATACTTGAAGCTTTGTGTAAATGTCAATCGATTTTATGCCTTCATCAAACCAAGTCTTGGTTTGACTTGAATGCTCCTTATAGATAAGATTTTTTTGTAAAAATTTGTAATCTGCTGTGGTGTAAGAGGAACAAAACCCTTTGCGGTGTTAACAATACCTGCACTTTATGTCGGGCTGCACCACATCAGACTAACACTGATTATTTTCCTGTTTTATTTGTTAACTTGGAATTCTAATATTTCTTTATTCTTATACCTTTTCTTGTACATCTTCAATCTGGATGCACTTATGAACTAAAGCGACTATAAAAAGAAAGTCATGATAGCAATAAATCTAAATGTTTTTCATCTTGCAGTTTGTCCCGATACTTTCGGTTCTTGGGGTGCTTTCCCGGGTCAGATTAAAGTTTCCCACAAAAAAGCACAGCCAGTCCATTTTTAATTCTTTAATCTGAAATGAAAACCAAAACTGAAACCAAGGCACCTTGTTGTTCTCTCGGACGCTTTCAAGGCAAACTGCGTCCAGAAACGGATTCTCCTGTAGTAACACAGAAACACGTGTGTCTATGGGAGTAAAATATCTCGAGGAGGTGAATGCAGGGGGAAATAAGCACACTCCGTGAGACGAGTATGCTAACTCACTGCAGATGTGTGGTCAGACTCATGACCTGGGTGTCTTAATGCTGATCAGTTTGTTTTATTCTTGTAACTTCTGCAGATATCATGGGTAGTTTATATTTCCTGATGTTGATGCTGAGTTACAGACATGACTAGCGTACACAGATCTGGTTTAGTGGAAAAACAAGGCAGAGTGAAGGCGTGCAGCATCATTGTGGTCGGTCCATGATGTAGGTGGGACTCTTTGTAGTTTGACTGACTTTTTTTTTTTTTTTTCGGATTTAGAGAAGCTGTGTAGGGACTGGAAGGACATGCGGTGCTTCACTCATGGCTTATGGTACCTCTGTTCTTTGCTCTTTTGGTCTCTATGGTCTGAAAGTCAATGACTTGTGGTTGTGTGTGTGAATGTTTGTGTTAGCACAGCTGGCGTTACAGTTTGTGGTGTGAGTGTCTGAACGCTTCTGTGTAGTGTCTTAATCCTCTCTCTCTCTCTCTCTCTCTCTCTCTCTCTTTCTCTCTCGCTCGGCGTCTCTGCCAGGAGCTCAGGATGAGAGACAGGATGGTTCTCCTCTGGATCACCGGGATCTCCGTTCCTCTGGTTCCTGCCGTCCGGGCCACTTTGGAGCCACTCTGAGAACTTTAAGGGAACTTTAGCTCCAATCTCTGTTCATTCCACAGTGTGGATCTGTTTCTCCTAATGGAGCTCCCCAGCATCACACACATGGTCGGCAACCCGTCGGAGAGCACGGTGAAATGGCAGCTCTGCTATGACATGACAGCCAAGACATGGTGGATGGTGAGTCGTCCTCTCCTTTCTTTTTTTTCATTCTTTTCTTTCTCTTCGTCGGCAAGAAATGTCTGCAGCGTACCTGATAACTGGCCTCGTGTCCTGAGTGTTACTTTTTTCAGAATGTGGATTTGCACATTGCTCCATCATGAATCAACAGATTTGTTTGGAAAAAATACTCCTGGACTGAAATCAATTCAAAAGTTTAAACAGATACAGAAGAGTTTTTGAGCTGTTGGTGTTGTTGTGTTACATTTACATTTACATTTAGGCATTTAGCAGACGCTCTTATCCTTGTTACATGCCATGGTTCATGATGTCATTCATGAGAGGTTCACGGAGCTTGATGCTTTGGAAGTTTTTGCATTTTTTTTTCTATAATAATAATAATAATAATAATATAATTATGCAGATAATTCTTTGTTTCTGAAAATTGCTTAAATTTTAAAACAATCTCAACCTGACATCGATATTTTCATATAATACGCAAGTAAGACTTACGTTAAAATTATTATACACATTTTTCTTCACTTTTAGGTTAATAATTCACACACTCCCATGTTTCACATTTCTTTCCCTTTGTCTTAGTGCCAGAAACAATCATAATGAATTACACAAGCATAATAAACATCATAAATTAATGTTTTTGTTATATGAAAGAGAAAACTGCCCTGCTTTGTTCTTCATGCTTATGTTCAAGTCTCATGTCTCATGTCTTGGGTACGAGTGTTAAATCTGGAAAGTGGCTTTTTTTCTTCTTTCGTCCGGTTGCTGTTGGAACGCAGAATGGTCGAATTTCTGGTTTGTGGTTTTTGCTTATTTATCCATATGTAATGGATTGACTCTTTTCTCTATTAGTGCTGTGTTATAACAAAGGTGATTGCCATCTCTCTCTCTCTCTCTCTCTCTCTCTCTCTCTCTCTCTCTCTCTCTCTCTCATTAGCCACCCACACTCTTTGTTTAAAAACTCCCTCCAATTAAGATCCACTACGAACTGGCGGTATTAACTAATCACAGTGACTGGCTTTGATTGTTTGTCAGGTCGGTTTTGAGAAATGACTTAACTCTCTGAGCCGGTGTTTCACACATGTTCAGCTCTCGCCCAGTGCGTGGCTTTTACACAGGCGGAAATCCATCTCAGATTCATCACTATGCTGAACTATGTGCGTGCGTGTAATGTGTGTGTGTGTGTGTGTGTGTGTGTGTGTGTGTGCACTTTAATAAGCTTACAAACAGCTTATAAAGCTTTAATAAATAATTAGATTCAGGATTCATAATGTGATTCTTAAATTGGTTGAACACTGAGAATGTTAAAGTGTTCGTGTCATGAAGGTTTTCTATCCATATTATTTTTGCACCTTTTCTCAATTTAAGTCTCTTTTGGGAACGTTCATTAAATTAAACTTCCACAAACAGGCACATATTGATATTAAACTAATAAATTCTAATCAGTTAAATCAGTGTTTCTCAAAATGGATTGTATTCTCCTATCCAAGAAATATCAAAGTTTTCATTTATTATTGATTTTTATTGTTATTAGACTGGTCAAGAATTCAGATTATTTTTATTCTAACCTCAACAACTCCAAAACGAGCCGTCCTGTAAACAACACCAGTTGTTCCTAATGTGGGACATTTCAGGAATTCAAAACGTTATGGCTTAAATAAAATTCTGATTATTTTTGTAGACTTTTAAATAACTTAAATAATCTGAACATAGTCTCCTAATATTTAAAAGAAATCTCTTCTTGCTGGTCCATGAATTTGTTTTATTGTTGTTTATTTTGTTTAAGGGGTTTCTGGCTTCAAAAAAAAGCCTGAAAATCTTTAGAACATTATTTTAAGAAGTCTCCATATTAGTCTATTTAGCAGAACTATAAGCATTAGGAGTGCTAGTCATACTGTATACGATGTTAATATTTATATATTTTGTACTGTATATACATGCATAATGATTTTCATCATTATCTGGTGTTTATTTGCTACTCAAGTGTAAGTTTATAACCCCGAGAGTTTTGCGTGTCGTGGAGAGTGTTCGAATGTGAGGGATGTCCGCGCTGGTGTGGGGTTTGTGTACCGTTGTGTCTTCCGCTCCCAGGGGCCTTCTCAGGATACGGAGGTGGCTCACACATGTTTAACTGCTGTGGTTACGTTTGAAATATGGAAAAAGTTGCAGTTCCAAATAAAGGGCCAGGCTAAACATTTTTTTTTTTCACTGAGACATAGGCATTTGTAGCTCATTTAAATGTGAAGTGCTGAATTTCTTCTTCTGAACAATCATTTGGAAAACTGGTGTTGCTGGGGTTTATTTTGAAAACTCGTTGCACTTCTTTTGCCATTATTGGAAGCCTGGTGCCAAAATCCTGTGGGAATAAAACAAGGAAATTGTGTGAAAGAAAGGGAACATACTCATAATATTCAGCATCCATAGTTTTTATCCATTTATCGTTCACTCATACACTCACACACACACACACACACACACACACGTAAGCACATCAAATCCCGAGCTGCCCATGCAGGTATACAGTGATAACATTAACACACATTCTTTTGGATAATAGAGGGTTATGAGATTGATGTTAGAGTGATTTAACTGTGAAAAAGTAACCCTGACCAGGCGCGAATGCTGTTATACAATAAGTTTACATAAAAAAATAAAAATAAAAAAAAATGTCCAGATGTGATTTATTTAGTTTATTTTACTTTTAACTTCTATTTTTCCCATGGTCATTCTCATCTACATAGAATCCATAGAAAATGTGCATGAATAAAAGATAAGAGGGTGAGCATTTTTTTATTCATAAGTAGAAAAAAAAGTGAGAAATTTTCTTCAACATTATAAATAATATGGATCATCTACAATTTCCTGTTTTTTTCCCCCTCAACCTGGTGAAGAAAATAGCGAGGCGATATGCTGACCGCTGCTTTAATCTCAAACAAGGAAAGAAAAATTCAGCTTCATGTGATATTTTCCAAAGGTGTTCAGTGGGGATGAGGTCAGAGCTCTATGCAGGAAACTCATTTATGTAATTTGGCATATTTTTATCTCATTATACATCTGAGCAGTTGGGGGTTAAGTGCCTTGCTCAGGGGCCCAACAGTGGTAACTTGTTGGTGCTGGGATTTGAACCTGGAACCTTCTGATTAGAAGTCCAATTCCATAATCACCCCCACCCCTGCCACTTAAGATGTTCCACCCTTAATACACAATGTCTTCATAGATCTCACTTTGTGCTTTAATGTTGGGCCTCTTCATTTCAATGGAGGGAAATTGTAATTCGTTCATATTCCTGAACTTAAGCAGAAACCTGAAAAGGAAAGCAAGACTACATGAGGCTTTAATAAGGAACCTACTTAACAGAAACAAAACCCATCTGAACTCAATGAAACTGAACCAAATGGAATGCAAAACAGGAAGTGACGTAAGAATAACAAGTGGACGTGGGGTTGTGAAGCACCTTGACAGGAGACCTAAGTGGGCTCAGGTCAGCAAAGGAGCAGTGATGGAACTTGGCATGAGGATTGGAGCAAAGTTCAGCACAGGATCTAGGACTGAACTTGGCATGAGAGCTGTGATGGTATTTAGAAGTTGCATAGAAGTTGAACCTGAGCGTGGTATGAGCTCTTGGATGGCACTTGTCATGTGGGAATGTGGCAGGTACTTGGCATTGGAACTGGTTCAGGATTTGAGAGGCTGCTTTGAGGGCTTTTGGGGATAGCTCGACGGTGATTATGCTGGAGGTCGGAGCTCAAGATGCAACTTAGTGGACCTTAGGAAGTATGGAACCAGAACGACATTCTCGAATCTGGCAGGGTGCAGCTGGGCTTGCCTGGGTTGGGGCAGGGCCTCCTTGGGACTGTTCATAGCATGCTGCAGAACCTGGCTGTGACAATGCAGAGGCTGTGACAATGCAGAGCCACATGGCTTGGGCAGCGCAGGACTACACTGGAACATGGCATGACATTGCTGGGGCAAGTTAAAGCCAATTCTTTGTCAGGGCACAGCATTTCTGAAACAGAGTAAATGCATTGCTGGGACTGGGACCAGACATTGCTGGAACAGAACATGTCATAGTTTGGGCAGAACAGGTCATGACTCAGGAATACAGTTCTGTAGCATGCGATGGTGCAGGCAAAACATGGTGTTATTCAAGCATTACAGGGCATGACTCCTGCCTGGTGTGGGATGCCTCTGCAGGGTGCTGGGTCAGGAAGATCACTAGGATGATCTTCAAAAGACTTGAATGGGCAGCATGGCTGTAAACAGAAGCATGGCTGGAGCTTTGAACTGGCGGCCTCACTATGGACATCCTTCGTCTTTTACCAAATCATGAGGTGGTAGTCTGTCCACTCAACTGCCTTCATTTACTCCCAGTCACCACCTATAGACCCTTTCCCTGGATTGAAAAGATTTAAAGTTTTAGTATTTTTTTTTAGACATTCAGAATTCATTCAGCTCTCCAGTGAGCAAGTATGAAAAAAATGTGAGAAAACTTTCCCTGCTTTTTGTCTTTTTACCATTTTTGCATTGTATAGGATTTCAAAATGCGGATTAGTTTTCCCCCTAATGTGACCTCATATAAGAAGAGCCCCTCCCCCAGTTTGCTGGTCAGCTCTGCTGTTCTCTTGTGGGGGGCGTGGCTCAGCGGTAGCTCATTTACATAGACACTGAAACGGTGCATTCTTAAGAGGAGTGAAACAGAGGAAGTTTAAGGCATGAAAAATGCCAGGGGTATTTCAGCTACAGTATGTACTGTATTTCAAAAATATGGGACCTTTAAGCAGAAAACCTGATGAGAAAACCCAGAATACATGAGGATTTAATCAAGGAACCCAATTAACAGAAACAAGATTCGCCTGAACTCAATGAAACAGAGCCAAACAGAATGCAAAACAGGAAGTGACCTAAGATCAGAGAGAACAGATCAGTCTGTATCAAAATAAGAGTCCTAAACACAAAGTCCAAAAACAACCACAAAGTAGCACAGCATCCAGTAAGATACTGTGACAAAAAACGAACAAACCTTTTAAAGTTGAATCTTGAAAATAATTGCATTTTGATTTATGTGTAATAAATAAGACAGCTGTCAAAATGTCTGTACATGCTCCTGCATCGTCATAATAATCATCAAAACTGGGAAGAACACTTACACAAATTGTTTATTCTTGATTACAGTTGCTGTAGAGCCTGGAGTAGAAGTATGTATAGCAGAAAAAATAGGGAAAATTGCACTGGGGTTTTTGCAAGGGGAAGAGAACTAATGCTGGCTGAACATTGTAACTCTCGCAGGCCTACAGATTTGGACAGCAAAAAATAAAATGCTATTATTTGCAAGGCTTTGCTGTCGCAGGGCTAAAAACAAGCCTGTGGCTTGCGCTGAGGTTTAAATGAGATGCCATATTTAGGACAATGCAACAAGCTCACGCTGCACTTGTGCTAAAAACAGCATCAGCATCTCCGTCAGCATGACCGAGCCGATACACACACGAACGTGGTCATGCTTGCATCACCGTGGTGTGAATGGTGAGTTACAGCTTTGCACAGCAGCGCGTCCAGAAGCAGCGTAGTGTGTCATCTCTTCCTCGCAGCCCTACTCCTTACCGAAGGCAGGCCCAAGGTTGTGGTTCCCCCGACGTCTGGAAGCTGACACTGAAACTCAAGCTTTTCCCAGAAGTGCCAAGAGCAGCCGAGATAAAATTAGCCGCGAGAGAATGAGAGGAACAAGGTGAGAATGAGAGAGAACGAGAGAGAGAGAGAGAGAGAGAGAGAGCGAAAGAGTGGTCAATGAAGGGGAAAAGAAAGTCCAGATCAGAGAAATGAGTCATACTGTATGTTTTTGGAAACAACACTATTTTACGTATTTTTGTACTAATCACATTTGATCAGCATTTATCCTCATTATATCATAACTGTTTCTTTAACAGCAACAGAACAGAGGCGCAGAGGTTTGCAATGAGGCCTCACGCCATCAGGGTCGGGGTTCGATTCCCGGCTCAGGTCCGTGCGCATGTTCACCCCGTGCTTGGTAGGTTTCCTCTGGGTATGTAAGTTTCCTCCCACAGTCTAAAGACATGTACCCTGAGATAGTCTCCAAGCCCCCCTGTATACAGGATAAAGTGGTATAGACAGTGAGTGAGGTGACGATGTATAGTATTCACACAATTACCAAAACATATGCAGATCCATGCAGTGATCCTTCTTTGTTTATTTATTTATTTTTTCATTTCATTACTCCATATATTTTATGTCCTGCAGATGAGCTCCACTCCTTAGAAACAGAAGAGCTGCTCAGCTTGCCCTCTTTTCCCTAAAGGACCGCTCCCACTTTGTTGTAGGTGAAGGGAAGACTTGTCGGACTCAGTAATTGATAACTGCCCTTGCAGACCGTGTAGAGCACCATAAATTACACATGACACTTTGAATGTTGGGTCTTTTTTTTTTTGTGCTTAACTTGCACATTTGGACAAGTTTTTTTTTCCTATGCTGTTTACTGTTCAGCCCTTTACAGTCAAAAGTATTGAGGCAAACTGAAAATTCAATGTTTTACTGACGTTCAAAAAATGTACAAGATACTATAAGATAATATTTAAAAGAATATTTTGTTATTGTATGCGATGAAATTGCTGTACAACAAAGAGTCAAAAAGACGTCTGCGGTGTCGATCGCTCCATCCATGCCTGCTTCATCTCTTCCTAAATAAATTTGCTACAGAATTTTTTTGTGTTTTTGCATTGAATACACAGTCTATGTTTCCTTTCGGTTCCCCTTCTAATCAGGTCAGTGGGTTCATGTTCAGTTTTAGATTAGAGTTCAGTACTGTTCCCTGGGTTTTTATGGGTAACACTAGATGGAGCCAGTGCTTTCCTTTCCACGGCTGTTCCTACTGGTTTCACTTTCAGCCTAGATCATTTCTATAAGTGTGTGTGTGTGTGTGTGTGTGTGTGTGTGTGTGTGGATGCTTTGGTATTGGTCCAAAAGTGTTGCGTTTCTCAGCATCTTGTCAGACCATTTGTTCACCATTTAATTTTACTTCTGTTCACTCACAGGGGGCGTTCAAGTCAAACCAGGACTTTTTATTGCGCAGAATAACAGAACATAGTTATGAGCATAAAACCCCCCTTTATTTCTCTATATAATCCCCTGCTACACTAATACACTTATCCCAGCATTTCACGGAACCTGTCTGCTTCATGTCAGAAACCCTGGCCTCTCAGGAACTCCTTTAATGGCCCAATCATGTGGAAATGGTTTGGAGCGAGGTCAGACCTGTATGGGGATGTGGGCAATAACTCCCGGCCGAGTTCCTGTAATATGCAAGTGGTGTTGATAAATGTGGGTGTGGCCTCGTGTGGATCAGTCTCAGTACCACTTCAATTTCCGATTTCAGTGATGAGATTGTAATTTAACACAGAAAAACCACAGAATGGTTGCCCCTATTATCCCCTGTACAGTATGGTCGCGTGTGGCCTGGAGTCGATCCCAGGGAGCTCGGGGCACAAGGCGGCTATTTTATATTGTAATAAAATAGATTTTTTAATGAACTGCACTGCATATTTTTAAAATTGCTAGCACTATACAGTAACTGCATCTTTTGTAATGCAGTTATCTCGTCTTATCAAAGCTGGATTTAATTAACATTAGCGCAGTCACATCTCGCCTGCAGTCTCTTCATCATCTAACCCATCTCTGAGAAACTACATCGCAACATCTTTGGGCAGGGCGGTTTAATTAGCCTCATGTTTCCGCTTTGACTGATAACCGCTAATAGAGTCCTTGGGCCCGCTGTTAGCATGAGCAGGTAGGTTAGCTTAGAGTATTACAGCATAATCACTGGCGCGCTAATGCAGAGTAATCATTTTCTTATAGTGATTAGTACTTTCCCAGAGGGGGTTTGGATCCGGATAAAAGAAGCCCCAGTAATATGCAGATGGATCACAGTGAGGCGCTGAAACACCTCCAGACTGAGACAGGAAGGATTTCCTTGTTTAGGGGTGTGTGTTTATTGGAATTAATGAAGTGGGTTTCAGCAGCAGTTTGTTCCGGTGAAGCAAATCACAAACCTGGATTATTAAGGGCCAGACACCTTAATCAACATCAGTGGTGATTATAGAATGTGTCAGAGTTATGCAAATGGAAAATTAGCATCGCAGTATTGGGTAGCGTGGTGGCCTAGTGGTTAGCACTGTCACCCTGTACCTCTAGGGTCCGAGTTTGATTTTGACTATTGGGCAGAGTTAATCAAAATTAAGGTGAAGCAGATGAATTCAAGAATTAATATTTCGATCAACGCTACTTTAAATCAACATTATTCATGAATGCTAAACGTGGGGCTTGGCATGCTAGCAGTGTTAGCATTGCTAGCTAACAGACAGGTCATTTAGCATAGATAGCCAAGTTATTTCTCCCTAAAGAAACAATTTATTTCTCCTCTTCTTCACCAGCAATCAATTTCTCCATCTTGGAAAAAATGCTGCCAGTGTTTACTCACTCTCTCATCGTCTATACAGCTTTATCCTGTATTCAGGGTCACGAGAACCTGGAGCCTATCCAAGCCTAACCCGGGTGCCAATCCATCGCAGGGCACACACACATACACTCATTCACACACTACGGGCAATTTGGGAACGCCAATTAGCATAACCTACATGTCTTTGGACTGTGGGAGGAAACTCCATGCACACAGAGACAGGAATTGAGCATGGCCGGGAATTGAACCCAGTCCCTGGAGGTGCAAGGCGACAGTGCTAACCACTACACCACCTTGCTGCCTGCTGCCAGTGTTTATTCTGGTTTTATTGCCTTTCTTGTGTGTGTGTGTGTGTGTGTGTGTGTATGTTTAAAAGCGCAAAATAACTAGTGGAAGAATTATCTTAAGACTTTTTACCATGGTAAACTATAGTACATCCCATAATGTACTATACTATTAGCATACTACAGTATACTATTATCCCATAATGTACTATACTATTAGCATGTGGTATTTCAGATATTACCACCGTACTTTTGCCAATACCAAGGTACTTATTGGGCACCACAGTGGCTACCAAAGTATGTTTGTACATACTGTACCATATTACATACCATACCATGTTAAGTGGTGGCTCAAATGGTTAAGAATGGTCTCCAGGGGCGCTGTATCGCGGCTGACCCTGCACTCTGACCCCAGCATTCTAACTGGGATATGGAAAAAAAATTCTGCTAACAGAAATTACTGTATCAGCAAATAAGTACCACGGCACTGTCAAAATAACATAGTTATTAACTCCAAGGAACAGCTACCATCGAACTACCATGTTACCTATACCATGGTGAAAATATTTTATGGGTATCTGGTTGCACTGGACGCTTACTGATTTCAGCCATAAATTAAGGAGCAGATCATCTATAAAATGTGTGAGAGGCACTCCCAAGACAAAATAAACACTCTGGACTGTATGATTTGTTAGGTTAGGAAGGAATGCAAGGAAGCCATGATTGAACTTTTTGTTGTTTAAAATAATAATAATAATAATAATAATAATAATAATAATAATAACAACTACAATAATAACAACAACAACAATAATAATAATAATAATAATAATAATAACTATTATTATATTATTTTATTATATTATTAATGTAATTTGCATAACACATTAAACACACTGAACAGTTAATTAATCTGAACATTATACACATGCAATATAACAAAATTTCATTTTTGTCATATCTGAGGCTCCACCAACCATATTGTACTTATTTATTTATTTATTTTACTAAATTAATAAGCTGGTAGTTTTCAGACTTTAGATGAAATCAGCAGGAAGTTCATTCCAATCAAGTGATGAATAAAAAAAGCTGATTAAACAACTAAATAAATAAGTAAATAAGTAAACAAACATATAAATAATTAAATAATTTTAAAAATGGCTTGATGGTTGCACACGATAAAATGCTTCTATGGTAACAACAACTAACTATCACGTATTTGGATGCCAGGTGCTCTACATAATAATAATATCAATATTAATAATAATAATAATAATAATAATAATAATAATAATGATGATGATAACACGAGAGCCCCAGCACTATGATGCCATAGTGCTTGGGCCCTAATAATAATAATAATAATAATATTTAAAATAAATAAATAAATAATAATAATAATAATAAAGCAATTTGAAATTGTATTTTAAGGCGATGATTATTTATCATATATGGAAGGAGTCTACAGTATAACTGGTATTACTCTGCTTGATATTGAAATTGAACATATACAGTATATCCTAATGGATTTTTGCTCTCAGCCAGGGAACTTACGGAAATATAACTCCACCCTCTTTGAACTTCCTGAATGTGAGCATTTTTAACAAAAGGTTCATCTTAAACCATTTCAAATCTCAACAGGTTGCACCACGTACAGCCTCGGGGGGAACTCACACACTTACTGTACTCTTCTCCTTTCTTTGCAAACTTTTAACACTCCAAAGAGACGTACAGTAAAGTCCAGTGTTGTATTTCATTTTGTCTTGAACGATCAATAATGCGAAATGTGGGATATCTATCTGACATTCTTTGGTACAATAATAAATGAAAAAAAGCTGAAGCTGCCCGATTTGATCCAGTTATTTTTTAATGAAAAGCCGGGGCTCAGCGTGAAGGGCACTGAAACACACCCGAGCCGGTCCAACATGGGAGAAACCGCATACCACTTTTGTGCTGTGCAGGCGCTCGGATGGCAAGAGCACAGAGAGAGAGAGAGAGAGAGAGAGAGACTGGTGAGAGATGAAGGAGTGAAGCCTTGGCTCTCGGGTACTTGGCTCGGATCTCTGTAGTTCAGGGATTCATTTATATTTCATAAAAACCTCTCGTAGTGTGGGGCCTTGAAACTTTTTGGGAGCCTGGTTTAGAAACAAACTTACGGGATAGTCTAGTCCTAGTGGTATAAATAACACAGAGTACGAGTGCTAGAAACTTCAAGTTTGTTACTGTAATTCCATAGGCAGATCTTACAACCAGTAAATCATCAGCGCACTGCTTAGCATCACACAGGTACAGGTCAAGAGCTTCACTTCAGAATCCACCTCAATGATAATGAGGTTAGAAGGAATGAGCAGAGTATTTTGAACCAACCGAAGCCTAAAGTAACTCAAACAACCACTCTTTACACCCGCGCTGAGCAGAAAAGCATCTCAGATACAACACACAACATAGCCAAGCTTAAGGCGTGAGAGCTAAAACAGATCCACATCGGGTTCCACTCCCGCAGCCGAGAACAGGAACCTCAGAGGGTTAAGGGAGATCTTAAATGAGCTTGTAAAGAAGGTTTTATTGAAAAGAGAACTTTGAGAGTAAATGTGTTTAAGAAGCTAATAAAACAGTATTTAAAATTGTGTTAGTATCAATTGCAGGACAGGAATTTGTTCAATCTACACGTGAGTAATTAACCTTAAAACTCAAGTGGCACAGATCCGTACCGGCAACACAGCATAGCTCAATGATGATTAAAAGAAAAAAAAGAAAAAAAAGAAAAGTGCCTATATGGTAGCCTTGCCAGTTTATGTTAATGAGCCTTTATCATTAAATTGTGCATTTGGGTTTTTGGATATGTCAGGTAGGATGAAAGTTATCATTACTTTTATATATATTATTTTTATATATATGTTACGTTTAGATTTCTAAATGTTACTACTATCAAAATATGGGAATGACGTCGCAAACTCTCTAAATGAACATATTATTATTATTATTATTATTATTATTAATTTTTTTTTATATATTTTCATCCTAGAAACAACCGAAAACAACAAGAAAACATGTCATCATGTGTATCTTACTATTTCTTTGCCTACGTGACCCATTTATAAAAAATATTCTCAGTCGTGTTTGTATAGTTGGTAAAAATTAAATAAATTTTAGTTCATCATACTGCCTAAAACAGGTAACATCTAAAATGTTCTGAGCTGTAAGGGGTAGCACATCAATCTCAGGGTTATCCAAGTTGATTAAGTAATTTTAAAAAATGTTAATTTATTTAAAAATAAATAAATAAATAAAATAATAAAAAAAAAATATATATATATATACACTACCGTTCAAAAGTTTGGGGTCACTTGCAAATTTCTTTGCTTTTGTTTAGTGATTTATTTTCTACATTCTACAACAATACTGGGGATTTCAAAACTATAAA
>JAQQZS010000039.1:3430663-3443752 GCA_030068045.1 Platyallabes tihoni | reverse complement strand
CCATTTTCTTTTTCTTTTCTTTTAGATTTTACTTCCAGTGAGCCAGACTTTCTTGTATTTTAATGTAGTCTTAAGAATTATTTTTCCAGGCTTCCTGATTAACTTTTAAAGTTTTTGTCTCTCATTTTCAGTCCAGTCGCTGTACCTGAGCAGTTTGAGAGGAATCTTTTTTGTTTGTTAGGTCACATAGTAACATATGAATTATTTAAACATAAAAGGAATCTAACACAGGTGCAGATGATATCTTTAAGCACTTTTGGAAGCCTGTGACAGTAAAAAAAATTGTTTTACATCATCTACATCATTTAATTTCATTTAAAATGAACAAATAAAAGAACGAAAAGTAGCTGCCATGTAGCCAATAATATACTATATACTGTATATTTATTGGCTGTATGCATTTGGAATTTTCGACAAATATCGTAATCTCCTTTCCTGTTCTCTCCGACTAATACTGTTCCCTAATACTGTAGAGCTGCACTAGGATGACTGAATTAGCCGTAACACAAGGTTTGGTCTCTGCTAAGACTAAAGAACTGTAATTAAAGTATTGTTAAGCGACACCAAGAGCAAACATCTCCAGTAACGAAGTTTTCCAGTGAATCACGGAAACTCCCGGCAATCACAGTATGACTGTAGATCGAAGGTACTTTCCTCGAACGGCAGTTAATGATCGCAATCACAATATACAGCTGGATGCAAAGGTTTACATCCTCGATTGGTTTAGGGTTAAAAAAAAAAAAGGTTCATCATGTTTTTGTTTTTTTAACATTCAAATAAATAGAAAGAAATGAAATATGCATGTGTTTAGTAATACATACATGAAGCAGAATTAACAACAACAAAATTATATAAGACTATTTAAATCTGAACAAGACAGCATAGAAGATCTGACGTTTATATGATAAGAGGCATGACAACAAGCTGATAAATAGAAATGAAAGACGTTTGACTAGAAATACATCACTCTCGCTTTTTTATCCTTCGACTCAATCGGTCGACTGAGGTGTGTTTGCTTAAGGTCGAACCCAAACCTGCTTTTTTCTTCCCACACTAATAAACCAGAAAGCACACAATTTTGCATCTTGAAGACTTTCCTGCATCAAGAAAGTTCCAGTTAAAGCTTTACTCCTGGTAGCACGGACTCTCCTGGTGGTAAATAACCGGAAACCTTATAGATAAGAGTTATTTTGAACATCCGTCACTCGAGTTCCTGTTTTAGTCGTCGCTCTGGGAATAATGACTTTTCAGAATCTGTGCATTAATACCGTATACACCTGCGATTTGCTTTGGAGCTACTCGAGCTGAAGTCATTGAAAAAAATCAACCACCTTCATGACCAATCAGAATTGTTGTTCTTTGGATGTTATTCTCATTTTTGTGAATAGCATTCTTATTCATTATAAGCACAGCGCTGCACCAGTGTGGATCTGCAGTGTGCAGAGTGTAGTTAATTATCCGACTCTGCCTAAGCTCTCCTCCTCCTGTGCGTTTCTGTGTGTGTGTGTGTGTGTGTGTGTGTGAGTGTATCTGGGCTGCAGCTGGTCCAGGGTGTACTGTAATGGAGACTCTCCAATACTGCAAGATAAGCGACTGGCCTTTTTTTCACCATCGAAAGTTAAAGGTGAGAGCCCGAGGGAGCTGCAGCTGAGCCGCGAGCTTTCTGCTGCAGGGAAACTTCGAGAGTCTGTAGTGGAATGTTGGGAGGTGGGGGGAGAGAAAATATATCATCTTCTACATACATTCGGCTGCTCTTGATAAATCTGAGTCGGGTCACTTGCTCTGCATCGCTCAAATATATGTGCCAGCTTTAAATAGACCTTGTGTGACGAACAGAAAAAAACTATAACTACCATAAATACTGTAATTCTGAAAGTGATTTCTCAGCAAAAAATGCAAATATATGACAGAATACAGAATATTAAAATATATATGTCTATATCCATAGCTATATCATAGAATCATGGTTATATAGTGTAGTGGTATGTTTATCTCTACTATGATGCTTTGATGCGCGTAGTATGTATTTATATAAGCGCAATGATTTATCATCAATTAATTAACTTGCCTATAAGAATTTAACTGTTTGTTTTGCATAATATTTCTCTCTAGCTCACCTGTCTGTTAACTTTTATACTACAAGAATGTCCACTTGCAGTTCAGGTGATGCGTAATCTACATAGCGGACCTTTCATTTTTTTATCAGCCTCATTTTTCAATGTAGACAGAGAGACAAGGCCGGAATTTTTTGTTGCCTTTAAACTTTTTTTGCTCAAATTTCACTTAATATACGTAATGAATCATTGATTAAATGAGACTGTGCCACTGGAACTGTTTAACTAAAATGTAAACTGAGAAAAAAAAGGTGCGTGTACAACTATAGTTTGAGAAATATATGCGAAATTTGCAACCCTAAGGTTATGGAACTTGTAGCTAATTAGTTGTTTATTTAATAAATGAAAAGTGTCATTCTTAAATGAATTAATATATTGTTAACTTTATTCACAACTTTATTACGTTATTTATTATGTATTTATAGGGAGATTCTAACAATATTATGCTTGATTAAACTTCATGCACCATTAAGAAG
The DNA here is from genome assembly GCA_030068045.1 of Platyallabes tihoni. Lineage (NCBI taxonomy): Eukaryota > Metazoa > Chordata > Actinopteri > Siluriformes > Clariidae > Platyallabes > Platyallabes tihoni. The sequence goes on along the minus strand of JAQQZS010000039.1, from coordinate 3,441,162 downwards.
ACATTAGAGTACTAGAGTTGGTTGTGTGTAATATATTGTATTGTACAGTATGTATTGTAAGCATTCTTTAACTTTTTTTAGCCGCTGGAACTCTTTGGCACACTGCATTCTTTCTTTTCAAAGTGTCTGAGAGATTTAAAAAAGACACAGAAACAGAGTTCACGCTCTTAATGGCGTCCCGCTGGGGTTCATGTGCTATTGTTCATTGTTCGGTTGACGCGGAACTGAGTAATGGCCTCCGGCTATGTATTTAATTTTGTTTCTCTGCTGCTTAAAATGGCATGAAACCTGTTGCATACCTGCACTCCTCGCCAACCTTGTGTGTTTATGTGCGATTAGAAGATGCCGGCTGTTTATGCGCAGCCTCGGGTCACACACCTAAATGGGGCGTTATCAAAAGTTCCCACTGCTTCTGATACCGGCCCTGTCATGTACTCTGTCTTACCTGGAAACCAGTGTAAACGTCTAAAGGCTTATCTAAATAAATCCATCGCACAAAAGGACACTAACAGAAATGGGCGGTGAACAAACACGAGTCCCGTACTTGGTTTTTACGAGCTTAGAGTGTGTCAACACCAGCGTGTGAGGAGCCGTTTGGAGACGCTCCCACATGGACGAGGTGGGTGTGCGGATGTGCAGAGGCTCGCCGACGGCAGCTGGTGGCGAAAACCAGCCTTGGTTGAGGTGTTGAGGCAAAGCCCACGTTCAGGGATAGCTGTCATCAACGTGCCTGCAATGGGGCAGAGAGGAAGGTAGAGTTAAAGATTTAGATTCCTGCAGTGATACAGGAAGGGCAGAGCCATACAACAAACAACTCTGTACATTTTTAATCCTGTTTAATCATTTCTTGTGGCCGATCAAACATTTAAAAAAATTTGACTATTTGTGTTATAAAGAAACACTTTTTTGATCTGCTCACCTTCTTAGATCAGTCCCTCACTTAGATACCCTTTTGTCCTTATATCACCTAACAGAGGTGCACTGGGGCAGGTATTACCCTGCCCTGTGCTCAGGGAAGGAGACAGGACAGTTTCTATCCTTCGTACGCCTAAAAATAATCAGAATTAAGTCAAACAAATTACTGTAATTGTCATGCTGTAGGGCAGACGGTTCAGACTTTTCAGCTCCTATTTTTTTTGTGGCCTTTGTGATGTAGTTGGATAATTTTTTTGCTGGAAACCTGGCAACCCTGGTTAATAATATTAGCTTGTCAGGAGATATAGTAGCTAAACAGGTAACACACACGCTCTATCGAGCACATGTACATCTGAACCAACTCAAAATAAGCCGTACTGCTTTTTAGGGACGGGCATCACCTATAGGGTACTATCACGATACCTCGGTGCCAATTGAATTTTTACTGTGATTTTGTTAGTTTCACGACAACATAGTTATCCTGATTGTGTAATTTTTTAGCAAATAATAATGGAACAGGATGCTGTGCTCATTGCCAGTGCGTGAATAGTTTAGAGCGCACCACCTGGAGGGTTATGATGGAACTGCAACATTTTGCCACCTTAAATGCAAACATGTATAAATTAAAAATTAAGTTAAAAAAATCGAGTTATGTAACTGAATCTCTAATACATAGTACAAAATATGAAATGTATATGATGATTTTTATAAATATTATGAATGTATTGGAATTTAGTGAAATACTTAAAAAAAAAAAAAAAAAGTTTAATTGACGACTTTATGAATAAAACCGTAGTATCCATCATTTTGATATGACAGAACTCTACTAGATATTTTTCCCTTCCCTCTCTGTCTCTCTGTCTCTCTCTCTCTTTCTCTTTCTCTTTTTCTCAAGTGTGTGACCCACGCAGTGGCGCTGAGCCCAGACATGAGTTAAAATCCTTTCACATAAACGCGTCTCCAAAACAAAAAAAAAATATTACCGTTGGATTGCTGGAGGATGTGCTGCTGTCTGTCTGTTTTGTGATAAAGGGCAGGAGCTCTAGGATTTGACTTCTATGACATCAGAGATATCCTGTTAGTTCACTTATACCACTCGGAAAACCACGCACAAGCAGCGTGAGGGTAATGAGACGCATGCTTTCATGACAGTATCTCATACAGTAGTTTTCCAAAATGTAATTATGTGATAAATAATTCAATAAATAATATTATTTAATTTATTTATTATTTATTATTGATAAATAATTCAATCACAGCTACGTTAATTTAGTCGATCAGGTTTGCTTCTTGGAGCGACATGACTGACTGGTGATTTTAAAGCGGTATTGATAAGCAAAATGAGGTAAAAAGATTAAACGGGACATTAAACTGGTAGCTCTTTACTTTTTGCTTATTGTCTAATCTGTTTTAAAACTTGGGTAAGATTGTTTATTTATACGCTGTTTCTGGTTGTCTTGTGCCCCATATCAGGACTTTTGTGTCCTGTTGCTTTGGTTTCATCTCATATGAAAACTTCACCTGTCTGCATTTTTACATAAATCTGCAGTCACAATAAAAACGAATATAATTCAGACAGCTGTAACTTTTTTTCACTCAAGTGGAAAGGAAGAAGGTATTTAGTATTACATTTCTAGTTGAAGCCTCAAAGCATGATTGACGCAGCAAGTGAGATAAGGTGTTATAGCGGCAGAGAGCGAGTGATAGCAACCAAAGAAATAAAGGTAAACAAAAATTCAGTGGTACCTAAGCATACGAATTTAATCCCTTCCGGAGGCGAGTTATTGAGGCGAAATTTTGTATTGCAAGACGCTTTTTCCCATCGGAAATAATGTAAATGCTCATAATCCGTTTCGGCCACCCATAAATATTAGCAATATTACCAATTTCCAGCATTATAATCATATTTTTGCATGATGGGCACTGGTGGCTCAGGTAGGTGTTTCGCCTGCCATGCGGAAGGCCCGGGTTCGATTCCCATCCAGTGCCCAAACCCCCCTAGCCACTGGACAGTGCCGGTCCCAAGCCCGGATAAAATGGGAGGGTTGCGTCAGGAAGGGCATCCGGCATAAAAACCTGTGCCAAGTTGTTGTGCGGACTGGATATTCCGCTGTGGCGACCCCTTACCGGGAGCAGCCGAAAGACTAACAACAACATAATCATATTTTTGCATATAAAAAGTCAAAACATTTATGAAACACATGTAAATGAAGTAAAATATGAAATAAATAGATATTAAACCTTACTTACCCTTAATTTATGATTCCTCTTGGCATGGGCTGCTTAAAAAAACTAAACTAAAAGTGGATTTTTTTTTTGTTCTTGCTACCATCCTTGCTACAGTACATTTCTGGGACCCATGGTGCTATGTCTTCACTAAATCTTGTACAAAATGCAAAAAAAAAAAAAAACCCCCAACAAAGAAATATGTAAACTCGGTTTGCTTGGATTTCCACTGACACAAACAAGTTTTGAATGGCTCCTGGACATACGAATATACAAATGCTTTGTATACCGAAAAACCATATGCAAAATTTCAGTTCTTAAGACGAAAATTCTTAAGGCAGGGCGTTTGTTTGCATTCAAAGTACTACTGTATCCCCAAAATACCCAATCTACCCCGCACACTAGTGTAATTCTAACAACATCATGACATGGGCTGGAACCACCTTGTATGTACATTATGTACATGTATGTATGTACAGCCACTGATGTACATTAAGAACGTAGTTTTTTCCATTTCTATGGAATCATACAGTAACACGGAAAGTAGATCTTGTACTGTTGGTCTTCTTCTCGACCTAACCGTGTCTAATCCACACATCCGTTTCTCTTACGTCTTCAGACAAAGTCGGGAAAGCCTCAGGACAGGGCACAGTGTGCCTATTCATATTGGGTTTGGCTTCACGGCGAGGCTTTAAGTGCGGCCCGTTGTTTGCCTCGCTCCGTGTGTGTGGAGGTATGTCTTCCTTCCATCGCGCAAAAGACAAGCGCACATGTTGGCACAAATCAACAGACGTCAGCAGCTGAAAGGCATGGAGAGCATGCAGGGCAGGAGAGAGGGGTGTGTGTGTGTGTGTGTGTGTGTGAAAGAGAGAGAGAAAGCAAGAGCACATTACAGGCCCAGACAGAGATCTGTAAGAATTAGCGTCGTAGCTCAGCAGTGCAGCGTTGTAAATGGAAGAGGATGTCAGTGCTGAGTTGTGACCTTATCTGACTGTAGCTCGGCTAGCTCGGCTCTTTTCCTCATTTCTCTCCTCTTGTTTTCCTCTTTGTTTTCCCTTGTTGCCGCCTCATGATTTAACCAATCTCTGATTTTCTTATTTAATTTCCCACCTGTGCTAACACAGCACAGCTTTTAAACTTTATCCCTTGGCTGAGTTTATAAACTCTCTTTCCATGCTAACACTGATGGTTTGTTACCACAGAATTAATCATGTTAAAACTTTTATTTTTTAAATAAATAGATAAATAAATAAATAAACAGAGAACTAGCATGATTAGCCACCCTGATAACTAGCATAATAAATATGAGTGAGAAATGTTTCCTAGCTGTTTACTAGCTAACTAAGCTAGTAAGCTAGTGATTAAAATATCTTTTTCTTCTTATTATTTTTTAAATTATAACTCACAAAATTAAATGTTGTTTGTGTATAAGGTGTTGCAAATATGAGCTAGTGTGCTAGCATGTCACTAGCCGGCTATAGCAAAACATAGCTAATGGTGGAAGAATGAGGATGTGTTTGCGACTGTTAATGATAATTTTTTTGACATACAGTAGATTTACACAGCAGTACCTCGGCATACGTATTTAATTTGTTCTAGAGGCGAGTTCTTAAGGCGAAACTTCGTTCCCATAGGAAATAATGTAAATGCAGAGAATCCGTTCCAGTCACCCAAAAATATTACCGGTATTACCAATTTCCAACACTATAATTATATTTTTGGATATAAAAATGAAGTCAAGACATGTAAATGAAGTAAAATATGAAATAAATAGACATTAAACCTCACTTAACCTTATGATTCCTCTTGGCACCGGCTGCTTTAAAAAAACAAACTGAACGCGGCTGCTTTTTCTTCTTGCTACCGTCCTCGCTAACATTCTTGAGACCCATGGTTCTACGTCTTCAATAAATCTCGCACAAAGTGCAAACAAACCTACATACAAATGTGTAAACTCGCTTTGCTACGCTTTCTACTAACGCAAACAAGTTTTGAACAGCTCGGTTCGTTCAAGCGTTTGCCGAAAATGTTTTCGTATGCCGAGCAAATTTCTTGCAGAATTTCAGTTCTTAAGGCAAACATTTATGAGGCCGGGCGTTCTCATGCCAATGTGCCACTGTATTTAAATTGTGACCCCGACTCTGAGACCTCACTCGCTTTCCTGCGACAAATGAGTCCTCTAGCTATTTAGGCTTTTCACTGATGCTAGTTTTGCTCTTATCATCTTAGCATGGTTAGCACCTCTAAGAGTGCAAGAGACATTCTTCTTCTTCTTCTTCTTCTTCTTCTTCAAAAAAAAGAACTTTAGCTCTTCCAGAACTTTAGATGTGGCATCCATTAGAATTTTATCTTCATGGGGTGGGTTTGGAAAGATAAATTCCCCCGATTTTATACTTATCCTGGAAGCATATATGCTTTTGCTTTTGAGATTAGTGGCATTAATGTGTGCCAGTGAAAGAATGTTCATCAATTGGAAGCGTCTGTGCTTGTCACAGGAAGAAAATCCGCAAGTAAAGCGGTGTAGTGGGGGGGGAAAGCCTCTAGTCTTTGAGGAGGCGGTGGAAAGGAAAGTCAAAAGAGGACACAGAAAAAGCCCCAGGCTAACAGAGGCCATTTGAATCAAAGTAAATAGGATTGTTGCCTGTTTTGATCAGACCAATCTGCTGTGAAGCGGTTTGCCAGCTCTCAGCGAGCGCCCACCTACGCCAGGTCTGAGAGGGGCACACTTACAAATGCAGGCCGCTGCAAACCATTCGAAGAGGGGTGCTCTCTCTCTCTCTCTCTCTCTCTCGCGCGCTTCACAGGGAGAGGAAGACGAGAGACTAAAGCAGCTTTGTTGCCAAGCTCTTAGCGGATGCCTTGTTGTGGCAGAGCACGGATTATGAAGATTAGCGCGCTAGCACGTTGTGTAATTGCCCGTAGCTGAAGAAAGATGAGAGATATGTCAGGTTTTCGTCTTTTGAAAATGATTTGTGAGCTCCTGAATGCCGAGTCTGTCCAAGTGTTTACCCTTTCATCAGAAGTTGACACATTCAAATCCCACTGTTAGCACAGCTGTTTGCGGCCAGGCAGAGTCCTAGAGAGCACAATTGGTTTCGCCGGCTGGGTGGGAAGGATGGCATTCCTCTCTTCTTTAGCGGGAAACACCGCACACTGTAGGATTGATCCGAGGAATCGTTAGAGGCTTGGATTTGTCTGTTTACACCATAATGCTTAGTCTCTCTGGAGCCCTGTAGAATAGTTACAGCATAAATTATACAAGATAACACAGACTTTCTTATTATACAGAAATATCCGGTATGTATGTATGCAGGTGCAAACATGCAGAATTTGTAAAGAGTTTAAACTCCTCTCAGGTTAAAAAGTGTTAACACAACAAGGTACTGACTTTGACCTCCTAAAGGGCCTTGCTATTTTTTTTACGTACTTAAGTGGGACAAGCGGGAGTCACCATGTCCCAAAATTCAGTTCTGATCTTTAAATAATTAAACGCTTCTGTATCCTCCTCCTCTTCAACTGATCAATTATTCATCTCGTTTGAAATAGATTTAACTTGATTTGGTCTCTTCTGATCTGTGTCTATCTGCTTAGAGAGAAAGAGAGAGACAGAGAGAGAGAGAGAGAGGGAGAGGCAGACCTAGTTCATTCTCCAGAGTTACAGCTGTGCTGCCTGTGGATCTGGAGCTCGAGCCGAATTCACTTACAGGCCCTGTGTAATTAAGTAAAAATGAAGATGGAGTCAGAGGTGAAGCTTGTCTTCCTCAAGTACCCGTTGGCCCACCCGGGTTTGACCTCATGCACATACACACACACACACACACACACACACACACACACACACACAGGCCTCAGGCCCCACAGACTGTACATAAACTGCTCTGAGCCCAACAATTTACACCCCACTTAATTACTGCTGCTCACTGAGAGTTAGTCCGATCACCTGCTTTGTGTTACAAGGAATTTCTCATGGGCAGAGAGTGAAACCATACCGCTCGGTCGTGATTCGCGTTACGAGTCAATAAGGGCAAGTCCTTCTCTGCCGATGTTGGCTGAGTGGTAAAAAACATCTAGAACTGATTTTTATGGCGAGACGACATAAAACCCTGGCTTTAGGGTTAGCTGGTTTTAAATGGGACATGCCATTAATGAAAATATAAGGGATGTATGTATGATAACAATAAATAAGAATATATATATATATATATATATATATATATATATATATATAAAAAATAACACAAATCAATTAAATAAATAAGTCATCAATAATTAATCAATTCTAAGTATTATAAAATGCAGTATGTATATTTTATTATATATATATTGTTTTATATATAAATCAGATTAACTTATTTAGATTAACATTTATATAATTATTAAAACATATAACTATATACATTATAGAAAAATAGTAAATCATCAATAAAGTTTCCTTTTTGTAAGTAAAATATTTGAAATAAAATACTACTAAAATATAAATTTATTTTTTATTAAAAATGCAAGGTCTTCTTTCAATACTTTTAGTATGAATTAGTTTAATTACATTAATTACATGCATTTAATTAATTATACAATTTATTTGTGCGTTGGATGATTTTTAATTTCTATATTTGTTTAGTATTTTTTTTAATCCAGCATGACTATATGCTTTTTTTCTTTTTAATCACTAAAAGTAATATATTGTACCTTATTCTGTGTAACTTAAATTAGATACTAAACGTTGGCTTTTTTTTCATTTAAAAAGTCCGTGTCAACACCCGACTATATGGTATATTTTTTTTTCATCACAGTTTATTTCTTTCTTCTTCCTTTTGTTTAAAGATGCAGTTTATCTCCATTGGGGATCTATTTCAGAGTCTCTCGTTTGCTCGTTACCTCGTCAGGGTTTAAATAGCTGCTAAGAAGGTGCGATGGGACACACTTGGCTTGAAAGCGTTCATTATTGATGTGGCTGTGAGCACCGCTGGATTACCTTCTTTCTCACCCTGTTGTTTGGTACTTAACGCTTGGCCACAGACACAGCACCTCAGGCTGATTTTCTAGTTTGCATTTATGCGCGAGTCTTTATACGCCTGACTTTGTTGGCAAGGAAGACAAAGAGCGCAGTGTGTGGAGCCCGATTTTAAAAGCACTTAACGCTCTATCTAGCGTTTGAATTTCTGTTAGCGGTCTTAATCAGGAGTTGGTGCAATTTACAGCTGGGTCATGTGATCCTATGTTGACAGAACAGTTAAATAATAATAGGTCTGACAGCTTGTGCTGATTGTGCGCATTAAAATCTATACAGTCTTATAAAGGCCTACTTTAATGCTACTCTAAAGGTAACATCGGGTGTAATGCACATCACAGGCGCATAGACGAGAAAATGTGTTTGCACTCTTTAGGTCAAACCGGGACTTTTGATTGGGCAGAATAACAGAGCACACTTCTGAGAGCAAAAACTTCCTTTATTTCTCTGTATAATCCCCTGCTACACTAATGCACATATCCCAGTATTTCACAAGTGTTCGGTAGTCATGATCAGACTACCCACTTCACTTCTGCAACCCTGGCCTCCCAGGAACTCCTTTAATGGCCAAACATGTGGAAATGGTTTGGAGTGAGGTCAGGACTGTACGGGGGATGTGGCAATAACTTTCAGGCGAGTTCCTGTAATGTGCAGGTGGTGTTGGTGAATGATTATGTACAGATGTGTGTCTTCCGAAGGCTTGTTTGGGCTGATATAGGAACGCTGTCACAAAAGTATATACTGTTGTAAATACTGTGTTATTGTAGTACACTTTTACAGTATTTCTGAATCTGCAGTTGGCATGCTATCCCAATTCTGCGTGCATTACAGATGTTCTGGATAAATCAGCTTAAAAGCCTAATTTTAAAAGCGAACAGCTTATAGGGAAAAAAAATTAAGGTTTATGTCTTTTAATTTAAAAGGTCTTTGAGTCTTCACTTTGCTTTTCTGCTGTGCTAAACAAAGAGGGAAATCCCATCAGGATGTGAATATTCTTTGGGGCAGTTAGGCCGGGAAACATTAAGGTTGGATATCATCGCCTGCAAGTTTCCTGTCCCAGTATCCAGGCTTTAACAATCTGCACTACGGACGTTGGTGAAGCGCTGAGAATCAGACGCAGCAGGAATTATTTAGTATTTGGACGTGGCATACTGTAATATCTGACTGCGGATGAATACAGAGAATGAGAATTTCTGGTTATCTGGAATTGCTGGGTTAATAATCTAACTGCTGTCCATACATAGTGGCATTTTTATCAGTATGAAAAGTCTACTCGAGCCCATATGTTGCTAAGCACAAAGTGTTAGCAACCCCCCCTTACGTACCTCTGTCCTTCAGGAGAGTGGTGCTCATTTAGGTGGTGACACGATACTGTGTGTGTGTGTGCTGTAATACACAGCATTGTGCTTGTTCCAATATGAATAAACGACTTATTGGCTAATCGCCTAGTATATAGTACTGTATAGTAAACTATAAAGTATTACATTACATCATTTCATCATTGATTATTTTCTGTATAACAGAGCATCCTGTCATGCTTTACTTCTAACTCAGAACATGTTCACGTATTAATATGCAGCTGTATTCATCCACAATATTGCTCTTTGCTGGAGGTTGCAATTGAAGCTGTAAATCCTGTGACTCTGAAAACGCAGGCTGTTGAAAGTGTAGGACTTTGTGCAGGGCTGTCTGCAGTGTGAACTGTAAGCCTGAGCGTAGTAGCTGTAGTGTTGAGCTTTAAGTGCATGCTGTACTTACTAAAGAGTGTACATATGGATGACCTAGAAGTCAAAGTGTCATGAGCTTGGTGACCTGGGCATCATGACCATATGGAGCTTGACCCAGAGGAGTGTATGTGAGAGAGAGGGACAGACAGATTAAACTGTGAGTGACCAGGTGATCCTCTCTAATCCTCCGTAATGGATCCATTTTTTCCCCAGCATGCTTATAGTCAGCAATCATACCTCGCTTACATGGACTCTCAGGCCACGTTCTGATTGGCTAGTAGTTTCCTGTGAAGTACGGTAGACAGGACAGCGTAGGGAACGAGTGATCGCTGATTCATCATTTTGTCAAAAGTGGACAAGCGAAATAACCCATCAGTCCTTATACCTCACTGGAGCGCAAAAATAAATAAATAAATAAATAAACTATAGAGTCTCATGGCATTAATTTCCTGCACCATTCATTATTATCAATATTAATATTACATAACTATAATACATTGTGCGTAATCTCCATCTATGTGTAATCAATGATTCATTATTATTACATAGGCTGTTAATCTGCATAAATTAATCTCTTTAGGAATGATGCTTAATCACATTCACTCGCATGTTGTACACTTACT
>JAQQZS010000039.1:3412755-3424666 GCA_030068045.1 Platyallabes tihoni | reverse complement strand
GTAGAAGTCAATCGAGCGCCGCTACAAAACGCAACATAAACGTCTAGGACGTTCAGAGCGCGTTCGTTTATCCAAAATTTTAACGCCCGTGTGAACAAGGCCTAAGAATTATTTTTTATTTTGCGTCATTGTGTATCAATATTTCAAATTGTTTTATTGTTTCAATGATTTCAAAGATTTGTAAATCATTGGCACGTGGCTGAAATGACGACGATTCAAAAACCAAGCGTCATTTTCAAATCAATTTAACTGAATTTAATTATAAAGAATTTATAATACACAGTTGTTACAAAATTTTATTTGAAACCCGACACACACACATTTGATCCATAAAGTGCAATTTGAGGATTATGTAATTAAACTACAAAACTTAACATCATTCATATAAAGCCAGAAGAATCCAGGCATTTTCAGTTTGGCAGATTGTAGTGCCATGTTTTATTTGGGCCTCCCAAATTTAATATGCAACTGAACTCAAAAAAGTGCCTTCTTCAGGACGTTTGTCAGACTTCAGTAAGGTGCATCATGCTAGAAATCATGGGAGAGTGAATGAACTGGAGTCATCACCCAGAAAAAATAAATAGCAGGTCTTATGTTGTACGTATGTTTGTGGATGGTTTGTAGGTGGTTTGTGCCGCTTCAAAATATGTCAAATTCCTTGCTTAGTGTTGATCTGGACACACCAGGTTTATAGCTTCTGTAGTCATCAGTATACAAAACACCGGCATCCAGGTGGCTGTTAACAGGTAGAATATCACAGCAGGTTTTAACAGGTTTGGACAATTCAGGTGTAGTATGTACTTTCTAACAGTTGGTATGTAAATCGTGACAGTTCTTGGACAGTTTGGTTCAGTTCATAGTGGAATCGTAGCTGATTCGTAAGTACATCTTAACATTACGCAGTTAATGCGTAGGCAATTCACATGTGATGTCACAGTGTAGCATCCAAGAACTGTAAGGAATTTGAATTGGGTGGATGAGCACACTCTGGCAAATATTTGAGGAATGTGGGAAACCCCAAATATAAAGATCAGGCTAAAAACTTTCAACTTAAAATAGTTTTCCTTTTATAATTATTATTATTACTGTATATGTGTAGTTAGCTTCTTTGAAGCTTTACGAGTGAGACTAACAAAAAGTAGGAGAAGTTTAAGGCTAATAGTTAAGCTGAATATCTAAAATGATTTAGGCGAAGTGTACAATTTGTGCAAATATGAATTAGTATTAATGGAACTATATGTTCACCCAAGTCGTTTGACTTTCCCCTACTTGGTCAGGGAGAAGGTGAGTCAGCTTCACAATGGAGAAGCGTTCAGCTCTATGAGGTCATTTTGTCTATTTTTATGGATAACAGTCTCTCGTAGATGCTTGAATAAAAGGCTACCACTGTTCGTCGCTCAGGCGGTACCCAGGTCAATGCTTACACTTCTGTTGTTTACCTAGAAAAGCACTTCTTTACATACAGTGCCTTGCAAAACTATTTATACACCTTCACATTTTGTCACGTTACAACCACAAACGTAAATATATTTTGGGACTTTATGTGATAGACCTTCACAAAGTGGCACATAATTCTGAAAAGTGTGGCATGCATTTGTATTCACCCCCTTTACGCTGATACCCTGAACTAAAATCCAGTGGAATCAATTGCCTTTAGAAGTCTCCTAATTAGTAAAGAGAATCCACCTGTGTGTAATTTAATCTCAGTATAAATACAGCTGTTCTGTGAAGCCCTCAGAGGTTTGTTAGAGAACATTAGTGAACAAACAGCATCATGAAACCCAAGGAACACACTAGACCGGTCAGGTGATAAAGCTGTGGAGAAGTTTAAAGCAGGGCTAGGTTATTAAAAAAAGTTTTGAACATCTCAAAGAGCACTGTTCAATCCATCATCTGAAAATGGAAAGAGTACGGCACAAGTGCAAACCTAACAAGATATGGCCGTCCACCTGAACTGACAGGCAGAGCAAGGAGAGCGTTAATCAGAGAAACAGCTAAGAGGCCCATAGTAAGTCTGGAGTAGCTGCAGAGATCCACAGCTCAGGTGGGAGAATCTGTCCACATCTGACTCCACAAATCTGGTCTTGAAAAAGTGGCAGGAAGAAAGCCATTGTTGAAAGAAAGCCATTGAGAAGGAGTGTTTGCGGTTCCACACGGCTTGTTGCAAACTGCTAACGGGTTTTCTTATGGCTTTCTTTTTGGTATTTTAAATCAGGAGTATCTCCTTCCTGACAGCGTGATATGTCAGGAACCACATCAGCAAGACTCAACATGGTTCGAGGTGAACGTGTGACGATTTGAGTGTATGGTTTGCGTAACTTTAACTGGTACAGGATGTGTTAGTTTTCCTTAGCAACACTAGCCACGTAGAGCCAGTGAAATAGTGCGGATTCAGACACAGAGGCTGGTCCAGTCAAGTACGCTTTCGATAAGGGGAAAATTGTGTACATTTCCGTTTTTGTGTGATTAGATGTTAGATAAGGAATATGGAAAGAAGGGCAAGAGAAAGTGAGTGTTAGATAAAAGAGAAACCAAGTCCCCACCCAGAGTGGGAGGATTTTAGGCACTAATGCTTTCAGAGATCTTTAGGATGAAGAACACCGGCACAGGTATTCCTCGCTTGTGTTGCTCCAGAACGTTGAGTTCTGACCCAGCTTACGCATGCAATAATAACAACTTCATAAAAGCGGGAAAAGAGAAAAGACAGCGCTTCTTTTTTGTGGTTCTTTAATGGAACGGTTAACGTGGCTCCGCTACAAATTGTAGTTTTGAAATGTCTGCGAAGCTATTTTGATTGGTAATGATGTGGCTTGAGGGGGAAAAAAAGAAGAAGAAGAAGAAGAAGAAAAAAACGGCCGCATTTTTCAGAGCTGAAGTAAGTCTTTCCTGACTAGAGTTTCTATAGGGAAAGTTTTTTCGGGAAGACCGCCCGGGAAAAGCTCCGGCTGCGACACGTGCTGGCCACCAACCGGTTGCTGTGGCAATGCTCTGTGTGTGTGTGTGTGTGTTTGTGAGTGTGTATGTGTGACCACAGCCTTCAGTTACCCTACCAACCTTTTAGCCAACCCCCAAGACATTCTCTCTCTCTCACACACACATACACACACACACACACACCGCGTGAGTGTTTATGTTCAGAAAGAGATCCACATGAACGAAAAAGAAATCACAATTCTCTGTGTTAGCCATAATAAAAATGGTATCCTGGCAACAGGCCTGAATAAAAACACATTTCCATCTCTGCAATAACAAACTGATTCGATTACTGTGCCACTATGACTGGGACGGTCCAGCACTCTGCTCTGGTGCATGTGGTGTGTATGTGTGTGTGTGTGTGTGTGTGTGTACATCTGTAATGAGTGTGTGAGTGGGTATGCGTGTATGCACTAACAAGCTACAGTACCATGTCCAGGCTTTGCTTCGGTGTGTAAATGCATGAATGTGTCTTACTATCTATGACTTATTAAGAGTGCGTGTATTCCCTAACAAGATCACACAACCAGACTTTCTTTGTGTGCGATGCGTGTGTCGAGGCTTTTTAAGAGGGCACTCGGTAGGAAACCAGCAATAAACCAAAACAGCTTCATCACCACCGCTGTTATTTTCCTCATCTTCTTCCAGCCCATGGTTTATCCATAAGGTCCAAATAAAAATTGTCTAAATTTCACTTCTTATTTTTTGGACGGAGTCTCCAGTGTCAGTGCTTCGTAAATATGATAAAGTTTTTAAGGTATTGCGCATTACATATAGTACAATAGTATTGGCAACTTGCCCTGCAACTTTGGGATGCGCATACACAGTTAAATAAGAACATTTCCACTGTGGGAACAGTAACTGGGCTTCATCACACCATTCATTCATTCATTCATTCATTCACTCACTCATTTATCTTCTATGTCATTTATCCTGTGCAATTCCCAGGGGGCTGGAGCCTATCCCAGGAGACTTTGGGAACAAGGCGGGGTACATCCTGGAAAGGGTGGCAATTCATCGTAGGGCGCACACACACATACACACTACAGGCAATTTGGGAACGCCAATTAACCTAATCTTAGTCAGACAGTGTTTAGACTGTGGGAGGAAACCTGCGTACCCAAAGAAAACCCATCAAGTAGGGAGAGAGCATGCTAACTGACTCGAGGCAGAAATCAAACTCTCGATCCTTGAGGTGCTATCCGCTACGCCACCGTGCCACCGGACAGCATCCAGTCATTGATTTTATCTGTAACTGCACACTTTGCACACCTTCCATGTTTTATTTCTTAATTGATCCATGAGTTTGAGAAGCAACCTCCAATGAGCAGAAGAAACCTCTTGAAATCTTATGTAGCTTTGATGAATCATAGATATCTTTAGACTGATTGAAGAACATGAGCAGATGTGTTATAGAGTTTAGCAAGGCAGTGTTTTATACTAGCAAAAGTACTAAATGTTGAACCCAACCAATAGTCTGTCCATCCATCCAGTAGGGTCATGGAGGGCCTGGAGCCTGTTACGCAACTTAGGGCACAAAATGGGGTAGACCCTGAATATGGTGCCATCCCATTGCGGGGTACAAGCACACATACACACCCAGTCATATGGTATGGGTAGTTATGAAATGCCAGCCATTCTAGACCACATGTCTTTGGCCTGTGGGAGGAAACCAGAGTAACTGCAGGGAAAAACACCAAGCTAACCACTTTAGCCATCAGGCTGTCCACCCAATATAAATAACTCATTTAATGGTGTGTAATTGATTATTGATCTTCATCTATAGCTGGCATCAAAGGCTATGACATATAAAAGTATTGCAAATTAGTTGCTTATGCGGTGATATGCCATTAATATTCATTGGTAATTATATTTATGTTTAATTTCTAATTTATGTTTACTGTCTAAAATGTCTGAATATCGGCACTTGTGGCTTAGGTGGTCCAACCTAGGACAATTCACTGTCCTTTAGAGTGATGTTGTGCAAGTTCTTCTTTGGTGAAGGGAGTGGGGAACTTCATTAATTGTTGAAAAATTTCACTAATTACGCCACAAGCACTTGGTTGAGTAACGACACGTCACATTTTTGGTGATGCCATACCCTAAACCCTTTGTTTCTCAATGCGCGGAGAATTCTAGAACTCTTGAGCTTGATGCCTGTAGTCTCAAAAATAGGACCGCAAGGAACCAGTTGAAATCTTTTATAGCCCCTTTTGAGCCTATCCATCTCCTCTGTGCATCTTCAACTCACATCAGTGAACGGTGAGAAAGAGAAGGCTTCCTTTGGAAGGGATTTGCGCCTTCGTGTTGCTCTAGCAGCACATTCTCAGCTGGTTTACCTCAAGGAAAATGATCACCATCGAAGCCTGATCTTCCTGAATCATGAAAAGCCCTAATGCGGGACAAAGCTGGTTTAAAGGGTTGAGAAATGCATGGGTGGTGGTAAGGTTGATCGAGGGAGGGAAAAAGAGAGAGTGAGAAAACGAGAATGAGGTTTGTGTGGTTGTCCTCAGATGCTTGTAAAATTTAAGTTTGCACAGATGGAAGTTGTACAGAAGCAAGAGTGTAGAGGTGACTGTAGGCCGGGGGAGGGTGGGGGGTTGACGGGGAGGGTGTTAGGAAAACAACGGAGAATAATGGAACCAGACGGAGTATTACGAGGAAGGGAGGGGACCTGCAATTTTTTAAAAAATTACCTCTCTAACTTCAACACTTAGAGAAATCTACTGCCTCTAGAACTCTGCTTACATTTCAGCATGGCTGTAAATCACTTGAGTAGGACCTTCTAAAAATCCAGCACTCTGCCAACTCCAGTGTGATAAATTCAAGGCCTTCTAAATTCTGTACCTTGCCAACTCCGATGTAACACTAATTCAAGACCTTCTAAATCCAGGACCCAGTGTGGTAATGAATTCAGGATCTCCCAAACCTCTACCTGCAGTGTGATAAATTCAGTGCCTTTTAAAATCAATGCCCTGCCAGCTCTAACATGGTAGTGAGTTCAAGACCCCATCAACTCCAGAGTGGCAGTTATTCCTGTAGCATCCTGGATTCTTTAAACTGTCCAGTGGTAGTGCAACAGTAAATGTGTTAACGTCCCAATGTGGTAGTGAATCAGTGCTCCTCTAAATGCAGTACCTTGAGAGCTCCTGTGTGGTAAATACACTGCAGGACCAATCCATTGTCATCCTAAACCACTCACGGTCTTTGGAATATCTAGTACACTTTTTACTCAAGTATCTTGCCAACACCAGATTTTGGTACATCCAGTTCCCTCCTAATTCAGTGTTTGGTAAATCTAGTACTGTCCTTACTTGAGTACCTCGCCAACCTCAGGTATGGTAAATCCACTTCCCTCCTAATTCTAATACCCCTTTGAAGCCAGGGTTTGGCTTGGATCCCTTCTTATTACAGTGTTTGATAAATCCAGTACCCTCCTTACTTGAGTTTCTCACCAATATTAGGTTTAGTGAGTCCAGTCCCCTCCCAGTTGTAGTAATTTATAATATCTAGGATTTGGAAAAATCCAGTACCCTCTTTATCCCACTGTCTTGCGTTCTCCACTTTAAGCACTGCAACTTTAGAGCCAAACTAATCAACTTTCCATATACTTTAATTTTTGGTTCGTATTCTTGCTGGGCTCATCCTGTATCAAGGTCTGTCTCGTGACTTGGCTAAGCTCGAAGTGGTCCCAGCTGTAACATTTGAGGCTGCTAGGTGGAGGAAACCCTAATGAATGTTTATTTTCATGAGAGGAGTGCTCAGTAGGCTTGCCTGTGCTGGAGTTGGTGTAATGAGAGCAGCTCTATCCGGACACGGAGAACGTACACACATGGCCATCTGTTGGGACTCGGGCCTGTCTGTAAACTCACGCTCCATTTTAGGAGCTTTGATTTCCCTGTGGCCCTCCAGCGAAATTAAGCACTTTAGAGACTGTAACTCGTCTTCGTGCTTCTCTGAGCATGCTCGACTCGCTTGAGATTGGTGACATCAAATTTGAGGTGTGTTTGGCCTCAAGAACCTCTGGTTCGAGGTTGTTTTGCAATAAGAAACAAAAAAAGACTCAGTTAGGTTAATCTTATCCATTCACATTTTTGCCTATTGTCTCTGCACTCCAGACCGGATCCCTGGTTTCCATCAGTCTCTTTTGCAGCCACCCTCCTTAT
Source organism: Platyallabes tihoni (assembly GCA_030068045.1). Lineage (NCBI taxonomy): Eukaryota > Metazoa > Chordata > Actinopteri > Siluriformes > Clariidae > Platyallabes > Platyallabes tihoni. The sequence goes on along the minus strand of JAQQZS010000039.1, from coordinate 3,417,527 downwards.
CTCTTTCTCTCTCTCCCTCTCTTGCTTTTTCCAGATCTTTTTCAGTCAAGCCTTGGAAAGTTTATATAGTAATTGTAGCACTCTTGCTTGGATTCCAGGCCGGGATCCTGGACAGTGCTGTGATTAGTCCTGGACAGGGCCTCTCAAACAATCCAATTACCCATGCGCTGATTGCTTTGAACTTGGACTATGTGGGAAAGAGTCCAAATATAACTGGACATAAAAGCACATCATATTTTAAACTCGCTTTCTTATGGCCCTGTGAGGAACTGCCAGGATACATTAATTGTTTGTGAATAAATTTCTTGCTTGAATAAATCTTGATGGTTTCCTGTTTTGAATATAAGACGTATAGTGACGTAATGTCGAGTATGCAGCAGGTGCTATTTATATTTCAAGTTCCTAGTTTATGACGTAGGTACAATTATTGATTATGTGGTCAGGAAGGAGGTCCTTAGAATACTAGCAGTTACCTAATGTAAATACAGCATGCCAATCATTTGGGCAAATCTTCTTGGTGAACCACTATGAGATCAGCGTCTTTACTTTGCAGGCAAACCATTAGAGACTGACTCTCATTTTTTTTCCACGTACATATTATGTTAATCATCTCTCATTCATCAATGTCAGTTTTTAAACACCGCACTGCTGTTGGTTGAAGATTTTTCACTTGATGGACCGGCTCACAACCCAGCACTGACATTAATATGTTTAAAACCCCAGGAACGTTACCGCATCTGAAAAACGCAGACTAGAGCAACGCACCACCAGACCATTAATGTGGGCACCACCCAAATCGTATCTGACCAGCAGTCATCCTTTCCTCTAATGTGTGGTGTTGAGCCACTGCTTTCGAAGTGAAGTCCAGGGACTCACAGATGTCCATTGTGTTTATCCAGGGGATTCCTGACTCTCTTCCTTTTTTTCTCAAACATCATGTGACCGTAATGATGACAGAGTGTTCCTTGGAAAAAGATTTTACTCTGGAAGATGTCCCTGGCAGAAGTTCACAAAGCATGTGTGTGTATATAGAGAGTGAGATCGAAGTGAAACAGGTTTCTCTCGAAACAGCTTTAAATGCTTTGGTCTTTATGGCCAGACGTCAGCACGCACACATTCCTCCGTAACGACGTCAGAGAGGTTCATGAGGTGAATGTCAGGTCTTTTGATTTCATACATGGATCTGCGTTGTGTTGGGGGGTTCGGTGTTGTGTCGCGTTGCAGGTGGAACAGTTTCGATCATGTTATTTGTTAAGTGTGTTGGGGTTCCTTCGCTCTGTACCTTCTGAGACGTGTTTGGTTGTGAGCTGAGGTTTCCTTTACACACACGGAGGAGTTATGAGAGGGTCCTTTGAGTGACGTTGTGCTGTTGTGTAGTGTACTTTTCTTCTGTCTGACTATACAGTATATCTCTTTTTTTTTTCTTCTAGTGCTCTTTCTCTCAGAATCTCCCGATCTTTCTCGTTCTCTCCTGATCTCTCTCTCTCTCTTTTTAGGACTGACTAGGTCTCTGTTTTTTTAATATCATTCTTTCTGTCTGAGACTTATCAGTCATCCTCCCTCTTTCTGACTTTTCTCTTATCTCTATTTCGGTTTTCATCTCTTTTCTGTCTGTCTGTCTCTTTCTCTTTTTGACTGTCTGTTTTCTATCTTTCTAGCTCTTGGTCTGATTCTCCTGTCTGTCTCCCTCTTTATTCTCCATCTTTCTCTCTCTAAATCTCTCTCCCTGTCTCTCTTGCACTTTGTATCTCTTGCTTTTTCTCAATTAATCTTTCTCTTTGGCTTTGTCTGTCTCCCTTCTTCATTCTTTATCTTTGTCTTTATCTTTTGTTTCTCTTGACCTTTTTTTTTGTCTGTCTTTAGCTTTCTCTGTCTTTCTCTGTTTCTCTCAGTCATCCTTCTCTCTCTCTCTCTCTCTCTCTCATGTCTGTGCTGGTTTTATGATGTTGGCATCGTCAGCAGACAGCGCTTGAAATCATGACTATGACTTGGAACGCGCTGACACTAGATTTTTATTCATTATCACTTTAGGAAAGCTACTTGGGCGTTTTTTAATGTTGAGAATTAAGAATTATCTGCAGTGTAGATTTCCATTAAAATAAACAGTTTTTGGTTGTTAAAACATTGTGGGGATGTTAATTTGGCAACATAATTAACATTATGTTGAGACAATGTTACTAGGAGGCTGTTTTTTTTTTTCTTAAGTACTGTAAGAATAACTTTTATGAAACGTTATAACAACGTTGATTACATGACGATGGGATAACGTTAAACGAATGACCCCTGACACAATGTTGCAAAAAGGACTTCAAAGCAATATTAATACCAACCCGATGGCATGAGCGGTACTCGACCTCCGGTTACTGCAGAGATACTGTAGCACTGGACCACTAGGGGACATGCTGTTGATGTACCAAAAATACCATATTACAGTAGAGTCATTTGGAAAATTGCGCGTTGGGTCTCAGTGGTTAGCACTGTCGCCTTACTCCTCCTGGGTCTGGGTTCGAGTCCTGCCGCGGGGTCTGTGTAGCAGTTTGCATGTTCTCCCTGAGCTTGTTGGGTTTCCTCCGGGTACTCCGGTTTCCTCCCACAGTCCAAAGACATGCTAATTGGCGTTCCCAGATTGCCCGTAGTGTGTGAATTAGTGTGTGTGCGCCCTGTGTTGGATTGGCATCCTGTTCAGGGTGTACCTCGTCTCGTGCCTTAAGTCTCCTGGGATATGCTCCAGGCCCCCCGCAACCCTGAATACAGAATAAAGCAGTATAGACGATGAGTGAGTGAGTAATTTTTTCCAGAATATCTATCACTTTTGAGATAATGCATAGGTTGTTTGTCTTGTACTCTTCTCCTCTGTGTGTTTATTTCCCCTGCTGTATCGGAGAGCATAAATACGCCAGTGTATTCGGGTACATAACAATATTACTAATGTGAAACATTAGTCCAAGGACAGTCGGGGATTGAGGAGGGGCAGCAATTGGATTTGGTTTGGTCTGTAGATCTCTCTCTCTTCTGTTTTTGACCCTCTTATCCAGAGATCAGGAACACCTCTACACACACACACTCACGAGTTATCAAATTAGCCAACCGTGTGGCTGCAGCACTGTACAGAAAGTCATGCAGGAACAGGTCATGAGCTCCAGGTAATCTTCATATCGGACATCAGAATGGGGACCGAGTGTAAACTCTGGAAGTTTACACTTGTTCCTGGCATGGTTGTTGGTTTCAAATGGGCTGGTTTGAGTATTGGAGGAACTGCTGAAACAGTGAGAGAGCAGCAGTTCTGTGGGTGTAAAAGCATTGTTCTTGAGAGAGGTCAGAGGCAAATGGCCGGATTGGTCCGATTACAGATATAATACGTTATATAATCACTCTTTATCACTGTTAAACCAAAAGCACCACCACTTCAGATTCCGATTCTGTCCAGCAAGAGCATGGATCTGACGCTACCATGCTCTCAGATCGCCCAAATTCATCACCTGGAGATTAGAAAGCAAACCATATTGCCTTTTTCTATGGGTGAGTGTCTGGGCCCCTGATCGCTGCTGTAGCCTCGGGGTGTGGCACATGCACCTCAGGGTTTGATGTGTTATGAATTATGAGATGCTTTTCTTCTCCCCCTGGGTGTAAAGAGTGTTTACTTGAGTCATCGTCAGTTTCATAAGGCCAGTTTGTTGATCCTCTTTTCCAATCTTTTCCGTTAGTTGGAGAATCCAAGCCACTTCATTTCATACGTCCATTTTTCTTTATTTAATATTAATCCACCACTTTATTTTTCTGGCAATGATGATGACTTTTTTTTTTGTTTCTGTCCTTCGATGATATCTTGAATAATCAAATAATAGTTTCCCATGACTTATCATGACCTCGCTTTAAACTTAACGCAGCCATTCTACAGATTACTGTTATGTGGAATTTTTTTTTAGAGAGCATCGCTCTCGTTATGACTGCACAAACACACAGAGTTTCAGATGCATGTGCTGCTAAACAGATCTACATGCATGTTCAGTCAGCGCTTTTTCCAATTTATTTTTTATTTTTTTTAATGGCACACCACCGTGCTGGCATTTAGCGATGCAACTGCACAGAGACTGGAAGCGATTAGCAATGCCGAACGTAATGCTGCCGCTCTAAACAGAGGAGGAACTGCGGTCTGTGAGCAGCCTGGGAGACGCGCACATGTGTATTGTTGTCGAAACTCACCACTAAGAAGGAAAATAGTCAACAAAAGCTAATTGGATAAATGAGGACTGGCTGTGGTTATGCTGTGACAATGAACCGCTGCGGGCTGTGATGTTTTTCGCTGAAAATCCCGCTTACGCAAAAGAAGGGGCTCTGCCAGGACTTGGCGGAAAACGAACAACAGCGGAATATTTCAGGAAACAGTGAGACCGAAATTGGCGATAGATAATAAGCCTGTGCCGATATCATCTTACGATTTATGGCTCTATAATTATCATGATTTACAATATTTTTTGTGCTAATGCGTTTCTGAAAATATTTTACGGTCCTCATATATCGAAAGTTCTCCAAGTTGAGTATTTCTTGCTTTATTGAAATGATCTGGGTGGCACGGCGGCGTAGCAGTGCCCCGGACCTCCAGGGTCGAATTCCCTGGCTCAGGTCTGTATGCGTGGAGTTTACATGTTCTCCCTAAGACAGGGGCAGGAGGAGGCAATTTAACGTTATACACTGCCGTTCAAAAGTTTTAGAACACTTGCAAATTTCTTTGTTTTTGTTTAGTGATTTATTTTCTACATTCTACAACAATA
>JAQQZS010000039.1:3393346-3407327 GCA_030068045.1 Platyallabes tihoni | reverse complement strand
GCACAGTGTCCTAATTTCAACCATATTTTTGTATATATTTTAAACACAAACACACACACACACACACACACACACACACACACACACATATAAATTCAATTTACAGAAAAATTGGTCCAAAACACCTTTCAGTTTGCAAAAAGTTTAAATATTCCCAGAAAAAAATGAGTTTGAGTTAGAAATGCTAGCAGAGAGTTAAAAATGCTAACTCGTGGTACCAATAAAGCTGACTTATATAAATAAATTACTTATGAAATATTAGTCCCTGAAGAAAATTAACCCCTTAAAGCCTGCCAAATAACAGTAAAAACACAACAATAAAACCATGCTAGCTGTTTTTGCTAGGTTTGCTTTTGTTAGCTAGCATAGTCAGACTTAAAGGTACAGTAGGTAGCCTAAAACTCAGTTTTTAATTCTCCTAGTTTGTGTGCTAAGTTTAATTCTGAATGACCTAACATTCAGACCTAAAGGTAGCCTACAAAACTGTTTTAAATAAAATTTCAGTAACATTTTTTTTTTTTTTTTGCAAATGCACACTTTTTTTTAAAAGGGAAAGACAGAGTTAAGAGAGTTACATAAGCTAGCTAGTTGTGAACGTTAGCATTACTAGCAAAAGTGTCAATATTATATTGAGTTGACATCGCTGTGTAAGATTTGTAATGTGAAACAATTGGCTAATTAGCATAGCTAATGAATTACACTATACTTAAATATATCATATATAAAACTAGCCGAAGTACCTGTTGTTGACGAGAAGGTTAAACCTAAAAATAAAGCAGAACTGCCTAACTTATTAATACAAAGAAATCAAATTTTGTAAGGTTGAGTTTCTTACACTTTGTTTACACTAAGTCGTACTCCTTTAGTTGTCAGCCAAATACACTCCCTGTTCGGTAATCAGAGAGTGAATAACAGATGAGAAATCGAAAAAGTAGATGGGATAAAGATGAAGTTTCGTCTTAGAACGACTCCAGCGCGTTAAAATTCACTTATATTCACACTGTTATTTTCAGCGGTGAAAATATGAACTAATCCCAGTAAAAATATTGAGTTTATCTTATTTTAAAGTACATTACTTAATCCGCCATATAACTGCTCATAACTTCACTTCTACTCAACATTTGTGGCTTCATTTATGGTCCAATTTAAAAGTTTTATTAAAATTTGTCCAGCCAGTTTTGCGTGATGCTGTGACAAAATCTGGCTGGACAGAGATAAAGACAGACAGACAGACAGACAGACAGAATGGTTTCTGGTCCTCCAATATATGAAATGTAAAGATATTACTGATAGTTGCGGCGAGTTCCGACAAATATGCAGGCAAAACATCTTTTACTTATTTAGATGTTTAAGGAAATATTTATAAAACACATTAGTATTTCTTATATGATTGTCTATAACAGTCACATTGTTTAATATGTTAGGTTAGAAATATTTTAGTATAGTGTTTTTAGTTTTAGTATAGTGAACAATGTCACTGTTGTAGCCAGAGTGAATTTATGATCATACGTAAATCTCTTATGGATTTTATAAATACTGTATTTATTTAAACATTTTAAATATGTTATATTTTAGATTACTGTAAATCTGGCCTTTGCTTATTACACAATAAAATCATCTCATAATATAATATTGACACAAATTTCATCATATAAAAAAAAACTCATAATATTTAGGTTTAGATTAATATATCTAATTTTTACACAAAACTTTATCTATCTACTGTACAGCTAGAGTCAGCTCACTAGATGAAATGATGTTCGCTAAGAAACTACATGTTACAGTAAGATACAGACTCAAGCATAATTAGATGTTCTGCACAGAATAACATACAGTCACGTTTAATTCTTCAAGAAAATGGCACGACTCAGGGGAGAACATTTGTGCATGTCTATGAAAGGGGTCCTTACTTGGGTGAGACGCTTTAAATGATGAACGTACATGTACGAGTATGACTGCCTGTGTAATATGCACATTTGTGCTTTTGCCCACTTTCACATGTTGATTATCTCTTTCTGTCATCTCTCTATTACTCCTTTTCTTACTTTTTCTTTTTCTTTCGGTTCAATTCAAATCAAATCGAGAAAGCATTATCGGTATGAATGTACCAGGAACAATATCGTGGTAACGTTTCGCAGCATGAGGTGACCTCTCCCTGACCTGGCTGTCGCTGTCTCAGTCTTTCTTTCTCTATTTCAGTTTCCTTCTGTCTCTCTTTTTCATTCACTCTCCCTCTATCGCTTCTTATTCCTTCTCATTGAAACAGCTCTGATATGGAGCTCGCGTCTCGTAGCCTGTCTGCCTTAGGAGAGATCTTTAGAGCCGCAGCGTTCCCGCCCACATGCCGTGTCTGTCCACGTTCAATAACTTAATGGGTCTGGGATTCCTGTCCCGGCTCTGGCGCCTCCTCTCGCGTCTCGGTCCCTACGGTTCAGGGCAATGAGCAATGTCAAAGCCGGACACGTAAAGATAACATGAATGGAAAGAAAAACACGCAGTGGAGTTTTGGAAATGTCTAAAGCATGCTTGTCTGTCTGCATGCCTTTAGAAATAAACATATTGTTATCAGCAGGTCATAAGTTCGACCGCTGCTAAGCCAGACGGCAGCGCGATAACTTTTAAATAAGGAATAAACCACGCTGGGATGTGCAGTTATAGGAAAGCAATTGTTGATGTACAACACTGTACCTAAAAAATCCTTTGTTCTTTAATAAGTACGTCCAGCTGTATTTTATAATTTTCCTATTAATCACAGCCAGTGTGTTTTATCATTACACATAGTCAAAATAAAATAGCTTGTGTTTTTGTATGATATTTTATGAAAAAGTGAAACGCTAGTGGGTGGTAGTGCTGTAATTTCTGTCATCATTGTTCATTGTTCATTTTCTGTTATATTTTATTTAATGTTGTTATTAATATTAATAATTTAAAGATTTTGTTTTTTATGTAGGTTTATTGTTATGCGTTGTTGTGTTTGTTATGTTTTATGTTAGCTTAAGCTATTTTATGTTATTTCAGGTAATTGTATTTTTCTACTGTATGTTTTAGTATGTGTGGTTATATTATATTACCTTGTGTTTTATTTTAAATTATAAATCTGCGCTGTGATATAGTAGTTAGAACTGAGGCCTCAGACCTCCAGGGTCGAGGGTTCGAGTCCCGCCTCAGGTCTGTGTGTATGTTCTCCCCTTGGTGGGTTTCCTCCTACAGGCTAAAGACATGCAGATTAGGCTAATTGTCATTCGCAAACGCTCCGTAGTCAGTGAGTGTGTGAGTGAGTGCATGTGTGATTGTGCTCTGCACTGGATCGGCACCCATCCCCCGTCCACTGTGTACCCCACCTTGTGCCTGGAGTCCACTGGGCTACGCACCAGGCTTCCCCTGACCCGGTACAGGATAATTGGTACAGAGAATGAGAGACACAATTTATAAATTGGTTTATGTGACAACCTCAGCAGCGACCTCATTTCCCCTCTCGTCTATTCCAACCAGATAGATTTCAACATCAGCAGTATAGTAATCACCGACCTGATCGTCTGTCATCATCTGCACCTGTTTCTCACTGGGTCATGTCTTAAGTTAGATGCTCAGGTATGGGCGACTGGACTGAAAAAGAGAGACAAGAACTTAAGAACAAAACATAGTTCAGGAAGCCCGGAGAACGATTCCTCAACTTTAAAAATGCAAGAAAGTCTGGAGCTTTGTGAGGAAATGAGGGGTCCAAAACCTTTGCACAGTATTGTATGTTAGGTTATGTTGTGTTATGTTTTATGGTTGGCTATTTTATGGTATGTAGGTTTATGTTATGTTATATTAAGTTTATAGTAATTTATGTGTTACATTATGGTGAGTTATGTTATGTTTTATGGTAGGTTATTTTATGTTACTTTTTGTTTTGAGTGTGGTTAGGATATTTAATCTGTTATGATATATTATATTGGGTTATGTAAGGTTATATTTTGTGTTTTATGTCAGGTTTTGGTATTTAATGTTTTAATGTTAGGTTATTTTATGTGTTAGGGAAGGTTAAATAATGTTATGTTAAATTTGGTTAGGTTATGTTATTTCATGAATAATGAAAAATTATTTTAGGGTCTATTTTATCTGATCATATGTTTTATATAGATAGATAGATAGATAGATAGATAAAGCACTTGATTACATTTGATCCCAAAGAAAATACAGTATTACAACAGCTAGTTCACAAATCGTACAAAACAAGACACTAACAAACCAGGTATGCAAGAATATTACAGGGCTAAGGTACGATTTAAAATCATTACGTAAAGATAAAAAGACCATTTACAGAACATAGCACCTTAACATACAGTATGATATGATGTACATTAGTGCGGTCAGGTGGGTAATAGTTGTACATTACGGTGTGCTAATAAGGTAAACGTTAGTTGAATATTAACAAACAATACACCGATTCTATGTACACAATGATCATATGTATAGGTGGATATTTTTAATAACTGTACAGTACATTAAGGCGCATCTGTGCGAAAATGATACTTATCGAAGTCAAAGAATGTATATGATCCTATACTGTACATGTAGTGTACATGTGCATGAAGTGTAGACTTTTGATTATTCTGAAGAAACTGTACGGTAAAATGCACCATGGGATGTTAACAGGTTTATCAGTACGGCTACTAACAACAAAAAGGAGCACACCTGACCATATTTACAGTGTCTATACAGTATTATGTATATAAGGCTACATGTTATGTTGTATTATTTTATGCTTATTTTCCTGCTGAAGCTTTGTAAAAGCCAGTTGTTGCATGTACGAGAACACCCGGAATAAATGCCTGTGTGTCCTAACCTCACCCTGTACCCTGCCTCGGGCTGATAAGAAGACACGAAACCTCACTGATTACGCCGCAGCTGAGTGCGATAAGCTCAGTGGCTTTACTGCACTTCAGGGCAACGAGTCCACACAGAGATCAACTCCGATATTAAATTATTGATGTGGCGTCAGTTTAAAATCAATCACGTCGTTCCTTATTGGGATTTTAAGAATCGTCCGTGTCCCGGTGTATTTGGTGTGTGTGTGTGTGTGTGTGTGTGTGTGTTTGGCTTGGCGGGGGGCCGTAAAATCAACCCACTAGTGCGAACACTCCGCCATGTCCTAGAGCAGGCTGTAAAATGCCATGAATGCCGTTCCATTACTTACGCTCATCCTGATCTGTGTCTTGACTGCTGCCTCTTTGTAAACTGCCTCTCTCAGAGCTGTTAGAAGGAATTGTATTGCAATTTTCATCATATTCACAGGCCACAAGTTACTGTTTAAAAACTCATAATCTGTTTTTAGTTCCCGAATTCAGAATGATGTTCAAAGCTCTGATACTGGAGACTCCTTCCTAACATGTGGCACAAAAATCTGCACCTTAAAAAAACATGTACAGTAGGAGTGTTTTTTAAAATTATTATTTATAAAAAAAAAATTCATCCAGTGGGTTGTCATGCTTGGCACAAATCTTGGTCATCATCTTTGTGTGTGTGTGTGTGTGTGTGTGTGTGTGTGTCAGAGAAAGATTGAGAGAGAGAGAGATAGAGAAAGTTCCTACTGTAGGTCACAAAAGAAATATTCTAACATCTGTCGTAGTGTAGATAGACATATCCACCTCATCATCATTTTTGTGTGTGTGTGTGTGTGTGAGAGATCTGATCTTCAATGCCTTAGAAGTGGAACAGCTGCAGGCCACTGTTGAAAGCATGCTAGCTAAGCATATACGTTTTTATTATTATTATATTTATTATTATTATTATTGCAAAACCACAATTAGACAGTAATTCGCTTTTTCATCTTGCAATTGATTAGCATGATCTGCGGTATTAATTAGCTGTATACTTAGCTAATTAAAGTTTAACCTCGGATCAGAATCACTTGTTTTTTTTCCCCCTCAGCAGTTCTTTGTACCTGATTTGAAGATTCATCTTTTTAGCTGTAAACCTTTTGGACTCTTAAGATTAATTCTGCATTACTATAACGAGTCTGTGATGATTAATCATGCTAATCCGGTAGCCATGAGCTACGTTAGCCACATGGCTCCGGTAGCACGCAAAGAGCTGCTCGGATGTTCGGCTTCACGCCAGATACACGCGCGCACCGGTAAATGGAGCGACAAACCGAGGGCCACAAAACAACCCAAAAAGCCCAGGTGCGACTTATACAAGCGCCAGGTTTATAAACCCGTCTGGCTGTTAAAGTAAACGAGGAACGCTGCTGTGTCGGGAAGGCAGTTGTCGTCCGGCGTGTGCAAGCGGTGCGATTTGTTCATTAAATTCAGATTCGAAACTGTAAATGACTTTCTTTAATAGTAGTACTCCACGGAGAACGTTATATACAAGGGGCGTTCAAGTCAAACCGGGACTTTCGATTGTGCAGAATAACAGAACACGAGTTCTAAGTGAATGACCTCCCTTTATTTCTCTATATATTAATCCCAGGCTCAGGGTTTCACTAGTGCTTGGACACCATCAAGGTAGAAAGTTTCCTCCGATCTGAAACCAAATATGTGGAAATGGCTCGGACGAGGTCAGGACTGTACGGGGTGTATGTGGCAATAACTCCCAGCTCCTGGGATTTCCTGTAATGTGTAAAGTGTTGTTGGTGAAAGATTGCGTGTACAGTTCCCACAGACAGATGCGTCTCTTGAGCAAGTTAGCGACAAGTTATCCATCAAATTCCAAGGAGCAGGTGTTCGACTCACTAAATGTTCCCGGGAAAGACTGCGATCATCATTCTCAGAAGTATGACCATCTCATAAGGAGTCGTCTGTAAATGTCGAACGCTTTTACGCCCTCATTCACTATAAATGTCATCACAAGTCCGGGTTTGACTCGAACAACTCTCGCACAGTTTGTTCATCATAAATGTATCCCTGGTCAGATTAAATTCGGTTACGTTTTTTATACTTTGAGAATAACTTAAATTGTTTAAAAGTATAAACTGCATGAACAGGATAAAAAATAAAAAAAAACTCTAGTTAGGATGGAGAGTGATGTAGCTGAGGTTGAGGAACTGTCAGTGAGACATACATAAGATAAGATGCAAAAGAAATAAACAGATTCCGATTGCAGATAGCAGACGTACGTCTATTAAAGACATCTATTAAAGAGCAACACGAACCAAAATCCCCTCGACATTTGTGTTTCTTTGACGGTGTGTAAAGACACTTTTTTTTTTTTCACCACAAATGGGAAATTAAATTGGTATCGGTTTCCTTCTTGACTCAACCCGATGCCTGAAATGACGACAACGGAAGGCTCGTCCTCAAACAGGAAGTGTCACTCTTTCTCTTTTCTTTAAGCCTTGATTAACCCCGACCATTAACAACCGAAACTCTTCTTCCACGCGGCATGAACCTTTAGAAATGCTTGTTTTTACTGTTCTTTGACGCAAACACCTGCAGTTGGGAAATGGCGGGTTTCTTTCTGACTTTACCGTCTTTTAATGTGGCTTGTTACTGCGAAAAATACAACTCACACAACGCGCTGTCGCCTTCAGCGTTTCCCACTTTGACCCGCGTCGGTAATCCATCGATGAGTCAGACGGCTTTGACATCCTCTCCGCTGGATGCGCGCCGTCTCTCTGACCCGGATCACTCTGAAAAGTCTTCTCGGATCCACTCGTTTCTGAGCTGCCTGGCGGAAAATGAAATGCCACGTCAGCAGAATATTATTACGATGTCTGGCTTTAATATGCTGATTTGGCTTGGCTTCTTTATATCTGCTGTTTGCATGTAATGCAGCACTTCATATCTGAGTAACTGAAAAATGCTTCATACCGTACGTTAGTAGGCTGTACAGGAATTTTAAAAATGCTTTACTGTGGCTTTTCTAAAAAATGCAGCTCTGCACAAAGCACAAACTGAATACGGGACGCAGCCTCGGGTTTCCTTATTTCCTTGTTTCATTCCAAACGGTACTTTATTTCAAATTAGAACTAACACACGTGCAGCAGTTCTTATGCATCTTATACATTAAGAAGAAGAAACATGTACCCAAACAACCCAAACTCCCCAGATCCCAGTTCGATCGAGCACCCATGGGATGCACCGGACAAACAAGTCCGATCTGTGGAGGCTCCACCACGTAACCTACAACACCCAAAGGCTCTGCAGCCAACGGCCTGGTGCCAGACACCATGGCACACTCCAGAGGTCTTGCACCGAGTCATGTGCCAAGGGGCCAGAGCTGCCCAGATGGCACAAGCGGAACCTACACAGTACTGGGCTTAATGTGATGTGTTGTAATGTTACAGCTGATTGGTGTATACAGTAATATAAAGAGATATAATAATAAATAATAATAACTAGTATTATTTTGACATATTTTATTTGACTGGATTGTTTTATTATATATTTGAATATACATTTTATTTATTATGGTCTGTTTTTCTTTACTTTTACTTTGCTCTACTTTCTCAACATCTGTAAGTCTCTCTCTCTCACCATATTATTGTTTACATTCCTATGACATCATGCTTAAAGTGTTTTTAATCCTTATTTATAATATTTTTCATTATTGGCCTTGCCATACTTCTTATCCTTCCTCTCTCACTTCCTGTGACTGCACACATGAACTCATGGACAGAACGGTTGCTTCTTCTTCTTCTTCTTCTTCTTCTGTGGTTGCTGTGTTCTCAGCAGCGTTTACAGGTTTGTTGTTTGTCCGACCTCTGTCTGATCAAAGACTGCACTGTTGCTGAATCACACCTCACCCACAACATTAAGATGCGTAAACATGATGGCCCACGCAGATGTGGTCTTCTTCATCCTCCTCTCTTTTATCGTCACCATCATGGCGCGAACGCTCGCACCGCCGCGCTCTTCCAGTCAGTCAGCTTTTCTCTGGTGATGAATCAGTTTGTAGCGTCAGCATGACTGAACTGCGCTGCACAGGAATTTTTTCTTGGTATTCATATTTTTTCCATCACTGGTAGTTACAGCGAGCTGTCAGTCTGCTGCATGCACTCATTATTAAACACTTTTCTTATTGCTCTCGGTGCACTGACTCAGCATTGAGGCTCACTTAGATGTACGCATGCGTCTGCAATCGACTATACCATGCGCATAATTATCACAGGCACTTAAACATATTGTTACTACCCAAGCTCGGACCCCACGAGTGTTTTTAAATTATTATTTTTTAATTAAAGCTTAGGATTTAATAGGAAAGTGGTTAATTAAAAAAAAACTCTGCTGCCAATTTATTGTCCGAGGCTTTATTCAGCCGGGATACAACACCCCTGGAGCAGGTAGGGTTAAGGGTCTTGCTCAAGTGGCAGCTCGGTGGTGCTGGGGCTTGAACCACTGACCGTCTGATCAGAAACTCAGAGCCACGTCACTAAAATAATGACAATCAAGAAAATAAGAATCATTTGTTATTTGATGCAATAAAATATGTTTACAATAAGCATTATTTAGTATAAAGTCTTTTATCCTTCAAAACCTGCTGGAGTCAAAAAAAGACATCTACGGTACTCCGGTGTTGCCCGCTCTAACCATGCCTGCTTGATCGCTTCCTGAAGAAAAATACGGAAAATAAATTAGCCCACGGAAGTTAACAATTCTCATGAACTTTAGTTTTAGTGCTTTTTGCCAAGAGGTGGACACTCTGGCTTCAGATGGTAAAAGTCCATTAACTAAACCAGCTGATTGTAATTAGTTAATAGACTCGAACTAATTCGTGCCATCATCTGTTTTGTGCACAGCGAGAACTATAACACATGGCATATGTTTTCTGTATACCTTTGGTCACCACTGTGTATATTCAAATACAGCGTAACTAAAGGCACAGAAGGGGCGTGGCCTGTGAGCACCGAATGAGGTGCGGCCTCACTGCACATCAGTTCCAGTCAAGGTCGTGGTTTTTACGCTAAATCGGTGTTGCAGGTGGAAAAAACGAGTCTGTACGGACTGTTTCAAAAAAAAAAAAACATACCAAAGATCATGTCTTTAATGGAAACGGAAACAAACAATTCAGTCAATTTCTGCAAATGTAGGCTAGGGCAAACAAAGTGCAGACAGAGTACACGTGATGCACAGGAGCACATTTTTTTAAAGACGTATTGTAAAAACTGGGAGATGGATGAGAAATGCGTACACATGCACCGCGGTGAACTTTTTCCATTTCGAAGAGAGAATTAAAGAAGCCACAAGAAGTTTTTTTATTTTTTTTTTTTTAAGATACTGAAAATTATTGCTTACACCTGGCAACCCGGATCGCACTGCAGAAGCAGAGCATTGAGTACTTTGCAGCCTAAAATCAAATGTGATCGCTCCATTTGGTTTGATGTGGATGCCATAGCATTAGTAAGATCCTTTACTGTAACAGAAATTCTACACGCCTTGTTATGTGCATATGACTGAGACTGAGACGTAAAAAAAAAAAAAAAACCCTGTATGCTCTTTTTAATCCACATGCCATGTGTTTGATGAAAATAATGACTTTTGTGTTCCTCAAAAAGCCAGGAGCTGATCCAGCTTGGCATGGAGGCATAGAATCTGAGAAACGTGCGCAGAATATTTTATTTCATCTTATTTTTTTGGAAAGAGAATTTAAGGCCCCAGAGCTGATTTTGTTTTAGCAATTAGCCTCATCCTGAAGGTTACAGTTAGCCTTGGCCTTTTCTTGATGTTTCTCTGCGTCTTTGATTTATTTGTTGCGAACAGATTTCTGATCCGCCATTATTCATGTAGGAGCAGATTCTAATCTCCAGTGGTCGGGCCGCTCGAGTTACGTGGATTTATATCGGCCTGAAAAAACATGCTGACTGAGAGTTTGAAGAAGTCCAAATGCCTCTTGAATAAATTTAAGAAACTCTGCGGAGGCTTGTGCGTTCCTGCATCGGTGTAATACCTTCATTTCCACACACAGAATCAGCATTTTATTATTATACGCAGTATCACACATTGGGTCACGTCATCACTGGGTTTACAAGGATAACTCGTAGGTCAGATTTACTACTTTGACATTTCTGGATGATACCTTTTTTTCCTCAGTAAGTTTGTACTCTGGATAATTTAGTCTCATCTCCACTGTCGTCCCATATATATATATATATATATATACCTCCTTCATACCGTAGCTAAATCATCTCTGTGTGCTTATTAAACTCTAGCTTATTAAAGTTTCTTGGTTGCCTAGCAACCGCTTCATGGTTCTAATGTCAAAGCATGCATTTTGATTTGACGAGCTCAGTCTGAATTCTGTAAGCAAGTTAGTTCACTTACATTATAACAGGCTTTAAAAGACGATGGGTGTTCAAGTCAAACCGGGACTTGTACGCGATTGTACAGATTAACGGAGCACAACTTGGACACCACCAAGGTAGAAAGTTTTTGCAGTTTTGCAAAAACTTGAACGGCCCTCGTAAATAATTGTTTACGATTATTATTATTATTATTATCTTGAAGTGCTCTTGTTAAGTAACGTTTATTTATTATCTTTGTGAAGTACCTGTGACCATAGAAACATTAATAATGTATTAGAACGATGAGTACATTAATGTAAATCAGCGATTTGCCTAGCAGCCAGAGGTGCTGTTATAGAAAATTAATAAAAACTTCAATCAGACCTGATATAGAAATATCATAATAGAAATAATTTGCTATGTTGAGCGCCGCATTAGCGATCTCTTACGTACTTAAATGACGTACATCTTTCCTTGGCTCAGTATAAGAATGATTGACGGCTCTCCTCCTCCGCTCTCCTCCAATTCAGTTCTGTTGCCTCGATATAACCTTGAGTCAGAGCGCTGCCACCCTGGCAACACCAGGCTCGGGTTCAGGCTCGGGTTCAGGCAGCGGGCACGTCTGCTTGGGGGAAAGAAAAAAAAAGAAGAAAAAAAAGTGGCTTGAAAGGCTTTGATCCCATTTTCATTGCCCTCTGTACTGTTTGTGATTCTTTCCTCTGTTAACTTCCATCCTTATGTGTGTTTTTCACGCATGCCAAACCCGCTCTCAGCATCCTGTCTGCTCGGGTTGCTACAGAAAAAAAAAAAAAGAAAAAGAGTTTTTTCTTCTTTTTTTTTTTCAGGGCTCCGTCTTTACTACCTTCTTCTGGGTTCTCTCTCTCTCTCTCTCTCTCTCTCTCTCTCTGAGTCTGCAGGAGAGACTGCGGTCTAACTGAAGTACAAATTTGGTGTTGTTTTATTCATTTTTTCCCCCCTCGCTATTTTTTTCTCGTCCCGGCTTATTTTTCATTGCTACCAGGCGATACGTTGTCAATATTGATTTTAAACTAGGCAAGAAAAACATGGAGTTCGAGTCAAACATAACAATGCCGGTAAAACGAAGAAAAATATTCTCATGGTCTTGGATGAAAATCCGCCGGTTGTGCCATCACTTGTGTGTGTGGGTATGTGTGTATGTGTGTGCGTGTACATATTTCCAATGCCTCATTGAAATCCATTTCTTCGCTAGATATCGAATCGTTGATTGCGTGTGGCGAGGAAAACAATCGGACGTGACCTAAAAAAAGGAAAGCCGTTCGGATGAGCAGAATGGCCGTTCACGCTAACAGAGCATGAAGTTGGCGCAGGTGCTAATGAAGAGATTGGAATGCGTTGGAGGAACGATTGGCATCAAACCAGCTGCCTTCCGGTCAAACAAACTGGCAAAGGGAGATTGGGCATGATCACTGCAGCTCCGCCTCCCACCTGTCACTCGTACTGTACAGTAGCTGGCGAGAAGTCTGTTCATTCATTTCTCCTTTCTCAGAGCTTGACGAACACTAACGATTAGGGTTGCCAGATTGGAGGGACTGTTTCCACTCTAAGCACGGTATAAAATCCATCCAGTTTCTATATATATATATACCACTATAGTATCCTGTATAAAACACAGGGGATATTACACACACAATTGTGACAGGCAAAACGCAATTTAAACTGCTAGAAACTCAATCTGGCAACGCTGCTAACAATCTGAAGAGTAATGTAGGGGCAAGTAGGGGCAAGTAGGGGCGCTGGCTCGCTGCTAAAGCGTATTGCATGTTCCCTGCCTTCTGTGTGTCCTCTTATTTTCATTGATCGGTACATTTGTTGTGATTTGAAATCATTTTCAATGTATGAAAGTACAAAGAGCAGGTTGGAATGAATGACTTTTACCCCAGGGAAGATGTGGTAGTGAAATGATTCCCGGAGTTTCTCGGAGAAAGTCTGTCATTTTTCACATACTGCACCTACAAAGCATGTACTGTACTGTAGTTGGAATGGAATGGAATGTATATTTTACGTTGTTGACGGTTAAAGAGTTTGTAGAAATAGTTAAAAGGTTAAAGCTAAAAATAATCTGATGAACTTTAATGTAATCAGTGATATTATTATTATTATTATTTCAGCTTGAAGCCCACGTACATGTCTGTCTGTCTGTCTTTCTGTACGGCAGAACTCTCTGTCTAACTTATTAACATTTGTCGTACTTCTTTCATTGTCAGCCAAATACACTCCCTGTTCGGTTTTCGGAGAGAGATTTCTCACAGATGAGAAATGGAAAAAGTTTTAAATTCACTTATGCCACCCATGTTTTTTTTTTTTTCCAGCTGTGAAAATATGAACTAATCCCAGGAAAAATATTCAGTTTATCTTTTCTAATTAATATCTATTGGTCCAGGTGTTTGTTTACATTGAGCAAGTCGATTATTAGTAGCTTATTTTAAAGTAGATTATTAAATCCGGCACATAACTGTTCATAACATCAACATTGTAATTTAACTTATGGTGCAGGTTAAACTTGGATAGATATCTAAGTACTGCAAAAGTTTCATTAAATTCTGTCCACCCTGTCGATTTAAGACGCGCCCACAGTTTGACGCATTATAAACATTAAAAACTGCTCATAGCTTCCCTTCTACCCTACATTTTGATTTCATTTATGGCGCAGGTTTATTCATTCATTCATTCATCTTCTATACCGCTTTATCCTGTGATCAGGGTCGCGGGGGCCTGGAGCCTATCCCAGGA
>JAQQZS010000039.1:3366976-3377315 GCA_030068045.1 Platyallabes tihoni | reverse complement strand
AGAAAGAAATAAAAATCAGGAACCATCATGGAGTTAGAAAGTGTTCTAAAACTTTTGAACGGTAGTGTATATATTTTATTATTTACATCATTGTAGCATTTATATCAGTGTTTAGTGTGTGGGTGTAACGGAGCATACTGGACTCGGATCGGATGAACATGTGGAAGAGAAGGGACGCCGTGATCGTGGGAGAGCGTCAGTCTGTGAAGTGGAAGTGTTTTCGCCAGAATGGGAGTTCGTGGGCAGCGGACGACTGTGTGAGACCGACTCCTGGCCTTGGAACTTTCTCCAAAGCAAACAGACTCCCGGCGGCCACCCATGCAGCCCGGAAATATTCATCACAGACACACACAAGCCGCGCACACACACACACACACACACACACACACACACACACACACACACATACACACACACACATACACACACACATATACTGCAGGCTTGTAGACCAAGAGGCCTCCGCGGGGACACGTGCACCTCACAGACGTCTGGAGTCCAGCAGTAAGCTCGGCTTCTTGTGGAAGGGTTCTGATGATCCAGGGAGTGTGTGTGTGCGTTTCTGAAAAGCAAAAAAATAAAAATAAATGAAAACCTTCCAAAGAAGTCGTGAAGAACCTTGTTTCTGATGATGATGTCACGTTGTCAGAAGTGAAAGGTGAAGGTTCAAGAACCACGAAAGGTCCTCTGGTTTGCGATTCGGCCCGACTTGGTCCTCACGCAGAACCCTAGAAATTGAAAAGATTTGCTGTACGTTCTGTATAGGTTGCACTTCGAAGACATGTGGAAAATAAAGCTATTAGGGGGAACAGTTTAAATCCTGAAGCTTTCTTGTCTGTGTCTTTAGTCAGATCCCTGAACGTTGCTGTGCAGAACTTTACAACAGCCGGTTTTACTGTTTTTCGAAAAGGCTCCAAGTAGAATTCCTTTAGGACGCTGCGAGCGTTTAGTGTGTGGAGAACCCTGGAGTACAAATTATTTAGTTCATCCAGGATAACTAGACTCTTAGGAATAACAGTGTCGCTCTGTGCATGTTAAGTAAATCCCTGATTCGTCGCATAGACATTAATGCAGAGTGAAATTCTTGTCGCCGAGGTCAGCGCACAGAATCAGATGGACACGCCGTCCCTGGAGCAGACGGGGTTAAGAGCCTGGTTAAAAACAGAGGCTTGGTGGAGAGTGAAGGAATCCATACAGGTTCCATGCAGAACCCAGTTCTTCCAGGAGCGGGAACCTTCTTATAAAGAAAAACACTTGATTAACCGTGCTTTTATACCTACACTATTAACGGTGATGAAATTAAACGTAGAACCGTACAAGGTGTCGTTTGTATGTGTGTGATTTGAGTCTAAGGAGAACCCTATGTTGGATGCAGGTTAAAGTTTACACATAGACCCTTTAAAGAACCAGTGAATTTATAAGAAAGTTATGTCCTATGTTACCAATTATTATTATTATTATTATTATTATTACACATACCCAGGATAATAACACTGTTAGGAAAACCTGTTGTTGAAGGTTCTGTACGGAACTCTTTAGAAGAGTTACGGAAACGCTTTGAGAGCGGTAACTACCCGAAGATCTTTCGAGGATCTTCCTCTAAGAGAATGAGGTGTAAAGTAAATTAATCGTTTATTTAATAATAAGTCGTCCATCGTTCAGGACGTATTATCTAAGCGAGTCTTTCTAATTTTGTTTTTATTCATCTGGATGAACGTTTATCAGGACAAACCTGTGGGCAAAGTTGCCGAATTGGCAGTGCAGGCGGCGCAGGGGCCATGGGGGGTAGGAGAGGGTTATTTGGGGTCGGAGTGAGCGGTGCAGCTTGCTTTGGCGATTGCCGGCGCTACGGGACGCGGTGTGCAGCGTGTACTGCTCATAAATGTTTATAGGCCGACGCATGTGTACCGGTGTGTATGATCTACGTGTGCGTAATCGCTCAGCGCCGTGATTCATCCCGGCGGAATTGCCGCGTCTTCCCCCTGCACGGGTCCGCGCAAATGACATGTTGAGCTCAAATTGCAGGGAAAGAGCTTTATAGCGCGTCCAAAGGCTACGCTGGGCTGCTCTGCCCCTTTTTTTCATATAAATATATGTTTTAATATCCCTATGAAATGCGTCCAGGAATAACTTGAAACGAGCGCTGCGTTTCGCATCTGGTTTTTATCCTGCGGCTTGTGGAAAAAGCAGGAGAAACAGAAAGGGGGGTGGCGGCGACGGTGGAAGAGGGGGAGATCAGGGCTCTCGCAGTGGGAACGGGACACGGTTAAGGGTGCGAGGAGCTGGAAGGAGGCAGAACTGAACTTGAAACACTGGCACTTTATTCGTCCTTCACCTTATTTACTATGCTACTACAGTAGGTGGACAATTCTGCTATGCTGTATTGCCCCAAGGTGTGAACAAATGATCGTTCAAAATCAAATCAGATCGCTTCCTACTGCCACCTGCTGTATCGGAGAGTGAAAATACGCAAGTGGACCCGAGTACGGAGACTAATTTGGGTTTTTCGTTTCCTGCGAGCTCTCTATGCAAAGACGCCATCATCATCGTGTTTCTCTTACGCATCTTCAAAGTGTTTATGTGCACTCCGTATCTAGGGTGCGATATGTCGCTTTCGTCCTCTTTACGTCTCGTGGTCTGGCGTGTGTCTTACACCAGTGTGAGGCGGCTTGTTTGACAGATGTGACCCAACGCCAGAGGACTGGTCTGTTCATATTTCATTTTCCTTTTTCTCTTCCTGTATTTCCTGTCGTTGAGTCGGGTCTCCTCTCTCTGCGCTGTCACCTTCAATAGTCTGAAAGGGAAGGGTTACCGCCGTCTGCTGGGCATCACAGACTGCTTTTGCTGGATTTGAACCCAATAACCAGGTTTTTCCATCAATGTATATTAGAGGAGAGTCAGGTCTGTTTTGCGCTCCTTACTTGTGTCAAACGAATAACATTTTAATATTACTATTTTTTAAAAATTAAGGAGCAAAATATTACACCCATCCTCATGGGTGGTTGTACTGTAACATGGTGTTGGGTCGAATATAACATAAAATCTTCTAATAAAAATTGTAACATAAAATCTTAATTTGTAATAAAGTTCTGTTATTTTTCAAGGAAAAAAAATCATGCAGTACAACATGTACAGTAGTTTACACCAGATGTAGCATCGTAAAATGTATTCTGAAGTGTGTGCATAAACTTGTGACTCTCACTAGCAACTGGTGTGTTCAGGGTCGTTGTGTTTCATTCATGCGCCCTGAAGCAAACAACTTAAACGTCAACCATTTTTAAATCTGACATGCTTGCTAACAGGCTTAACGTTGTCATGCTACCTAGAAACATTTTTCAACGCTCTCCATATCAGTAATATTTCTCATTTGCTTTCAAACCTTTGTTAAATCAGGTTACATCTGAACCCGCTCGCCTTATTAGTTGTTCTTCTGCATCTTTGTAGCTGTAAATATTTATCAATAAGAAAAATCTTGATCGTAAATCTGATCTTACCCTAGTGGTCGACCACACGCCATGACCTTGTGTTAGCACGTATCTCTGTTAGCATCAGGAAGTGCGAAAAGACAATCGCTCACATACTGTATAGTAGCAATATGGTGACTTTTTAAAAAATATCCTTGATTAAAAATATGATTCCTGATTCCTAGCGATTCTGCAAGTATACGTCTATTCGTATGAATTTAATTTGTTCTGGAGGCGAGTGTTAAGGTTCTTAAGGAAATGTCGTATTGTGAAACGCGTTTTTCCATAGGAAATAATGTAAATGTAGATAATCCGTTCCAGCCACCCAAAGATTTTACCAATATTACCAATTTCCAGCACTATAATCATATATTTTGAATAGAAAAACAATGAAAACATTTAGAAAAGACATGTAAATTAAGTAAAATATGAAATAAATAGACAATAAACCTCACGTAGCATTAATTTATGATTCCTCTTCCTCCCTTTTCTTCTTGCTACCGTCCTTGCTAACATTATTGGGACTCATGGTGCTAATCTTCGCTAAATCTTGCACAAAATGCAAAAAAACTCACTTTTTTTGGTTTTCCACTGACGCAAACAAGTTTTTCAACTTGTTTAACTCTTGCAAAATCTTCGAGACGTTCATACGGTATGCCAGGGTAGCGCTATATTATTTTAAAATGTAGCATTGAGGTTATTTAATGGCAATAGGATGACATCATGCCTACTGGAGATGTTATGGATTACTGGCTTTAATAATTTATGTGATTTAAAATGTATCGACTGATGATAAGGTTTGTTTTGTATGCGGTAGTAACCACGACAATCCAGCTTAAGATTCCTATCCGTCCTAGCAAGGATTAACTTATTTGGAGACTCTGGTCTGTGCGATTTCTTCCTTTTGCTTACGATCCGCTTCCTTTCCACCATCTTTATTATCACAGCAGGTTCTGTCGTCGTAGCTGCCGTATCTCACAATACGCGATTTGTAAGCGTGCCACGTGCACAGCCTAGTAAGGTGGGGCAGGGCTGTCACAGACAGGTCTGAGTGTGTGTGTGTGTGTGTGTGTGTGTGTGTGTGTGTGTGTGTGTGTGTGTGAGAGAGAGAGTGGCTGAGCGAATCTATACTCTGCGTGGAGGTCAGTGTTGATGCTATCATGGACTATATCGCTAGGTGTGTGTGTGTTTAAATAAAACTTAAACTGAGAAGGAAATTGTGTGTCCGGTTATCATTAATTATTAGTGATTAATTGATTATTGATTCTTAACATGTTCGACTACGGATTAAGAAAAACGTGCAATTCCGGTAGATTAAACTATCATAATTTACACCTGAAAAAAAAACTCACTTGCCTTTTTGTCTGTAATTGTTAGCCGGGTTTAAAAAAGAAAAGAAAAAAAAACCTACTACGTGGTTCAAGAGTGCGATGAGTTTCACCAAAATGAAAAAAAAAAGGTGTAAAGCGGAAAAACCACAAAAAAAAATAAAGAAAGAAAGAAATCAAATAGAAGTTTGCATCTTTTTATTTTACTTTATTACTTTTATTTATTTTCAGTATTTATTTGTTTCTTTGTTAACATCAAATAAAAAAAAAAAGTCATTCTTGCTGCATTTCCAACACCTTGTTCTGGTCCAATGAACTCCATATTTTTCTTTTTCTGTTTCATTCGTGTGTTTTCTTTTCTTTTCCCGTCTTCATATACAGTAGGACACCGGGTTTGGCAGGGCGAAAAAAAGAAAAAAAAAAAAGAAGACCGCATTGTGGAGCTCTGCGGCATCTCCCTCTCGCTTTCTCCTAAGCTCAGCAACTTTTAAAAGCAGAAAGCTCTCTCTCTCTCTCTCTCTCTCGCAGTATCTTTGTGCAAACACAGGACTCCTTCGGGCCAGAGCCCTGCTGTTGCTTCTCAGTTTCTCTCTCTTCTTTCTCCTCGGCTCGATGATGTCTTGATTTTTTCTCTTTCAAGCAGGCAGAAGGCCCGCAGCCGTGCCGCGCAGTGCCGGTTGTTTACACACTCGTCTGCTTTGAAAGAGAAAGTGCTCCGAGCTCACTTTTAACCTCGTTCCCCATGACTGATGGTGTTTGCACTAAATTTAACAGCGCGCTGATGGTCATTAGATACGACGATTGGCCATTAAAGCGTTCCTGCTGCTCTCGGATCAGCCACGGCCTGCAGGCTCGAGCGCTCCTTCACCCGGCTTAATGCACCGAGACGCCTCTCTCTCTCTCCGTCTCTTTATTTCTGTTTTCCCTTTCGTCTTCCATTCATTGTCTTTCTCTCTTTCTCATCCTCTCCCTCTCTTTCCTCCTCTCGTTCTGGGGTGGATCGATAACTCCTAGCGCAGACGGCGTTCCCCTCGGGGACGCAGAAACCAGGAAACCAGAGAGGAAAAACAGTGAGAGAGAGAGGGAGAGATTAAACACAACTTCGAAACTAAAAGTGGTAGAAACAAAATGTTGTTCTTTGAGTTTTTTTTTTTTACTTTCAGGAAGAAAGATTTAACTATAGATGAGAGATTGATTAGGAGTCCTGAACGGAGCGCGGAAAAGGAAAAAGAGAGAGATTCTGCTGAATATACAGTCATGTTAAACCCGAGTCAGTCAGCAGAAAAAGATAAAGTTTAAAGATTAAGACAAATTATCTCACTGCGCCGTCGGATTCTGTAATCTGATTGGACGGAAGGTGTTGATTAATTTCCTAGAACAGCAGCTCTGACGGGACCGCAGTAACAAATTACGGGATTGCGCATGAATATTTGATCGTTTCTTTAGTAACCGCTCGGACACTGGGACTCGGACAGCGGATGCCCCATATAATCCAAGATTAAGAATAAATATAACTTTTTAACAACTTTTTGTTGGGGGACGTACAGTAGGCAGAGTTTTATCCCACATCGTACAGATACACTAAAAATACGAGACTTACAACTTGTAAATTAAACACTGAAGTCTGGTGCTGAGCATCAAAAAGCACAAAAAATGATAAAAACTACAAAGTATAAAAGAGAGGAAAAGAAAGTGAGAATGCCAGAGGAAAATTTCTTAGTGTGTCATAGTGTGTTCTTTATACTGTATACTAGGTGTGTTCAAGTCAAACTGGGACTTTGATCATGGAAAAAAAAAAGAAAAACATTGATTTTGGAGAAACTATGGCGATACATGCACTGCCACACAAAAGAATCACGATTCAATAATGCATCTCTTTTCTAGTCTATTATACAAATATATTAATATTTGGAGCAGCGTCTGACCAATAGACCCCAGAACTAAAAAAAAAGCTACAAACAATGACCATCATTCATTCATTCTTTAGTAAACGCTTAACCCACTGTTCCTAAGCATTCGCTGTCGTGCTGCATGAGAACCTGAATCCGATGCGGATCTCACCGTGCTCCTGCAGGACATCTGTAACGCCAGGCTTTGAGTAACACCTCCATTGAGGAGGAACAGACACCTCATCATTCATACCAGTGAGGAGCGCAGTGCTGTCTCTGATGCCGTTGGCTCTAAATTACGTTTGGATCGAACGCTCAGGTTAATGTCTGGGACTGCACTGGGGGGAGGCCACAGTGAAACCAAACACAAGCAGCGCTAGCGTCCATGAGGACTGGCTAGTCAGACATGCGCGTCGGGGAGGGGGCATGTTTTCGCAGCATGTTTTTAAGGATTTGATCTTGTACAGTAAGCCCTCATTCAAGTTCGAAGATATGAACATGCGGATGAACAATCGTGGAAGTTAGATCACATGTCCGGCGTACGTTGTGTCATATGTGTGCAGCGTGCATCTTCTGCAAGTACAGTACAAACCCAGTACAGTGGCTTAGAGGTTAGCACTGTCGCCTCGCACCTCCCGGGTCTGGGTTCGATTCCCGCCTTGGGGTCTGTGTGCATGCAGTTTGTACAGTGTGTTCTCGCCATGTTTGGTGGGTTGCCTCCTAGTACTCCAGTTTCCTCCCTCAGTCCCAAGACAACTTGCGTGTGAATGTTGACTGGAGGTTCTACCACGGTTGTAAAAATGGGAATGAATACAATGGTCACCATTGGCCTCCACGGTCCCTAGTTCGACTACTGAGTTTTCTAGATGGATGGATGAATGTCCTAAGGCACCACCATGAGTCTGACACGTTTGGAGGCACGTGCGCTAAACCCGTTGCATTTTCTTCCACTTGTTAGTAACTTCAGTGCACAAAACTACAGTACAAAACATATATTTGAAGAAGCAGGAAAAGTTATTTCAGGCTTTAACTTTAACAGACTGAACTAACTGACATAATTTTTTCTGATTTCATCCTGATCCCTCTTTAAATTTCTTACCTTGACCAGATCCCATTCCAGCTTCCTTTTTTTCCCACCTCTCTCCCTGCCTTGTATCCTCTTACAGTATACCCCTTATACATCTGATTTGGATCAGGTTGTGAGTTATATAGTGACAGTCATCGTGTTGTGAATATCCTGCCAATTTTTAAGCTTTAGCGTAGTCCTAGCATGACATTTTACAGATACAGAAACAGATTAAGGTCATGAAGTAGCCTTGGTCAGAAAGAGAGAGAGAGAGCGGGATAGAGAGAGGGATGCGGTCATGGGGACTTGTGTTTTAGCGATCATGTCGTACGGCCTCAAAAGAGGTCTGTATGAAATTCCATTCGCGTAGCGTAGACGGAGTTAGTAATCGGTTCAGCGTTGCGCTGACGCCGGCCTCGGCGCCCCCTGCTGGACGGATCCGGGGGCCTCCGAGAGTCAGGAGCGTGTTGGAAGCGGACCCGAATGACGTCTTCTCGTGAGACGAGCGATGGCGGTCGTCATGGCCGTACGGCGGAATCGTAGCTGACTCGTTGTCTTCGTGCCAAGGCGTGTTTCATGTCAGGCTCGCCACA
The DNA here is from genome assembly GCA_030068045.1 of Platyallabes tihoni. Classification (NCBI taxonomy): domain Eukaryota; kingdom Metazoa; phylum Chordata; class Actinopteri; order Siluriformes; family Clariidae; genus Platyallabes; species Platyallabes tihoni. Next base: position 3,368,975 of record JAQQZS010000039.1, on the reverse strand, counting down.
GAAATAAACACAAGTGACACATGTTGTACTGGCGCCAGTTTAACTCATGGTTCTTATTATGTGCTTTATGCGTTTGTGAGCGGCATTGTGATGATTTACTGCTTTTATTTTTTTTTTTTGGCCCTTCAGAAAAAGAGAGAGAGAGAGAGAGAGAAAAAACTCTTCTTCGATGTCTCTCAACCTGTCCTGTTTATGTAATCTCTCCGCGAGTTGTTGTTTAGCTGTTACTCGTTTCTAAAGCTGAGCTAAGCTCAAGAAATGTCTTTCTCATTAGGTCATTTCCACAGCGAAAACTTTCTTTCTCACTTACTCACACAGAATGTTACACCATTTATAGCTCCCTCACACACACACACACACACACACACACACACACACACATTTCTTGAATCCAGATAGCCCTTTCCAGTTTTTCGATTCTCTTTATCTCTGCGCCTCTCTCTGTCCTCACGCTGGCACTGCGTGCTCGGGTTCTTCGTACTTTAGTTTGCGCGTTCTTGTTTAGATGGCACGGTGAGCAGGGCCTAAAATGGCTGCCAAAAGCAAGCAAACTCCTCTGCACATGAAATGTCTGCCAAAAAAAAAAAAAAAACAAGCTGAAAGCCTGAGTCGATGAACGATTCCTGACTGTGGAAGAAGTAGTAGAAGAAGAAGAAAAAAAAGTTGAAAAGAAGCATCAACAACGTGGACGTTATCCTCAGAAGACTCGGAGACACGCACAGGAAACGCCGAGCGCCGAAATCTCTCAGAGTCCCGTCCAAAGCCGTTTCATATTATTTCTGAGTCCTGATAGAAACTAACTGTGATGAAAGATGATTTGGAAAAAAATAAATAAATAAAAACGGACAGCCAGACGTGCACCGAGAATCGCCGGCGCGCTCGTCTGTTTTGTAAAAACGTTACTAAGGATTCGCAGGGAAAAGTTTTTTTTTTCTTTTCCTCCCTGCGGATGAAACCAGCGATATCCTTGTAGGAAGGAACGTTTTTTACGAAATGGCGGCCGTGTGCAGCCGAGAGAAAATGGACGCCGGAGAGTTGCTCGAGCGTATTTCATTACATCATACTTTCCATTCTGGCTTTTCTATTTTTCTGTTCGAGTGTCGTGGCGCCAAAAACTGAATATTAAAAAAAAAAAGCCACAAGGTTTTCAGTTCCGAGAAATTTCCTCACGCATTTCATGTTTTTATGTGGACTTTTTAAGAGTGGTTTATATATTTATTTAAGAAAACATTTTTTCAGACTGTTGTGAGCAGGGATGAGTGTGTGTGCCCTTCATGAGCCCTGGTTTTATTATTATTTCTGTCTTTCAGTGAGCCATGCCAGGGGTTTAGTGTGAGGGCGGCTTGCCTACTAACTGCTGCAGCTTTTGGCAGAAGTGGTTTTGGAGTTTGAAGATAGCTGACAGAGAAACGCACACACACACACACACACACTGTTGGAGTGAGGCCCATGGCATTGGCACCGGTGCACATCTTAGCCACAGAAGCAGCGATGACGGGTGCAGTTTTGGTGTGGGTGCATCCATGTTTGTGTGTCTGTTTACATTAGCACACAATCAAAGCCTCCATATTCCAACTTTTATTGTTACGCTACATAGGCAGCCAGTTCCAGAAATATTGGCAGCTTTGGTAAATAAGGTTGTGTCATTATCTCACACTAGGATTATGAGAGAATCTCACAGGACAGGTGTTCGGTTTAGAATGAGTGTTCAACTTGTTATTTCTGAAATGGAACAAAAGGAAGAATTATTGCTTGAAAGAGCTTGCCGCACCTCCGAACTAGGAAAGGAAAAACACTCACGAACACATGAAGAGTCTGAAGTTCTCTGTTTATTATCAGCAAAGAGAGCATACTCTAAGTCCCCTACATACGAACATTCAAGTTACGAACTTTCTAAGATGCGAACATGTGTTCACGCCTGTTCCATTCTTCTTCTTTGTCTTTCGGCTGTTCCCTTTCAGGGGTCGCCACAGCGAATCATCTGCCTCCATCTAACCCT
>JAQQZS010000039.1:3337679-3349317 GCA_030068045.1 Platyallabes tihoni | reverse complement strand
GAGGAAACCCACCAAGCACGGGGAGAACATGCAAACTCCATGCACACAGTGACGGGAATCGAGCCTGGCCGGGAATCGAACCCGGACCCTGGAGGTGCAAGGCCACAGTGCTAACCACTACACCACCGTGCCGCCACAAATAAACATATTGGTCTTAATTTATAGAATATAATTAACCGATGTCTCTAAAGTTAAATGTTCTGGAAACTACTATTAAATACTGAACAGTCTATAATAAAACTACTGGTTTTCAAAAACTCATCATGCAGTAACATTAACTTACTATTACAAAAAAAAAAAAAAAAACCATTCAACCTCACAAGTGTTAGTTACCTAGATATGCTAATCCACATGCTAAACCACCCACAGGTAGCATTTGAATTCCTTTTGCAATTTAAAAACAAACGTAAGCTGTGTAAATTTCAGCTAAGTATACCACAGTTTGTTTTTGTTTTTTTGTTTGTTTGTTTTTACCACAGACTCTGTGGTTTTAACTTAATCTTGACTCCTTGTCAACAACAATTAATTTTGTTATGCAAAAAAGAAAAAAAGATGAAGTTTTTTATTGCGAAATGCATTTTCCCATAGGAAATAATGTAAATGCAGATAATCTGTTCCAGCCACCCAAGAATATTACCAATATTACCAATTTCTAACTATTAACTATCGTATTTTTTGCATATTAAAACAGTCAAAACATATAAATATGAAATAAATAGACATTAAACCTCACTCAACTTTAATTTATTTATGATTCCTCTTGGTACTGTCTGCTTTAAAAATTAAACTGAAAGTGGCTCTATTTTCTTTTTGCTACCGTGCTTGCTAACATCTTAGAACCCATGGTGGTATGTCTTCACTAAATATTGCATAAAATGCCGAAAAAAAAAAAAACTTTTAAACTTGCTTTGCTTGGCTTTTCACTGCCCAAACTAGTTCTTCATGGCCCGGTTTGGCCCGGTTCATTTAAATTCTTAAACTGAAAATTCTTAAGGTAAGGCACTCATATGCCGAGGTACCACTGTATTTGGTCGCTGAGGTGATACCGATTGTGAAGTACTGAAATACACAGAGTGTGGCCATCTGATATTATAACGTATTTATGCTTTAAAAAAGAAAAAAGGCACATCTTTGTTATAGGTTCTTTGTTATACAATTAATTGTATAGCTAATTACCTTGAAAGGTTAATTTTAAGTATACAAAATTCACCTTTTATTCATTGTTAGACATTCAGATGGTCTCCAGGAAAATAAAATACATTTCCTGTTTCCATTTTTGCATTGACAGCGGCTTTTATCTCCAGTGTGACCTCATATAAGAAGATAATCCTACCCTGGCTTGTCCTATGGAGGGGCGGGGCTCAGGAGTAAAGCATTTGCATAAACACTAAGAAATGGCACATTCAGAGGAGGGAGTTTAAGGTGTTAAAAAAATGCATTAGATATGTATGTCAGCTGAAGATTTTGCATACCCACACTTTCACATACCTTGGGACAGGTCTCAGAGCTAAATGCTAAATCTCCATAAATAGTTTTCCCTGTGTTAAGTTTTTAAAGGAACAGTAAAACATGGGCCCTTTAAAGCACTGTTGTTTAAAGCATCACCTTGCACCAGTTACTTTTCTGCAGTACTCCGTGCGTCGCTTCGGTTTATTGCCCATAATCCATCACAGCCTCTGTTCTATGGATATTGCATATTCTAGATCCACTTGTCATAGCTAGTGAAAGCTGAGATTCTGCTGAGCGCTTGATTCTGATTGGGTAAAATAATAATAATAATAATAATAATAATAATAAAATAAGTGATTAATTTAATTTAGCTCTCAAGCATGACCCCTTATTTCCTGTACTAGTGTATTTTCTTTTCTTAATTGTTTAGATCTGCCGAATGGGAAAAAGTAAATGACAGATGTAGAGGTTTAGCGCAAGATCAAGGCAATTTCACTCAGTGTGATGATTGTTATTGTGACATGATAAAGTGTGTGTGTGCGTGCGTATGTGTGTGTGTGAATAATTTTGTACTAGTGTAGGAGTAGGTTTGTCAAAGTGACATTATAAAATGCTGGTTTGTGTGTGTGTGTGTGTGTGTGTGTGTGTGTGTGTGTGTGTTTAAGAACCCTGTTGACAGCAGTCCCCTAGGCTCTGTGATTTATCTCTTCTCCTTCACTGTCCCTGCTAGGTTTGATGAATGCTCTTTTCCCAATAAACACTCTGGCAAGTTCAAATAAAGTAAACTTTTTGCCAAGCTGCACTTATCCAGTAGCCAGCATCTGTGTGTACAGTACGTGTACGTCTGTGTGTGTGTGAATGTGTTTTACTCATTTTCTGTGTGCACCGTTTATGCTGTGTGATGAGTCTAAAGCGATCTGATTGCTCTGTTTTTTTTTTGGCCTCGTCCTTAATGATGAGTGTTAATCCGTGACTGTGTTTGTCTCATGCAGGAGTAAGAGGCAGAAGTCCAGCTCTGTCGAGGGTGACATCGACACCAGCCCCGGGGGTGAATACTACACCTCACCCAACTCTCCCGCTAGCAGCTCTCGAAACTGGCAGGACGAGATGGAAGGAGGTTAGAGCTGTATAATAAAGAGGATTTGTTTTACACTGAAATCTTTACACTTTATATTTGATTTAGGTTTCATGCAACATTAAGTAGAATAAGTTCTTAAGTAACAACCATTTTAACTACCAGTAAATTAACTGACTTTATTTTAGAGTTTATCCAAACAGGGTTATGGTTAAATGTCTGAAGGCTTTTTTGAAATAGAATTTTTTAGTTTTTGCCATTAGTTACAAAAGGAAATATTTCTTCCCTACATTTATCTGTGTATTGCCTTCAGTGCCAGTGGTTTTAAATGAAGTGCAGAAATGCAAATAATGTAAAAATTCATGCAGTGTTGTTACCATCATAGACACGATATTAAATCTCTCCAATTAAACATCTAGAAGAAAAAAAAAGAAAAGCAAAGAAACCAACCAAGGAGATTTGAAATCTAATGAAATTGAGCTAAGAACCATTTAACTTAAGTATGGTTAGTTGTGTAGCTTAGTTGTGTTTAAACTTAAACTAAAATTTGCAAATACTATATATAGACTGCCAATTAAGGCCCGTTAATCATTACTGTTACTGTATAATTCTGTGCTGTGCCTTTTAAGAGCAACAAGTACTGTATGATTCTCTTTATTACCTGGAAGAATAGTGCTGAATCGTCACCTTCATGGAAGAAATGTGGACGGGAAAGAAAGAAATCATGAATGGAGATCACTTAAACGTTCGGTGAAGCTGCATTGTAAAAAATGTACAGTATAAATCTGAGCTTATGTATGTTTAATACACATACAATGTAATGAGAACTCACAGGATTGGGACTAAACAGCTGTGCGTCCATAAGAAAACCATTTGTTAGTGAGACTCATAAGACAAAAAGATTCAGTTTGGAGCATAAAGATGAGACTTTGGAGTGATGGGAAAAGGTCATGTGATCTGATAAGTCCAGATTGATCCTATTCCAGAGCGATGAGGGTAAGAAGTGAAGCGCATGAAGCGATGCACCATCATGCATAGTGTCAACATAGTGCCTCTGGAGACAGTGTTATGATCTGGTGTTGCTTCAGTCGCTCAGGTCTAGACTCAGCAACATTATGTGGCAATAAAATGAAGTCAGCTGACGACCTGCATGTACTGAATGACCAGATTATCACATCTACAGTATGGATCACCAAACCAAACTTCTCTTATGACTCAGATTGTGAAAGATCCCGGGAGCATGAGGAATCATTTCCACACATGAACTGACCACCACATTGCGCACCGAAATCAAAGCTGAAGTCGGTCGAACAAAAATCTCTTGTACAGTCTTGATATTGCTCCAAGCCATTTCCACATGTTGGTGCCATTAAAGATGTTCCTGGGAGGCCAGGGTTTCAGACATGAAGCAGGCACTCTGATCAAGGCTTGGCCAAAACTTTCTACCTTGATGGTGATAAAGTAGTAATCTTATAAATCTTGATTTTTGCAGCTTTTTCAGTCCAGAATCATAAAGTTAAAAGTGAAGATATACTGTAAAAGATGACAACTTTAAAGAAATACTTATAAAAAGGGGCGTGTTGATGATTTCTTGTGACATGATAAATTAAAATTTACAACAATAATACGACCAATTGTGCGATAAAACTAAATTAAATGATGAGTAAATGTCAATAGACCAAATTAAACATGGTGGTGTGTATTTGTCTGAATTTAAAAACACTAATAGAGCCTCTTGATGTGTGTGTATATGTGTGTGTTTGTGTGTGTGTGTGAAATTGCAGTGTAAGCAGAGCTGAAACACCTGGGCAGGGCAAAACCTGGCAGCAGTGAAACTAGGTCACATGGTGGTTATATAAACCATACTGTGAGCTCCTTCAGGAGTGTGTGTGTGTGTGTGCGTGTATGCATATGTGTGCGCGCGTTCTTACATGTGGTTATAATATATTTGCGGTGGTTGTAACATAATGTTTGCTGTGTAATCAGAGTTGTGTTTAGGTTTTTTGCCAGTGACTGTTCCTGTGTTTAGTTCCCATCTGCGCTGTCGACACACAAAGAATGACAAAGTCGGCAGTTTAAGGGGCTTCGAATGGATTTTTTTAAAGATCGATAATTCATGACAGTCTTGTTATGGTTGTAGATCTTTGTTTAAAAAAAAACAAAAGGTCTAATTCTGGAGCGTTCGAGTTGTCCAGATTGGATTTGGTGTGTGTGTGTTGTTGTTTTTTTTGCTTAAATTACGAAAAGATGGAGCTGCATGTTTACCTTTTAAGGCTTTTCAAGGAAAAAAAAATGTTTTCAGAGCTGAGTTAGACAAACACATTAGTAATAACTTCAGGTTTAAGGAATATTCAGAAGTTGTGTACGAGTGACACACAAAGGAAGAAGTTTGTCCAAAACAGGAACGTTTCTCATTTATTAAGATCTAAAAAAAAAAAACTGTTTTCTTGCACGATATCAGCTTTAGTGAACTGTAATATTTCATGCTGAAATGTATGTTTTTGCTGTAAATTTACTGCCAATTAAGGCCATTTAATCATTAATAATACTGTATAATACTGTGCTCTGCCTTTAAAGGGCACCAAGTATAATTCTCTTTATTGTCCACATTAGACAAGTCTCAAGGACCAACAACAAACATGAAAAGAAAAGAAAAATCTTTGCTGTGTCTCCTTTTTCCTAGTGCATTGGTCGGAGCTTAAACAAGCAAATCAGATTTTTGTCCTATTGTGACCTCATATACTGTAGCAAGAAACTCCACTCAGTCCTGTCCAGCTCTTTGTCTCAGCCACTCTTTGGGTGCCAATTGCAGGTAGCTTAGCTGTGTTTAAACTTTAATATTCGAGTCATACGATGTGAGAACCAAAATTTATAAAGGAAAATTAAACCTATTATACAAAATTCACTTTAGTGAAGTTCATTTTAGATTTTTAGCTGGGTTTCTGGAATGTGAGTGTGCAAACAAAAAAATCTAAGCAAATATTTTCATTCAAAAATGTATTTGTCATGTACACGACACAGTATGATACGCATGAAATATTCAAAAGTAGAATGTCTGGATATACAGAATAGAATAGAAAGATTTCACTACAATAAAAGAGAAATTGCACTAGAAGAATACAATTAAAGATAAAATTTCATATAAAATAATAATAATAATAATAATAATAATAATAATAAAGTAAAATAAAAAGGAAGTTACAAGTAAAATAGCATAAAATAAAAAAATATTTTTCAAATTACATATAAGATTTACTGAATGTTCAAAGTGTAATTGTAAACGGCGAAGTATAAATATAGTGTGCGGGTCTGACAGCATCAGTATGAGTGAAACATACAGTAATGTATGAAATGAAAAGATATGTGTGTGTGTCAGCAGCAGTGTTATTGTCCATGTTCCAAAGTGCATGTTAGTCCTTATTTTATGTTTAAAACAAGAACACACAATGATGTTTGTCCAAAACAGAGACGTTTCTCATTTATTAGGAGGTAAAAAAAATATATGAGAAAATGAAACATTTCATGCAATTTGTGTTTTGTTTTGGGTTTTTTTTCAAATTTTTATGGCCCATTGTTTAAACAAGCTAATTAGATTTTTTTCCCCCTAATGTGACCTCATACAAGAAGAAACCCCCTCCTCCCTGCTTTTTCCTGAGCTCTGCTGATCTCGGAGGGCGTGGCTCAGCAGTAGCTCATTTACATAGACACTGAAATGGCGTATTCGGAGTAGGAGTGAATTTAGTTTAGAAATACAGTTTGTAGAAATGCATTATCTGAGGACTGTTTTAGTTGGAGCACTAACACACACACACACACACACACACACACACACACACACACACACACAGTGTGTCCTTTGAGGAAGCACTAAGGCCTGTGTTAAGTTGTTTTTTTTTTTATTATTAAATTTGGGACCTTCATAAAGTTGCAGGTTCATTGTAGCAGATGAGGGTTCGGTCAGTTTATCCTTCAAGTGTCTGGCATTATTTCATAAATTGGCGATTTTTAAACACTTGACTAAACTGGCTACATCCTGTACAAATGTTACGATTTCGTCACCTCAATGTTCTTTGAATTTAATGGATTTAATCCAAAGCTCTATGGATCCAGCAATAATATGAGTCATAACATCATACTTCAATGGCATTCGTAAAAATATATATATATATTTATTTCCCTTTAAAGATGTCCTTGGCTGCAAAAGACTTTCTAGACTACTTTCTAGTAGTAAGGCATTAGCACAACTTTAGCATTCAGCCCTGCTCTGGAATGGATGAACTTGATGAGACATCCTGCGTGAGAGCAGCCCCGTCAACCTCACTTCCTGTCTAGACAGTTCCAACGAGGTTTTTGTTACCGGTACCTTCTTGGCTGATTGCTTTGGGACAAAGGGAGAGTGAGAGAAGAAAAGAGAAGCAGAGCGGGGCGGGCCGAGCAGCAGCTGGACGTACATATCTGTCTGTTTCGTTTTATAAACCTTCGTGTTAGCATGCAGCAGTTAGAGTTCTCAAAAACTGTCAGGATGTCTGTGAAAAAGGATAAAAAGTATGAGTAAATGAATGTACGAAGGGTGTTCACTTTTGATTGTGCAGAATAACAGAACACAGTTATGAGAGTAAAAACTGACTTTATTTCTAATAAAGCACCGGAGCCATGATCGGACTGCCTGCTTTACGTCTAAAACACCGGCCTCCCAGGAACTCCCAAACAAGTGGAAATGGCTTGGAGTGAGGTCAGGACTGTACGGGGCATGTGGCAATAACCCCTGTTCGAGTTCCTGTAACACACATGTGAATTATTGTGTGTACAGTTCACACAGACAGATGTGTCTCTTCCCCCACGGGAATGTCTGCATTGGGCTTCGAGACACCTCGGCCTGGATCGTCATTCCCGGACCTACGGATTTCTTTAAAATTGTTTAAATGCTTTACTGCTGCGGCTAAGAGTCTCATCACCGTACTGCGCTTGAATTCTTCCAAAAATGTCCATCGTTTTTTTACACCTTCATTCACAAGCAATTTCATCATAAGTCCCTGGTACGCCTCTCGTACCTGACAAGCAATACAAAAAGCTTTTACAAGAGCTACAAGTTTAACCACAAAAGACAAAACCTGCTGCAAAATGCGTTGTGATAATATCGCAGAGTAATATCCAGGTGTCCTATACAGTATGTAGAGATGATAGATTATTTCTATTTCTATTTCTCCACGTAAATCTTATCTTGTCTTAATGGGACTTTAGACGTCAAGCTTATTATATACAGTAGATAATGTGCAAATGCGGACACGGTTTTGTTATGTAATTATATTTAAAACTGTGTAAGTTTTTGCATCCCCTGCTGGTGCAACCTCCATCCTGTCTGACACACACTGCTGTAAGTCCACAGGGACACACGATTATCCCATACATACTGCAGTTCTCTGCAGCATCATAAAAACTAAAGTACTTTTTATATGCTCTGCCACCCTGTGGTCATCACTGGCAGTACACCTAGTGATCGTTGTTCAAGCAGAACTCTCTCTCTCTCTCTCTCTCTCTCTCTCACCCTCTGCCCTGTCTCTCAGGTATCTCCCCGGTGAAGAAGACTGAGATGGATAGCCCATCTCCTCAGGAGAGTTCTCCACGCCTTGGCAGCTTCACACAACACCACAGACCTGTCATCGCAGTGCACAGCGGTGAGCATGGACACACCCGCGCACACACACACACACACACACCTATAAAAGCACACAAAAGGACGTAAAGGGTTAACGTCAAATCCCAGATTCATCACAGAAAATCTATAATCATGAATGAATTCTAAGTTGCAACTCTGGCTTTCGTGGGCGTGTCATAAAACAGGAACTTTACCTTGATTCCATGGACAGGTTCAGGAGAAAAGTAAAAGGAATCCAGTTTATCTGTGTCATGAGAAGAAAAAAGTTAGGAAGTTCGGTTAACACGTAGGAAAACCAACTAAGAAGTGGTTTCTTATTTTTGAAATAAAAAGACGAAGAAGAGCATTCATAAGTCGTCCCCTACATACGAACATTCTAGTTTGCGCGTGTTTAGTCGCGGAGGTTAGATCACATGTCTGGCGTACACTGTCACATGCGTCCATCGTGTATCCTAGGAGGTCTGGAGGCAAGTGTAAAAGCAGCGGCGATGAAGCTGGTTCTGCTGAAAAGCGCCAAGCGACAACGTTGGAGACTAAAGTGAAAATAATTGAGAGAAAGCATGGCAGACGTTGCTCGTTTTTTTAACATGAATCGTTCAACCATCAGAGGGATTCCAAAGACCAAGGACAAGATCATGGAACATGTTAGTTTAATACTGTGTATAGTGTTGTCTTAGTATCCTAGAATCTAGACTAGAATGTTTACTGGACTTACGAACAAATTGGACTTATGAACAAACTGGAATTGGAACTCGCTCGCGTGTTGCGGACTTACTGAACTAACCACCACATGTTCTATCGTTCTGCGATTTCCTTACATTTTCATTTTCATAGGAAAAAAAACCTTCTACAGTAAGTAGCTAATGTTAGCTGGTCGCTGCTGTTCACATGTTCCCCTAAACATCACATTACCTAATTTTTGCACCATCCCTCTAAATGAAACCCCCATTAAAGATCACCTGAAACTCCACACAAACTCCCGCTAACAATAGCTCTGTACAGTATTAGCACAATGTTGCTCATGTCACTTTCTCTTCTGTCCATGTAGCGGCTGCTAATGGCTAACGCTTTCGGTTTTATACATCCAATGCAAAATTGTACTAGCTACAGTATAAATACTGTCCAGACATGTTGGTTAGCTACAAATGATACAATGTATACGTTAATCAGTGTGAAAACCGCTGGATCAATTAACGCTAGGCTTCCCACTAGCTTCGTTGATGCTATTAGGATTAGCATATGCACACTATTTACGCTCACTAGACACACCAGAGATCCCTGCTACATCCTTCCGAGCTTTTAATTCTTACTGTGAAGTCTCTATAAACATTTAACGAGAGCTTGTATATGACAAGATAAGATGTCTTTGTCTTTAGCAAATACAGATTTTGCGATAGCTATAAATTTGCGCACCCTTCCACTCTTAGCGGCGCTAACCTTGTGCGAGTAGTGTAGTAACTGCTCACTTGTGTATTGAGTGTATATTGAGACTAATACACTGCTGCTGACAGGCTGTCTGGAACAGACAGAGCAATTTGTTTGTGTGTGTGTGTGTGTGTGTGTCTGTGTCTGTGTGTGTGTGTGCCATATGAGCCGCTTTATTGCAGAGCTAAGAGCACCATGCAGACAGCACTGCTCTCTCTGACAAGTAATTGTCTCTGGAACAATGAGGCATAATCTGTAGTCTGGCAACGCTCCACTGTCCGCACAAACGATGCTACAACAATTAGCGCGGTTTGTTCAAGTGAACCGGTGGAGCGTTGCCGCCATATGTCACCACGAAAATAGTGTTAGCACTGGAATCACAGCTGTCGCGGCACATTACGGAAAATCAGCCTCTCTGAAAATTGGTCGTTCCAGCAGGAGAATAAAGATCGAGGAAACCTGACAACCAGACGACCGAACAGATGAATTCCACAGGAGTCTAGTAGCTTAATGCGTGCCGATATTTTCCTGCTACTTGTTTTTAATGAATAAAGTCCTGGAACTGTGATTTCTTTTGTGTGGTGTGAAGAGAATAGCCAGACTGGTTTGAGCCGACATGGAGGCCGCGGTATCTAAAGTAGCCACTCTTTACATCCGTGATGAGCCGAAGAGCATCTCAGTATGCATGATAGGTACAACCTAGAGGAGGATGGAAAAACAGGCATCTGTCTTTGACATCAAGACATAATAGTGTGTGTAGTAGGGTCGGGAATACCTAGGTTAATAGGTATTCCAGTACGAATTGATTTGTACTGTTATTTTTTTTAAATAAAAAATCCTTATTCAATATAAATATTTTTTCTGCGATTTTGCAAAAATTATAAACTAAATTTGAAAATAATTCACTCCAATCACACAAGATGTAGGATGTAGGATTGAGGAACGGCATTATTTTAACACCTCCAATGCAAACATACGCAGCGGTACCACGGCGTACTAATTAAATCCGCAGGCGAGTCCTTAATGCGAAATTTTGTATTGTGAAACGCGTTTTCCCATAGGAAGTAATGTAAATGCAGAAAATCCGTTCCAGCCACCCAAAAATATTACAAATTTCCAACACGATAATCATAGAAAACATAGAAAACAATAAAAACATTTAGAAAATACATGTAAATGAAGTAAAATATGAAATAAATAGATATTAAACCTCACGTAACCTTAATTTATGATTCCTCTTGGCACCAGCTGCTTTAAAAACCAAACTTTAAAAAACAAACCGTTTTCTTCTTGCTGCCGTCCTTGCTAACATTCTTGGGACCCATGGTGCTACGTCTTCACTAAATACCCCACAAAGAAATACGTAAACTCATAAACTGGCTTTTTCCCTGATGCACAAAAGTTTTGAACAGCTCCCGAACGTACGTGCAACTTGTTTGGTTCGGCTCGGTTCGGTCACTCGTATGCCGATTCAAATTTCTTGCAAAATTTCATTTAAGGCAAAAAGTCATGATGCGGGTCATTTGTATGCTGAAGTACCACTATATTAATATTTTTTCCTTGGGTTTTGTTCCAATTCTAAACAAACCTAGCTAATATTAAACATATTAATTAATTGAATAATTGAAAATATTGATTTTGGAGTCAGTGCACCAACATCACTGGCTTTTATGCATGACACAACCCTGACCTGAACTGACCCGGGATTAACAGAAGTAGGTCTGTGTTTTCCAGCAGGTATCTCCCGGAGTCCGCACCCATCGTCGTCGCTGCATTTTTCCACGGCTCCCATCCTGCCCCAGCCCACCTCCACCTACTTTCCCCACACGGCCATCCGCTACCCGCCCCACCTCACCTCACAAGACCCGCTCAAGGATCTGGTCACCATGGCCTGCGACCCGTCCAATCAGCAACCCAGCCCGGTAAGACTGGAGCCCCGCCCACAGCATTATTATTATTATTCATTCATTCATTCATTCATTCATTTTCTATACCGCTTTATCCTATGATCAGGGTCGCGGGGGGCCTGGAGC
>JAQQZS010000039.1:3320683-3337579 GCA_030068045.1 Platyallabes tihoni | reverse complement strand
GGAGCCTATCCCAGGAGACTTCGGGCACGAGGCAGGGTACACCCTGGACAGGGTGCCAATCCATCGCAGGGCACATAAATATTATTATTATTATTATAGCCAAAGACTTTGGGAAATTGCACGGTTGGATGTAATAAAAGGATGTAGAACAAGAACAGAACACCATTCTGAGCCATCCATATACAGTATATATAAACACACACGAACACACACTGTTTGTGTATGCGAACAGCCAGGTGTGTGTGTGTGTGTGTGTACACGCACGAGCATCAGGCATGTGCACATATACTCTTGGTGTTTTGCGCTGAATGTATTTAGCGTAACCTGAGCGTAAGTGACTCAACCACAGACATCTAGACGCGTACAGACCTGGAGGCTTCGATTTCCCTCCTCGCCTTGCTCTTACCACAACCACACACACACACACACACACACACACATAGATCTAAGCATTTTGCTCTAGCATATTAATCCTCTCTGAATAAAAGTGCTGATCTTCTCTGTACTAATTCATCAGCGGAACTTGTTTAAGCCTCAGCAGTAGTGTTAATAATAAACATTATAATAAGAAAATTGGTATTGTAGGTTAAACTGGTGCAACGGTAACACCATGGCGATGTCATGGTCAAGGCTTTAGAGAAGGTCCGGGGTTGTGGGAGAGCTTACAGCAGCTTTTGCCTTGAGGTTCTGTATTTGTGAAAAAATAAATAGTACTACAGTGAAATCACCGTAACATGTAGTAGTGTTTTAAAGAATAAAAGTATAAAGGCAGTGCAGGATTATGAGTAGAGGACTAGATCTGGCCTGGGTTGCTTTCTTCAAACAGCCATCGTTGACCAAACGTTCACTTGTGCTGCGATTTCATAGCACTGCTGCTGATTATAGAATAACTGCAGTCAGACAGAGTCAGTGTCTTCAAAGGTCTCGCCTCCAGGGGGAAAAAAATCCTGAGTCAGAAAGCGGTTTCATTATCTGGGAGGAAGAAGAAATGAGGGCAAGAATGAAAAAGAGCGGGGGAGAGAGAGAGAGAGAGAGAGAGATGGAAAACTAGATCTGAGGGAAAAATAGAGAGCAGGAGGAAATACGCATTTGAACGAGGAGATTCCTGCGCGCGCCTGGCAGCAGTGCTGACGTTGGCAGAGAGAGAGAGATTTGAGATTTGTCAGGCTTGGCCTGTCCTGCAGTCTCATTGAAATTCGGCCCACCGCAGTGCGACTTCAGCCAGCCAGTCACAAAGGACAGCAGCACCGGCCCACAATGTCGCTGACTCACGCACCGGGATGTTGTTGTGCAGGAGAGTGAGAGTGCAGTCCTGAGGATAGGTGGATGGATGGATGCAGACGGAGAGAGAGAGAATGAACGACAGATAAGAGGCTGTCTGCCAGAACATCCGCCCAGAACAAGACCGGGGGAGGGGGGTTCGGAGGCGGAGTTACAGTGAATCTTAAGAAACGTTGCAGGAAGAAAGCAAAGTCAAGAGGAAATAAAAACCCTTTTTTTTCTGAGACTTCCAAGAAAAACAAGACAAGCTAAAGTTCCCATTAAACACCTTCAGCATGGTTTGATCACCAAGGACTCGATCTCAGGCTAGCTATTTCAACTTCTTATTTTTTCAAAATTTTCTCACTAGATATTATTTTTTCCAATCCCTTCCACCCCCCAAAAAAAAGCTTTAAATCCATCCATTCAGGAAACTCTGTAGTTCAACTAGGGACCGTAGAGGCCAATAGAGATCACTGTATTTATTCACATTTTTACAACCGTGGTAGGACCTTGAGTCAACGTTCATATTCACACTTCAGGCAATTTGGGAACACCAATTAGCCTAAACTGCAGGTCTTTAGACTGTGGGAGGAAACCGGAGAACCCAGAGGAAACCCACCAAGCATGCAGAGAACATGCAAACACAGACCCCGAGGTGGGAATCAAACCCAGACCCTGGAGGTGCACGGCGAAAGTGCTAACCACTAAGCCAACAAGCCGCCAGGGCTTTAATTGGGGGAAGAAAAAAAAACCTTGTGTTTATGCTTGTTAGTACATTTTCAGAGAGTGTGTTTAGGTGATACTAGCTGAGTTTGCACCAGCTGCTTAGCTTGCACATTTGGAGTTTTTGCAAATGAGTCACCACACAGCAGATATGTGTCTTGTCATGAAATTTTTTAGAGCATTTACTCAGTTCTTCAAACCAGTTCCTTGTGTGGTAAGACATTAGTCTTTTAACTCTATCAACAATTATATTGTATAGTTCTGCTCATAAACACCAAGACACTTACCAAAAGAGGAAGAGGAGTAGATGGATAACATTGCAAATAAGAAAAAAAAAACAGGCACAATAATAATAATAAGATGAAGGAAAGTAAGAAGAATATATACATCTCAAAAAATTTGTATTCAAGGAAAAATAAATTTTTTATATTTTAATTCTTTCATACTCATATATGTTCTAGATTCATTACACATAAAGTGAAATATTTCAAGCATTTTTGCTTTAATTTGGCAGCTCATGAAAATCAAAATTCAGCTCATAAAAATTACAGCTCATGAATTTCAAAAATATCATATCTTCAAGATTTTCTAAAAATCAATAAAAAATGGATTTACAATACAAATATTTAGAAAAAATATATTATTTTATGCACACAGTACTTGGTTGTACTTGGCATTACTTAAGACCAGGTCGCTTGGATAGCAGCCTTCAGCTCATCTGTATTGGTCGGTTGGGTGTTTCTCATCTTCCTCTTGACAACAGCCGATAGATTCTCTACGAGGTTCAGGTCAGACAAGTTGGCCGGCTCGTCAAGCACTGTAATATCATGGTTAGCAAAGCAGCACTTATAGGTAGTTTTATACAGCTTATAAAGCTCGTCAGGAGACGGATGGATGAAATCCTCTAAAATCTTCGGGTTGATTGTCCCATTGACTTTGGACATGATAAAACAAAGTGGACTAAAACCAGCAATGGTACACCAAAATCATCCTGAGCTGTGGAAGCTTCACGCTGGACTTCAAGCAACTTGGATTCTCTGTGTTCTCTAGATTCTCATATTGAGACAATGACAATTGCTAAACGCGCTATACAAATAAATTGAATTGAGAATTGAATTGTGTCTCCATACTCTGGGACATTGATTTTCAAATAAAATGCAAAATTAGTTTAATCTAAAAAGATGACTTTGGACCACTGAGCACCGGTCGGGTTCTTTTCTTTATTAGGAATGCAACAGTTGTAGCCCATTTCCTGAAGACGTCTATGCCTTGTGGCTCTTGATGCACTGACTCCAGCCTCACTCCACTCCTTTTAAAGCTCCTTTTAAATCTTGCCATCCATGTTGCTTGTGTACCTTTCCCCTACTCTCCTTTCCCTTTCTAGTCAACTTTTCATGAATATGCTTCGACACAGCCCTTTCAGCGAAGACCTTCAGTGGCTTGTCGATGATCGTTTTCTGGACAACTCTTAAGGCGGCAGTCTTCCCCACGATTTTGGTTGCGCGAACTGAACTAGACCTGGTATTTATACTGTATGAATAGATATTTACTCAATGAACTGTTCTAATATTTATGTTAGATACTTGAAATTCATGAGCTTGTAAGCTGTAATCATCAAAATGAAAACAAAAAAGGTCTTGAAATATTTCACTTCATAGGTAATGAATCTAGAATGTGTAAGAATTTCATATTTAAAATTAAATTTTGAAGAAAAATACAATATATGTATATTCAGTTCTACAAAAAGAACTCAATAATAAACTACAGATAGGTATTGAAATGAGGAATGTGAAGGTAAAAAAGCATGGAGGTGCAACACGAGCAGCTGATATGAAGACCAAGGGAAGGAACAGAGAGCAGGTGGGTGTCGGAAGAACGACCAGGAACATCCAGGTGAGTATTTAAGAAGGAGGCTAGAAATCTAGGAACAAACCATGAGAAAAAATGAAAGTATTTTATGTTGTATGTGAAAAAAAATTTGTAACAAGTCTGATCCCATAGTCTGGTGTGGGTAAGAATGGTCAGTGGGAGGTTTTTACTGTTAAGTGGGAGATCAGATCATATCTCGCTGTAGGATCTCGAACTGGAGTGATGTAGCTGAGGTCGAAGAACTGTTAGTGTCGGAATTATAGAGCGATGGAATCTTTACATCTGGGCTTTTTTTTGTTTTTCCCCGAGGGTTTTCAGAGAAAGATTAATTGAGGGTTAATATTTATTTCTTCATCTATTTATCTATTTTAGGCTAGAGTTTTAAGTTTGAATAGAGATTAAAAAATATATATATACAGATAAAGGTAATGGCGTTGCATTACACATCTAGTGGTAATAATTTGGGGTTTGAAATCTTCACCCCCTTGTTGTGCCACTCTACCCAGGGCAGGGGCATTAATCAATTAATCAATCAATCGCCCAAGCGAATTAGCAACGTTACCCGACCCAGTTCAAGCAAAGCCTATAATGTCAGTCATAAGCCAGAGTTTAAATCAATTGGGATGTAATTGGGATGGAGGTGAGGTGAGGGGAGAAGAGCAAGGCGGCGTGCGAGAGAGAGCAGCTGAGTGTGTTATATCGATGTTTGGCCCCCGTACGGGCGGGCCGTATAGGTGCTGGCTGACCGTTGCTCTCTCTTTCTCCCGCAGCTGAATGGCAGTGGTCAGGTGAAGGTCCCCCCCCACTACATCACCTCTCAGATGCTGGCCCCCCCGCCTCCCCCGGCCCTGCCTCGCCTCACGCTGCCCCCCGACTCCAAACCCAGCAGCACCTCGCCAGACGCAGCCGCCACCTCGCCCACCTCCCCCAGTAAGTGGCCCACTGTGATGCCCGCTCGCTCGCTCCCTGCCCTGACCTGTCCTGTCCTGTCCTGTCCAGAGTGGCACTCAGTCCTGATAGAGTTTAGATGGCGTAACACATTTAAAGCTTCTTTAAACATCGGTCTAACATTGTCACTCGTTTCCATGCATCGTAATATTGCCAGTTCTATAGGGTCATGTACTGTACAGTGATGACTATGAAAGAAAATTTTTAAATAATTTCAATAAGAAGACACTAAATCAGGTCTGTAAAATTCATCTTAGAAAGGTTTTCATACAAACACCTGATCGAGCAGCAATAAAAAAAAATGTGTCATCATACTCTATGGGATGCTTGTGCTGGCGGTTGGCTCAGAGTTGGTGCTTCTGCTCTTGTCATTGTTTCTCTCACATCTCATACCATAACAACTCAAAAGACTAAAGCTGGGCTTAAAATATTAATATCAATACTAATAAGTGGACAATAAGTAAAGATGAACCACCGGATCATGCTACTTCTCTACTTGTCAGTGGACGAATGTTGATCTGTAACCACTTCTCCCCTGATCAAAGAGATCAAAGAGGACGCCACCGTGTGTACAGCGTGTGCTTCGTTCGGATAAACGAATAAATCTGACTCGCTTCATTCGCGAACAGCCGTGCACTTTAGATGACGAGGCGGTCTGCCATAGACGCTGCCGTTTGTTATTAATTGTAATTTCATTAAGAAATGCTGAGGAGAGCTAAACACACACACACACATACAGCATCAGTGCTGCAGTGATATGTGGCCTGCAGCCTTCTCATCTCACTAAATACGATTAGAGCGTCTGTCTGCCCGTGCAGCTCATCCTCCGCGTAATAGTTATGGATTCCCGATAATCTCAGGCTGATGTGAACGAATGTGTTGGTTTTAACCTCTTGAAAAAATTGCAAGACTGCAGAAGCAAGCTTCATATGTGTGTGTGAGTGGGCGTGCGTGCAAAAGCACAATTTAATATAGGATTTCCTCAGAGAGACCAAGATAAACACATCTGCCTTTTTTTTAATTACTCCGCTCAGTCTAGAGAACATTAAGGCGAGTTTTTCAATAACGGGACGCGTAATGATATCTTACTGTATGTCCAGGCGTGTGCTGGCAGAGTATTCCTCACAGAATCATGACTGTACAGACAAAAAAGATCAAACTCCCCGCACACGTCACTCCAAAATCTGCCATAAGGGATTCTGGGTTGTAATGTGGCGAGGTGGTGAGGGTGAAGGCCACAGCTTGTGATTTATGTTGTTTTGCTTCTCATCAAAGCATTCAGTCAGCCCTTTTGCTCTGTAGGCGGAAGAGAAGAGGCCACGCCCATCTGATGATAAAGATCGATCCACATCAAGCATAAACCAGTTCTTATTTTTGCACCTTGTCCTGTCTTTCTTTTCGTTTTTTTCCCAATGACCAATGATTCTTGATTTTGTTCAATTTTTGCATCAAAAATTCCTGACACTAATTTATGCTCGTTCCCATAGATATACTGTTATAAATGCAAATGTCAAGCTAGAGATGTTTAACCGATTAATCACCGATGGACGAACTGCTGGCAAAGTTTAACCGATTAAAAAGCTTACTAACCCAAAATGTTTTGCGTAATATTTCTCCGTAGTTCACAGATCTGTTAATTAACTTCTCCACCACAAGAGGGTGCACTTGCGTCTCCGGCGATTCGGCGTATTTGTAGTAGCAGCCTTGTTTTTGAAGCAAAACTGTCTGTTTAAACTATTGGCTGCTATCTTGTCATCGTTAATTATTTATAAATTAACCCGATTATTAATTGAAGCTTAACCGGTTCTGTAGCTACGGGTTTAGAAATGCGTGCTAAATTTGCGACCCAGTTTCTACGTCGTTCCCCTAATCATGACCCCTCTGTCAGACTGATGCAGCAGTCGAGCCTAACTGAGCCTTGCTCAGCATTTTTTATCCGACGCTTAGTAGGCTGTTAATTGCTTATTTGCGTCGCGCAACACATCTGTCTGGAAGCAGCTGCACTCGCTGCGTCGGTTCTGTTTGCACAAACCCGTACGGACGCACGCTTCATCACTCAGCCCCGTCTAGACAACATCAATCGCTTAGACACCGGAGGCCTATATGTTCACTTATGACACATTAGTCATACACATAACACATGCTTGATTAATGACAGCATAACGAATCTCTCTCCCTCTCTCTCCCTCTTTCAGCATACTCTGCTCCCGGGACACCACCTGCCAACCGCTCCTTCGTAGGAATCGGCTCTCGAGACCCTGCGAGTCTGTATCAGGCTCAGGTACTGCACCTCCACTCTCACGTCCTTTAGACACACGGGTTTAGGATAATCAATAATCCTGTCTCGTGACACAGGAGCATGCGGTTCGACTGACGCCGGGCTGAAAAAGTGATATCATTTATGATCAAAATAAAGTGTATATAGTGTTTTTAAATCAGTGAGATGACCAGACAGCGGAATTCCTATTAACATTCCTAATTTGCACATTTATATATATATATATATATACAGTAATGCATTCCTTATAATATACCTTTGATTATTTATTACAGTATTTTAAGACATGTTAATGAGGTCAGTAACTACAATGCAGCTACAGAGTTCAGTGAGGATGTGCACACGTGTGTGTGTGTGTGTGTGTGTGTGTGTGTGTGATGTGTGTGGTGTGTTAGCTGCAGGACTGCAGGCTAAGCCACACGTTGCAACGTTGCTGCTGCATTGCAGTGCTCTCTGCCCAGTAACCAGTGCAAGTCTACCTCGGTGAAATTAGAGAGTTTGATGCGACAGAGGAGTGTGTGTGTGTGTGTGTGTTAAGTGTGTGTGCATGTGCACACTGCATTTTGCTGACATACAAGTATATAATCGACCCGATTCTAGAAGCAGTCTGTACGGTACGTGCGCTGTGGCTGCCGAGCGTCCTCGTCCCTCATGAGATCACCGTGACTGTTTGGGTGTGGAAAAAAATTAAAAATACGCACAGAAGAGGACGTTACGGAAGAGCGAATGGAAGGGCAAACCACGTCCCCGGTCCAGGAGACGCATGTCCAGAGCAGTCTGGTTGTCAGGGGAAACCAGACATGATGTAATCGTAAGGTGAACTTGAACTCAGAGGAAAGTCCACGGGGTTCATTTTACGGCCTGTCAGAGACAGCGCGACCGAGAGCGACTGAGGACGCCGGGACAATCAGACAGGATTTGGAAATCCATGTGCACCTCATAAATTTTTTTTTATTTTGTTCATAATTTGAATATGACTGTTTTAGGTTTAACGTCTGTCCTCAGCATGCCGCTGTCAGTAGTTTCAGTTTGACTCATAGTTTCCTACATTACCCACAATGCCTCAGGATTGTGGCGCCAGTAGGATTTACCCCTCGCCGTCATGTCTGATTAGTCAAAAAGAGAGTTCTGTATTCATTCCTGTCCGGTGTATAAATAACGCAAATGAGATCAGCATCCAGAGCTTCAGCGTTCGCGCGTTCGTGCCAATTCCTCCATCCTGATCTCACCACGCGGACGCCGTATAGCCGCATTGCATCCTGGGTGTCAATTGTATCCTCACGTTGTAAAAGAAAAGATTATCTTTTACATTCTTCACCGAGAACATGAGCGTTTTCAGCTCGTGTTTTCAAAGCGCCTCATATTTCAGGCTCGCCTCCAATTCGCCCTGAAGCGTTTAATTAAATGGATAGATTGTCATTTTGCTAAGCGCTCGTGGCCTAATATGCCCCCTTTTCTTCCCCCCCTTCCTGAACTGTGAACACGCCTTCGTCTCGGCTTTATGTTTTCATAACTTCCACCACCTGTCAGCCAGACAAAGCCTCCAGCTTTTATAGAAAAATAAATATTTCGGTTGGAATCGAGGCCTAACCGCTGCTGGCCTCTCCACTGCCGCTTCCCTTTTCTGCAGGACCAAAGCGGTGTAGGGGGTTATTTTTAGGGAGCAGTGCCTTTGATACAAATAGCTGGAGCTTTTTAGCAGCTGGCATAAACGTACAGTAAGAGCTCAAGAATAAACAGTGGTTGACGCAGGAGTCGGTTCCCCCCTCGGGTTTGATCTTTTCTAACTTTTAAGAAGTTTTTAGAAAAAAGTGCAAAATAAATGTAAATGAATGCTCTCTTTCTCTCTCTCTCTCTCTCTCGCTCGCTCTCTCTCTCTCTCGCTTTCTCTCAATGATTTTCAGTTTTACACTAACAGGAAACTTTTAACATTTGATCACGTCACTGCTTGGATTTTTTTGGTTCTCAAAAACGTTGAGGTGACGTTCATTTGGAAACTTTACAATGTTGGTCATTTTCAATAACATGATGTTGGGACGACGTTGATGACGGCATGACGTCGAACGAATGACCCCTAACGCAACGACTTCGAAGCCAAATTAATACCAAACTGATGGCCGAGACCACTAGGGGGCGTGCTGCTGATGCCGTGCATATTTAATTTGGGAGCTGAGATGCACCTCACGCTAATATTTCTGAGAGGTGACATTACAACACGTGACATGAGATACACGACTGTGTGTGGGGAAGATTTTGCCTTTAAATGTGGTTCAATCACACGGCTCTACTTGTGACACCAAGAAAATGTGTCATTTTAAATATCTTATACATCATTCCAAAATGAAGTTTCAAACCATGCACACACATTCGATGGAGATTTGAGAAGATTAATGAGCTGGAGCTTTTTAAAAATTTCCCATGATGGTGTTTTTTTTTTGTTGTTGTTGTTCATTGTAACGGAATAGAAAAAGGAAAGAATGAGGGTTGTACATGATGTTTTATTCCTATACACTGGACGTTCTCTGAATTTTCATCACTGCAGTCGATGTTAGTAAAAAAATCGCATCTGAATTTGAAGTAATCAGTTTAAAATGGATTGTGACTGAACCGTAAGAAGACTGAAGATTCGATTCGATTTTTATGTGTTGCAGTTTTCTGTTTGATTCAGTAGTACTAAAGTTACTAAAACTCATTTGTTTCAAGTACAGTATGTTTCTTACAGAGTTTGAAGAATTTAATAAACACAAAAATGCTGGATAACTTGTATTTTTGATTGTTTAGATGCCACGTCTTGTACAAAAGCGTTAATCCGCATTTCCCGCCAATTTTCTGCTCCACTCTCCAGTCCAGTAGGTGGCAGTATTGCAAGAATTGCACATAAACCCAAAAGAAGAATACACCCTTTTTTTTCTTTTTTTTTGCATAATCATTTTTAATTGCACGGCTCTAATTGTTCACACCAAGAAAATGTCATTTTAAACATCTTATACATCATTGTAAAATAAAAGTAAAAATAAAAACAAGCAAGCTTGAGTTCTAATGAACATCTATGAAACGTCACTCCACAAAATAAGAAACACGAACATTCAGATTTTTATATATTTTTTAAAACTCTTTTTCTCCCTCTGTAGGGTGTAGCTAAAATATAATTCAGTAACATGTCCGGAGTGTGTGTATTAGTCATCGAGAAAAATGGCTTCCGTTTCTGTTAACTGAAACGTTCAGGGAAGTTGTTGTGAGAAGGTGTGTATGTGTGTGTATGTGTGTGTATGTGTGTGTGTGTGTGTGTGTGTTAGAAATTTAATGTAGGTTTCAACAGTAGGTTGCTATTGCATAAAACATGAACAAAACCGTTGTCGGTGTGTGCAGGCTTGTACATGCTGTGTCCTGACTTTCAACCAAAAATGCTTTTAGGGAAAAGCTTTGCTTTGTTTGTGTATATGTGTATGTGTGTGTGTGTGTGTGTGTGTGTGTTTCCTATCCTTACCCAATCCTAACCACATCTTCAAGAGATTTGAGATTTCCTAATTTAGCGTTCCTACACCCAACCTACCCAGGGACCTGACTGAAGCCATGGAGCAAAAATAAACATCTTTGCAAAGGTTACTCATTGAGCTGCGCGTTTGGATTTTCAGCAGCGCCCCCCTCCGTGTCCTGCCTTTCCACCTTGGCGCAGGGCTACAGCCCCATCTGCTGGACTCTTGTTGCCGTCTGCGTCGGATTAAAGTCCGCCGAGGCGTCCAGAGTAAAAATATTCCTTCTTATTCTTGTTTTCACAAAGGCGGCCAGCACCGGGTCACTCTTTCCTCTCCGGTGCTGAGCTGTGTACGCTGGCACGGTTCGCTGCGGTCTTCCGTCGTGTGCCAAAGCATCTCTCCAGAGCTCTGTTCCAGCTCTCTCTGCCGCTCATATGGATGCAGTTCAGTTCCTTGGCAGTTCCTTCGAGTCCTCTGGTTGTAATTTTACTCCCAAGGATGAATCTCGGCTCGATTGTCTGGTTTTTTTTTCTTTTCTTTTCTTTTCTTTTTTTTTTTTTTTTTGCTAATCTCAGGCCTGTTATCTATCAGCGTACAGCAAAGTATTTGCAGGCTTGTGCAGATGCAATCAGTGCACAAGTGAAATGACTATCATTCAGAATGTTTTTTTTTCCCTCCTTAAGCTTTATTAAATCGGCGCTTTTGGGTGTAGCCGAAGACGTCTGTTTGGCTGGTTTTAGGAGGTCTACGCTCTCCCCTCTTTAGCTTCGTATTATGTTTAATAATACGAAGCTAAAGAGAGCCGTGTTGCTCTCCAAACTCTGACAGCTATCTGCGCTCTGAGCCCACTGGGGCAGGAGACGCTGATTACCCCGCGCTTGGAAAGTGCAAGTCATTACGCTCTGTTTTGGCCCAAGCCTGGAGTCCTGTGGTTTAGCTTTATTCAGAGCCATAATTTACATCGCAGAACACACACATACTCACACACACACACACCCTTCATCAGCAGTTCATGATAATCTGTTATGCTTTGTTTATGTGTGTCTCAGTGATGAGAGAAAGAAGGCCATGCTATATAGACAGGAATAATAATAATAAAACATCTGAACAGGCTGATGGTTAGCAGAGTTCTGTGACTGAATGGTTGGTGTAGGGTTTGTCAGAGGGTCAGAGTGAAGGGGGAGAAAAAAAACAGGCTCCACAATGGTTCTTTGGATGGTTACAGGTTGAAATTCTTTAATTCTGAAATTCTCAAAAGTTGTGGAACAAATAAGCATTTTTTTCGGGAACCTTTTTAACCCTTTAACATTCTTCTCAACTTTTTGGTAGAGCGCATTTTAAGTGACGTGACCATCGTATTTTTGACACGGGCGCATCGCAGATCATCTTTGTAGAAGCTCTGAAGCTAAGCTCTTACTCTGAAAACTACTTAAGTATGCCTTTTTGATATATGTCTTTAAGTCAACCCGACTGAGCCATGTCTACCATTCGGTTGAAGTATTCTATACAAAAAAAAAAAATCCACTAGATGTTTCAGTTTCTTTAAATTGTATGAATTTTCATACAATTCTGGTATACAGTACTATGCAAAAACTCTTCAGCCATCCATCCCTAATTTCTTCATATTTTGCTTCCAGCAAACCAGACTTTCTCATATTTTCAGTGTAGTCTTGAGAGATAGTTCTCCAGGCTTCCTGAAGGACTGTTCTGTCTCTCATTTTTAGTTCAATTCCTTTGAGGAAAGCAGGAAAGTTTTTTGTTTGTTCAGCCACACCGTGACCTATGAATCATTCAAGTATAAAAAAAAACATCTAAGTTAAGGCATGAGCCAGTGAGAAACAGGTGCAGATGATGACTAATGATGAGGCCAATGCGAAGTATACTGGTGGTTGGATCAGACGAGAGGGGAAATGTGGTCGCTGCTAAGGTTGTTACACAAACATTAATTTGTTTTAACTGTATCTTGCGACACTTTGCAGTCTGTCACAGTACAACATTTGTTCCTATTTCAATGTGTAGAAATGAGGGGGACTCAATACTTTTGCACAGTACTGTAAGACCAGAAATACAGTGGACCTAATGCCCGAAAACATTCGTGCTGTTGCAGGGCCTTACAAAAAACTGCCATGTTATGTGACTCTTTCAGAATTGTTTTGGTATTTATAAATGTATTGATACTTTTACCATGAAGCAACATCTCAACCGTTTGGTAGATGCCTACTGGGCTCTGTTAAAAAAATGGCTAGTGTGGTACAGTAGGTGCATAAGACACGGTTAGAGGTGAGACAGAAACCAAAAGAAAATAAACTGGTGTCAGGATGGTTATATTAGGATAAGAATTGTTTGTT
The DNA here is from genome assembly GCA_030068045.1 of Platyallabes tihoni. Lineage (NCBI taxonomy): Eukaryota > Metazoa > Chordata > Actinopteri > Siluriformes > Clariidae > Platyallabes > Platyallabes tihoni. The sequence continues at coordinate 3,324,674 of JAQQZS010000039.1, read as the reverse complement.
ATTCCAAATTTTTATCATATTCACCTATATTTCTCCTCACAGGTTAATCATTTCTTGATTTAATCAGATTGTGTAACTAATCTCTCTCTCTCTCTCTTTCTCTCTCTCTCGCAGTCCTGGTATCTGGGGAACTGATCTGGACTCGGCTGATACACCAAAGCCGGTGTGGACACGGATTTGAAAATTTTTTTGTTTTTCCGTTTTTTTTTTTTTTTTTTTTTTTTTTTTGTGGAATTACAACAAAAAACACGAACAAGATGCAAGAGGGAATTTTTTTTTGAATATATATGCAGTATTTGTATATATACAGCATATGTACGTGTGTACGCATCGATACGTACGTGCGCACATATATAGGCGTAAAGCTATATCAAATGCTTGGTAAACACTTTTTTTAAATTTTTTTTTCGAAAGACAGTGAAGAAAGGAATGTCGGAGGAGCTCGAATAGACTGCGGATGCATGAAAAGAGACGAGAGAGGATGTTGTTTCGGAGGCGTCGGCTACACGCCGAACTGCAGGCCAGAGACTGAAGCGTGCAGGAGGAAAAAAAAAAGGATATTTAAAAAAGAAAAGAAAAAAAACACGCCCACTTTGCTTCCCCCCCTCCCCTGGCTCTTGGAAAGGAACGGCTCCTCACCCTCCCTCTGCTACAGGTGCTGCTTCCTCATATATGCAAAATAAGTATGTTTTCTTTCCAGGGAAAGGAAGCCCTGATGACGGACGGGGGAAATTTATTATTATTATTTTTTTTAAGCTTTAGGACTTTCCCCATACATTCGGAGCTGATTGTGTCCCTGTTATTTTAACTTTTTAGGTTGAGTTTTTTCAATTTTTAAACTGATCTGAATGTGGGCAGGGGTTTCGGGGCAATATGAAGGGTCGATGACTTCCCCCTATTTTCCCTTCACCTAACTTTGGGCCCCAAAATGGCCGCGTTTTCGTTCGTTTTTGATTGACAATCCTGTTTATAATTTTTTTTTTTCCTTTTCTTTTGAATGCATCACATCTGACATTTGTATTAGAGATCCACTTTTTGTTGGGTACCTGATCCTTTTTGCTTTCTTTAAATTTTTACATTTTTTAACTTGATATGTGGTACGTCTGTGGCATTGTACATCACAGTCAGCGTGTGTGAGTGATCGGTCACGTTACGCTCACAAACATAAACACACACACACACACACACACACACAGATTTATCAACACGCCATTACAAGCAGTCTTCAGAAATGGCACGTACTGTTAATACACTAAGCGTAGGCCGATACGAAGGATTTCGGAAGTGACGGAGCACCTTGTTTATTTGTCTTTTATGTGTCGCGCTGAAAAAAAAACCTTGATCTTGTGTGTGCGAGTGTGTGTGTGTGTGTGTGTGTGTGTGTATACGGTCTGTGTACATTGCGTTCGTGCATTTTAATCTTTCCAGGGTCAGGGGGACCTCAGTGGTTGGACTATTAATCGGAAAGTCCCAGGTTTAAATCGCAGCACCACTAAGTTGCTCCTGGCAAATATCAAATGTAAGTGCAAAATGAAGTAAACAAGAAAATTCTTGATTCTTTTTTTTTCTTAAAAATATTAATTTAGCAAAGTGAATTTATTTGGACATTTTGGTAAAGGATTTAATCATTAATTATTGATAATAAGATTTACTAAAAATGGCCACAACAGATAGATACCCAAATATATTCACCCCGATCAAAATATTAATATCTGGCAGAGAATCTTGCATTTTTTTTTTCCTCGCCATTTTTTTAACGCTATAAAAAATGATAATACTAAAAAAAAATTTAAACGCTAATCCAGCTTTTTATTGCTGATGCACATCTGGATCAATAAAGACCACGCGTTAATTTTAGACCTGAAATAAATCCACAATTTAAAATTTCTATATTAAAATAAATAAAAACCGTTACGGACGCAGCGTACATGGACGGTGTGTGTTTGTGTGTCCATGTTATATCATGTTTCACCCTCTGACGTCTGAAGCCCCTGATTCATCCTCCTAATGAACTCCTTCCGTATGTTCTCGAGTCATGTAGATAAAAGCAGAAGACAAAGGGAGTAGAGTTGTCACTAATAAGACAGTATTGGGTTTAGAAAAAACTTTTTTTTTTTTCTTGTTGTGTATCTTTTTTCCTTTTTTTTTGTAAACTGCATTGAAAATTTACAGGCATTGCACTACTTTTAATTCTAATTCTGATCTTTGCATCTTTCTGGCCTATTCATATGAATGCTGCAGGTTTGTTTGACTTGTTTTAATTAATTTTTTTCATAATGTATAGATCTCTTAGTAGGGTGCGGGAATATTAGAGACAGAGACGCCAGGCATCCGAGTCGAACAATCCATCCGATCCGACATCCTGCTCGAAAGCCGCCACAGTCAAGCTTCAAGGGATTTTTTTTTTTTCTTTTTTAAAAATCCCTTGAGCGTTTCTTTATTTCTGTATGCTTTATTTTCAAATGCAACATACACTTACACACACACACACCATGAAAGCTGATTGTATTTATGCCAAATTGCCGTTTTAGCCATAGGGCTCTGTGCTTCCCAGAATCCTTTGCACAAGGACAGTGAGTGAGGTTAACTCTTATCTCTTGGATTTCTCGAGAGCGGGCTTGTGTGAGTGAAAAGTGTTAATGGATGAACATCAGGGCTTATGAATCTGCTACCGAACCCAAAACAATCCCAGAGCCATGAAAAGTGCCTACAATATTGCAAAAGTTTGAGTTTAAAGTATTATTATTATTATTATTAGGGATGCATCGATTAGATTTTTTTTTTTTTCCAGCCTGAATTAGTACAAGATACCGATTTATGTTACCTGCTTGGTGTCGATCATTCACAGACGTCATGGAACAATTTTATAATAAATAGCTATAATAAACCTGAAGCTTTTGTTCTTTATAACGTTTGCGCGTTGATGTTTAAACTAGCTAGCAACATCAGTTTTTAGCATTTGAATTCTTCGTCCCGAATTAAAATTATCCAGTTTCGTTGTCGTTTTATTAACCGTCACCCGTTTTTTACTCCAAGCTTACATCGCATAGCATCGACTCGATTCCTGATACCAGTATGAGCATCGCTGCATCCCTAATAAACTATTCTCATCAATCCCATCAGTCGTACCAAGCAGGGGGCTTCCACACAAGCGAAGTAAACACATACACACCTCCTGGTATCCCTTTTATACATCATCAGCACACCTGCGAAGACTAAAGCGCTGACACTCTTAGCAGTCTAACTCACATGTTTTTTGTTTGTCGTTTTTCTTTTCGTTCTGTTCATCACGAGACCCCGATTACACACGACATGATTGCGTTCAAGGTGCTGACATGAGAATCTCTATATATCGATTATACCTATATATGTAAAATTGCATGGTGCTTTCTAAGACTGAGGATTAAAAAAAAAAAGAAGAAAAAAAAAAAAACGCGACCACCGTATCTTTGACATGGGCGCATGGCAGATAATCTTAGTAGAATCTCTGAAGCTGAGCTCTTACGCTGAAAAACTACTTAAACCAACCCCGACCCCTGACAGTACAGAGCGCATCGGGATTGCGAACGGATACATTTTTTGTTTGTTTGTTTTGGTTTATGTTAGTTTTTTACCTTGCGATGCGCGACATCGGTTTCGAATCGGATCCCCGCAACAACCCCAAACCCCCTCCCCCGAGCCCTTCGAGTTTGCACGACGTTTTATATAACACATTATGTGCCTTGCCTTTAGTTAAGAACAATAATACATGATTGAGAATTGTAAATGAATTTTTTTAATGTAACCAATCGTCGCTGGAAAAAAAATTACTAAAAAAAAAAATCTTAATAATTATAATAACGATGCATGTTTGCTTGTCACTATCTGATTAGGACTGATAGAGTGCAGTAGATTGAGATGGGTGAGACTGGCTTTCTTTTGGGGGGGGGGGGGGGGGGGGGGGGGGGGGGGGGGGGGGGGGGGGGGGGGGGGGGGGGGGGGGGGGGGGGGG
>JAQQZS010000039.1:3310069-3320583 GCA_030068045.1 Platyallabes tihoni | reverse complement strand
TGGCTTTTTTTTGCCCCCCCAAACCCCCCCCCCCCCCCCCCCCCTTTGAGACTGCATGAAACTCTTCCTTTTTTTATGTCATTTCATATTTTAATGACGTTACTTCTACCGTAGATTAGCGACCTGCTACAGAACCTGCTCTTTGTTTCAGATTATCACTAACGCCATCGTATTCACCTGAGCTGTACTTGTTAATGCTTTCTTTCTTCTCTTACTTTCTTTCTTTTAAACTATTTAGAATGAATGAAGCTTGAATGGAAGAATTAGGCGGAATCGTGTAAGAGTCATTGGTGTTTGAGTGTTGAAAAGTTTAGAAGGATGATTTGTGAACACGGAAATGTGCGAAAATTTTATTAAAGGGACACGCATTTAGGAAAGGGGGGGAAAAAAGAGTCATGGGGGCTCTTGGATTTTAAGATGCATCTCAATTCTATTCTTTTTCCCTCAAGACATTGAAACATTTTAATGCCAAGCCAAGATAGATCATAGATAAGCCAGGTTAAAGATAAACAATTTTTATTTCTTGAACCGTGTGCATGCCGTAACAAGATCAGAAAGTAATTCGAAAGTGGACACATGTTCACCCGTCCTCTACACAAAGGTACGACTCAATATCGTCTCCACCACAAGTCATGTGTTTGTGCAACCGTTGAACTCCATCCTCGGATCCTGTTTGAAAATCCCCTTTGTCGTAGTTGCGAGGTTTATCTTCCATGCTGGTTTCCCCTTCTTTACACTTCTTCATCCATCTGCGCACATCGCTCTTGTCAATCAGTGGTGTAAACATTCTGTAGCACAGTTAGCAGGTTTCTAAAGTTGATTCGAGAGTCAGGTTCAACAATGGCACAGACGCATGGAGACTATGTTGAATATACACTGGCCGGCCAAAAAAAAAAGTCATACGCTCTAATAAGTCATCGGACCACCTTCGGCTCTTATTACAGCACGTATTCACCATGACATCGTTTAAACCACCTTTATTTAAATCCAGAGTCGCATTCCTTTCTCTCTAAGATCTTGTATTGACGATGTGAGAATCCCAAAGATTCTCATTAGGGTTAAAATCTGGACTCTGTGCTGTTTGATCCATGTGTCAAAATGAATGAATCATGCTCCCTGAAGCACTCTGTCACAATCTGAGCCCGATAAACCCCGGCGAGGTGATTTTGGAATACAAAGAACAAATCCATTGATGGAAAAACCTGGTCGCTCAGTCCATGCAGGTCGTCGGCTGACTTCATTTTTTGCCCATATAACATAATTAGAGGCTCGCTTACCGGTTTGCTTAGTCAAATCAAGGTGGTGACTTTTTTTTTTTGGGGCCTGGGCGGTGTGTGTATATAAGAGATCATTTATAGAATTAAGATGCATCAAGAATGTTTTTTTTTTATGTTGGGTCATACAAATTCCCACAGTAGAAGTGTGAGCAAATGAACAATGACTAGCGAGTTAGCATGTCTCGTGTTTATATTTAATGATGTTCGTAGCCCTACATGATCAATAAGAACGCACATTGATAAAGGTTTATTCCATCAGACGTCAGCTGGCATCTGTTTTAATAGCGAAGAAGTTAATAATAAGGAGTATAAATAAGAATGGGGTTTTTTTTGGTTATATGGTTGTTGCAATTATATGTTGTGTTGAATGACTGACTTTACTTAAAGATCAGAATCACGACCATAGGTGCTTGTAAAAAAAAGATCAAATAAAAGAAAAGAAAAAGACCTAAGAGTTTTGAGCCAAAATTTCATCTCATGGCAGCTGACGCTTGTTAGAAAAAGCCTTTATTAAATCATAATGTTCAAGAGCAGGAAGGGGTCATGATGTAGCCTTATGAACATGCCCTTCAGGTTAGATGAAATGCCCCAGGGTTCCACTTGCGCGGCGCTAACTCGCTGTTGTTCTGTTGATTCAAAATGTAACCTGGCATGGCGGCCATTTTGGCGTTCGCACAGCGCCGAGTTATTCCTGACTTCCTGGATTTGAAGGAACGTTATTATGATTTGAATTCCTGTTCCTGAAAAGCGCTCAATGTTACATCACTCACTTTCTCACTCTGACTCTCTTTCTCTTCTTTTAATAGCACTAATTTCAGAGCGCAGATTTCGTCATTTAGTCCAGTGCTTTGTAGCTGACGAGGTGCCGATCAGTGTCTCCGCCGGTTAACGTGATGGTATGGTTCCTTACACTGCGACTTCTCTGATTAGTCCTGAAGTCGTTTCAGCTGACAATTCACCTGTTCATTCGTTTGTTTTTTTTTGTCGTCGGATACCCATAAATTTGCAACACCGAAAAAATTTGAGCGAGGGTTGCCTCTTCTCAATATTTTTTATTTTTTTCACTTGGACTTGATTCGTCCAGAAACCTTTACTTGATGTTTTTTAGCTACTCCAAGTACTTTTGTATTTTCTTTATTTCTTCTTTTGGTATGGTTAGAGTGTAGGAAAGATGATTTGTAATCGATTATATCGTAGCGTAAGACGGATTGTGTTGAACAAGTAGTCGGATATACAGTATATAATAACGTCGGATGAGTTAAAGCCCATGTTCTAGTTTGCGATGCGTGAAACGACGCCGATATGCAGCTCTGATAGCGATTACGAACTTGCTGGTAGTTAGTTTAGGAAGAAAAAAAAAAGAAAAAAAACTAAAAATATATATATAACAAAGTGGAATTGCTAGAACAAGCGGTTTTGTTTACATGAAGCCGGAGGTTAAGATTGTTGACGGAGAGCGAAGTCCGGCTCGCGCCCTGGCAAAGAGAGGAACGCTACGAAGCCTGTTCCATCAAACCCATATTATACACACACCCACACATACACGTACACGTGAGAAAAAGTGCTGTCAACATTCAGCAAAGCGACTTTCTTTTTATTTAACAGAGCAGGTGATGAGGCAGGGCTTCTGCCCAATGATGAAGAAGCGAGGCGCGGTGTGTTACTAGTCTGTGAAGCGTAGTCAGAATAGTCTGCTATGGGTTTTTTTGTTTTTTTTCCAGCCAAAAATTAAAATATTTGAATTATGCATTTGAGAACTAAGTTTACAGTTAGTTATATTTACAGTCCCTGAGACTATAAAAAACATTGTCTCGTTAAGCACTAAATCTGAGAGTTAAAGAAGCGGTATGTTATTTTCGCAGCCCTCTGCTGGCCACAAGGCAAATTGCAACAGCAGTGTAAACATGTACAGGATTTTTTTTTTTTTTTTTTTAACAAATTTGGTCCAATCCCTTGTTTGTTTAAGATCTAGTCTGATTTCTGGGGGATGTAATAGAAGCCTTAAATAAAAAAAGATAAAATAATAATAATAATAATAAAACACTAGCAAGATCAGTTGAATTAAACCAAAGCGCATCAGGAGAATGTGAGCCGAAGTTTTAATCCTGAGCGTGCTGCTGCTATCTGAGTCCAAGAAAGAAAACAAAATGGCGTTTGTGGGTGGGAACTGGGGTGCGGTAAATGGGGTAGACGTGTGGACAATTCCAGAGCCCTTAAAAAAATGCTATAGCAGTTTTTAAAAAAAGCATTTTCTTTGTCAAGGTTAGTTCGTTTGTCAAGAAGCTCAGGATCTCTACTGCCCCCCACTGGGTGGCAGGGAGGGTGTAGTCTGTGTTTTTCTTGTCAATCAAAGAGACGCTAGCCGCTGGACGTCTACGAGTTTAAATATGCGGAAGAGGACAGGTAGCGTGCAGCTTTAGTGTCTTTAATGTCTTTTCCCAAACAAGCTCCCAATGAGAGGGTCACTAAGTTCTCATGCGCTGTCTATTCAAAAGTATTTCCTGATGGCAGAAGCCTGTTGCCCATCACCTGCCCTGTGAAGATTTGCACTGCTCCACACTCACCTCTCCGAAGTTGTCGGCCCTCCAGCCAGGGCGCGAGCCCGTCAAGAAGCCTGCGAGCGCGTCACCGTCTCCTCCTTCTCCTTTCTCATTTCTCATCGTTTGCCTCGTTTTGTGTAGCGAGAGAGCTCAAAGATAGACAGACAGACAGACCGGACTGCTCAGCATGACTAGCTCTGTCATCACCGCAAGACACGTAACGCTAAGTGATGGCCGGCGTCTTGCAGCTGGCGCATGTACAAAAACAAAAAAGTAAAAAAAAAAGTAAAAAAACTTTTTATTTCATAAACCCTTGTCTAATATTTTTACAGAACTGAATAATGAGTAATTGTTATGCATAGTGTTACATTTTGAAAACCTTGTGTACTATAAATGCTTACCATATATATCTAGTACAGTAAGGAGACAATGTACAGGGGAAAAAAAAAAACATTTTGTATGAGATAATATTTGTGTTTGTGGTTTGGGGTTTAGCTATCATAAGCTTGTGGCAAAGCCACAGAAAACGTCGCATGTTCCTTCTAAAGGACCTGCTGTTCACGGTGCCGGGGCTCTCGGGGGCTCAATGGGCTCGGCGCCGCAACCATGAAGCCGCCACGCTACCGAGAGCGTCAGGCGTTCGTCTTGGGAAACGAGTACTCGTTAAACTTCAGCTTCCCTTTTTTTTTTTTTTTTTTGGCTGTCATTTTAAACCAGCTCGGTTAGCTCCGAGGGGATATGCAAATTCCATCACTATTTTACTTTACTTTTTTTTTTTTACGATTCGTTTCTGCACTTCTTTTACGATTCACTATTTTCTCCTGATGATCAACACTTTTGTTTTCTTTCCTTCCATTCGAAACGATTGCACTAGATAACCTGCTTTTTGATTATTGAGATTTTGTCTTGAGAGTTCCTTTTTTTTTTTTTTTAAATGACGTGTTTCTGTAGAAATATTTCTGTCCGTCAACCTTGAAGATGAATCGAGTGAAAGATGAGAGAGAAAGATAAAGAGAGGAAAAAAGAGAGAGAATAGCTGCTTTAATGCCATTTTTTTTTACACTTAGCATCGTTTGTCCTATCAGAAGTCAGCCATGTTGGATAAAGGAATGTTATGACTTCTGGATCCGTGGGAGATGATGCCGATTTTTTTTTTTTTTTGGGAAATTCAAGATTTCCAGAGCTCTAATGCCACTCAAGAGTTCAGAGTACTTTTTCGTTTAATAGGTCATGATTGAATGTTGGAGATTTTTCCGACTTGTGCAATTGCAGAGGATTTCATACTCGAGTCGGTGTTTCCCGATGGTTCAGCGTTAGAAAAGGAGGATTGTAATGTATTATATTAATATAGCACTCAGATCTTATGCACTAGAACATTGCGGTGACGAACGGGACGCGAGCGCTGGCACTTTGCTAGTTAGCGCCATGTAGCTGATGGTTAACAGGCTCCAAGGTTTGGAGCGGTCAGTAAGGACAGACTCACAGCTCAGGCCTTGTGACTGAACTCTATCACGGACTCTTCCAAAGTCTGGACGACTTCAAGCGAACAGATTTGCGTGAAGTGAAACCTCCGTGCACCTTTTGTACTGTTTCCGTTCCTCAGATGTAAGGGCTGGACAACTTCTTCAGGTCTGCAATTCGGTCTGTTCATGTTTTTATTTTTCATCTTCTTCTCCACGATTGTTTCAGTGCACAGTGATCCTGGAGCGATCCGGCGAGGCTCTCAAACTGCCCATCTGTTACAGTACAATAAATAATGAATTTTACAGTAAATTAAAGAGGAAAAAAATCCACCCTGAACGACTTGCATATTAATTTTCAAAATACTTTTTTAAAAATTCCCCTTCACACCCCTTTAGAGACGAGCACTTTCCTAGCCAATCAGAACACAGAATATGGGATGTGTTTGAAAAACGCTGAAATGAGCCGTTGTGCAAATTGTCCCCGTCTGTTTTTTTGCGGTCATGGCCGACATCATAGCAGGCCGGGATATGTAAATACCACACGTATGAAAAAAAAGAGAAAAATAAAGCAATGTTTATATATATATATATATATATATATATATACAGGGTGACACAGAATAACGGGAACTTTTGAATTTATTCGTACAGGAGGACGCCATCTAAAAGATGTAATTTTTAAAAAATGTTTCGTAAATGGCAAGTTTTAGGTTTCAATTACTATGAATAAAAATTATTTCTTTTATCACTTAGTTTTTTGGATTGTAAAAAAGTATATATATATATATATTTTTTTTTTTATTTATTTATTTTTTTTTTTTAGTTTTGTTTTGGTTTTTTTTGTTTGTTTGTTTCTGTGCACATGTCGGTGTCCAAAAATTACCAAAACAATTAATAGATCGCCTTTAATAAATTTAATTTTATTATTTTTTGCATAATTTTCATTATTATTATTACTATAATTTCTTTTTAACAGTGTGACCTTCGATTTACTTTGTAATGAATTCCTGAGTCAACTATTTAAACTTTTTTGATCACCAAGTTGGTATTATTTTATTTTCGTTTCCTAAATGACCCACGTTTTACCAAAAGAGAGACAGATGCAGCAGCGCTTTAGTGTTAAAGTGTCGACTTTGATACCAACAAACACAGTGTTCAATTCAGATTCAGTTTTTAAATTAATTGGTTGAACTTAAAAAATGTTAATACAAATGTTTTTATTATCTTTAAAAGTATACTGCAGTGTTTATGACTTTCTGCCTCCATTTCCCATAAAATACTTGCAAAATACTTTAGTTTTTCCAAGATTAGTATATTCTTCTTCTTTTTGAGATTTTAAGCGGTTGGTGCAATACCGCCACCTGCTGGAGCAGAAGATTTTAAGGAGAAAAAAGTTGTTACATTTAAAAACTGGACACCACAGCATTGTGCACAGTATAATATATATATATATATAATTAATATTTTAATTTTCTTCTGCTTTCCTTATTCAACAGAAATGTAACTGCACTAGCAGTGACAGCGCCCCCTTGTGATGCGATGTAACTCTAGCACAATACCGCCGATTTAATGTTCTTCAGGGTGGAGTTTTTTTTTTTCTTTAAAGCATTAGGTTCTCCATTAGGTGATCCATTCTCTCTAAAAACTCCTTTAAACAGATCACGCTTCTGAAATCTGACTCGGTATCAGAGCAGATAACCGACGGAGCAATCCAGCCTCCCTGTGCTACGATAACCTTAACTAGCGATGCATTTGATTCATTTTTCCATCACCAGTATTTATTATCCTGTTTCTAACCCGTGTGCTATCCTCAAGGATAAAAACCAGCAGCTGAAAGCAAACACATTTCCATGTGCAGAGAGACGTACAAACCAAAAAATATATATATATATTTAAAGAAACATCCTCAACGCGCAGTGCCTGATCGTTTTCCTGCTTTGTTTCGAACTCATCCTGTCCGTCCGTCCGTCCGTCGTCGTTTGTGAATGGTTTCGAGAGCCGGATTTACCCAAGCCTCTTAATGACACAGCACGACTGGTGCAATACACACACCATGACCAGTCTCTAGGAATGTCTCTTTATTCTTCTTTCATTAAATTTTTTTTTTTCTTTTTCCGCCAGTGTGTTATTATGTGTTCGAAAGGGCTGAAGGCTTGCGTAAGCCTGGCCTCCGTGTGGCAGCGAGGCTCCAGTGTCTGCTAGTCGCTAGTCTCTGTTCAAAGGGGTGAAAGCCATGCTAACGCTTTGCAGTTATGCAATCTTTGTGTTTTTTTTTTTGGTTTTTTTTGATAATACTATTGATTCTGAAATGCCAAAACACTCTGGCGCGCCGTTTCGAAAAAAGCTGCGACGCGTTAATATTAACGCAAGACATTTGGTTCATCGTGCCCGCGCCCAGTAATAGGATTTTTTATTTTGTTCCACTTGTCTTTTTGTTGTTGTTGTTGTTGTTGTTATTATTTGTTCATTATGGTATTCATTTCCTCTGTGTAATAGGTTTTCCCGGTTTATAAAGCATGCTGTTCCCTCTCTAATTTGGAGGTTGACGTGACGGCAAAGCGGAGATGAAATGTTTCTCAGAGAACATTGTGATGCAGTGTTAAATTTTAAGGGTTTTACTGTTTTTTTTTTGTTGTTGTTGTTGGTTTTTTTTTTCTTGTTTGTTTTTGTTTTCTTTCCTCTCATTATTCTTTGCGAATATTACCATGGTAGTTATGCATTAACCGCTTGCTTGCTGCACAGACACACACTTCACACCAGGAAGGAGGAGCATGTGGACATTTAGTTTACACACAACTGGTATAACACAAGTACACAACATATACACACACACACACACACACACACACATGTAAATCCGTTTATCCATTTCTTTTTCAAGTTTGGAAATTGTGTGTCGTTTTCCTTATTCTCTGTGTACGTTTAGAATGTTACAAAATTTCCAGTCAAATTTTTTTTTCTGCTCATAAACAAATAAACAACAACGAAAAAAAAAAAAAAAAAACTACATTTCCCATGCTCTTAGAACTGGTGTGAGGGGAAATTTACAAAGCTTTGACAATATTTCATTATAATTGTATTCCGCCATCGCTGTTTGCAGAAATCGCTCATGAGTACAGTACTGGAAGTGATTATGTTTCTCTATGCAAAAAAAATATAAAAATTAATAAACAAAGCTATGCTACAACTCAGACAACACAGGTCTTTCTGCCTGACGCTCTTTGTGTGCATGAGTTTGTCTTTGTTTTGTCATGAAGGGGACATTTGACTAAAGATGATTTGTTTACTATATATTATACATTAGATTAGATGAGATGAGATTAGATTCAACTGTAGTGTCATTGTGCAAAGTACAGGTACAGAACCAATGAATTGTACAGTAGTTATCATCTAACCCGGAGATGATGATAATGACAATGTTTATATATAAAATAACAATGTTTTATAACAAGGGTTTTATATACAGTATAATACAGTACGACTGTTCAGACATGGTGCAGTGGATAGACATGTCAAGAAGATAACATGCTGAAGTAACCTGATATACGTATTACTGTATAAATCATCTTTTAGATCTATTTTAATTTTTTAAGAGATTTTTTAAATAAACTCACCATGAAAACAAATCACTTCCCAAATTTACAGCTTTGATACTAAACAAAACATGTCCCCCAAGTAGTTTGTTTGTTTGTTTGTTTGTTTGTGTTTGATGTTATTTGAAGTTTAATGAGATTAGAAACATTCAAATCAACCCAGTATTTAAAAATTTCCCGCTTGACTTTTTTTATTGGACTAATGCTAGAAAGCGCTGTCACACATCCTGAATTAAAAAACAAAAAAAAGTGTTTTCATTTAAAAAAAGATTTTGTAATTTATCTATATTCCTAGCTATAGTCTGTTCATCTCAATCACTTACTCACACTCTCACCACTTTATCCTGTATACAGGGTTGTTGGGAGGGCCTGGAGCCCATCCCAGGAGACTTAGGTCATGTGCCAATCCATCACAGGACACACACACGGAAATTTGTCACACCAATTAGTCTGATCTGCATGTCTTTGTCGGAGGAAACCGGAGTACGTGGAGGAAACCCACCAAGCACAGGGAGAACATGCAAACTCCACACACACAGACCCTGAAGTGGGAATCGAACCCAGATCCTGGAAGTGCAGATAACAGTGCTAAACACTAAGCCACCATCTGTTTATCTTTGTTAGTAAAGGGATATGAGAAGCTTAAGAATGTACTAACATTAGATCATCTTTTTTATTATTATTTATTTATTTATTTATCTTTTTAAAAATGATCAATTCTACATGGTAATGAAACTAACCTACAGTAGATATAGGTATTTTATATATTTTTTTGGACTGTGATTGGTCTTTGGACTGGTGTAGTTAAGTGTAGTTTAAATACCATCTAGTGGCACAAATATTCTTAATTTTTGGTCTCAGGATCGATGCCTCTTCTCAACATACTGTAGTTAGTCAGGTGGACGGTATAATCAGTCAAATAAAATTTTAAACTGTCAAATGAAATAAAAATAATCACCGAAATTAACAGCATTTGGCAGACACACTTGTCCAGAGCGACTTCCATTATACATCCGAGCAGTTGAAGATTAAGGGCCTCGCTCAAGGGCACTAGTGGTGGTGCTGGGGTTTAAACCTGGGACCTCCCGACCCGTTGTCCAGTGTCTTAACCACTGAGATACCCCTGCCTGGTTATCATCCCTGGTTAATATGGGTTTAAAGAACACAAATATTTAACTAGCTTGTTAATCTAACAGTGTAAATAAGGCACCAGTTTGCCTAATCTGCATGTCTTTGGAGTGTGGGAGGAAACCGGAGTACTCAGAGGAAACCCACCAAGCACAGACACAGAGGCGGGAATCGAACCCGGACCCTGGAGATGTAAGGCCATAGTGCTATGCTACCATGCCGCTTCCTTATGCGTCTCTTTTTTCTTTTATTCTATTTTAATCTACATTCGAGATCTATCAAATTAACACATTTAAGAGGAGTTTTCGACATGTTAACGGTCACTAAATCGATTTTTTCTTTTGCATCACACTCACAGTATAATTTGGACAGTTACATTCATCTGCGTGAACGTGCATTAGGCATGCTGCAGGGAGGCATGAGGACTGCTGATGTAGCTAGGGCAATAAATCGCCATGTCCGCACTGTGAGACGCCTAAGACAGCGCTACAGGGAGACAGGAAGGACAGCTGA
>JAQQZS010000039.1:3276944-3298042 GCA_030068045.1 Platyallabes tihoni | reverse complement strand
GATCTAATGTTGAGTAGTCCAAACTTTAGAGGTAGCTTTTGATTACTTATTTGGCCTTTTTCTGGTTTTATGGTTGTCAGATTGTTTCGGGCACGTTTATTCTTTTTTCTCACTATTCGGGGAACAGACACAGTTTCAATAGGACAAGCTATGTGAGTGTGTGTCTATCAGTATGGTTTAACCCCCTTGGCCGTGCTTTCTGGAAATACTGATTTGAGAAACACTTCCCTACGTACTGTGATTAAAATGTAAGCGAAGATTATAACAGCCAAGACTATGGATAAGTGTCCGAATATATGTGACTCAAGGTTCATGAAGAGAATGTGGAATTTTCCCGAAATTATTTTCAGCATCTTTCCTGAACAGGAAACTTTGATAAAAGGAGCAGATATATAAAAGCAATTTCATAAATTAAAAAAAAGAGCACATTAAATGAGTTCCTGTCTAGACACTAATGATGTTTGATTTGTCTCCCATTTACTGAAGAAATACGGCAAAAAGTAAATAAACAAATAAATTGTGCCTGTTTTGGGTGTGCACATGATCAGCTCATGATTCATTAGTCTTTCACTAGTATTTATTTCTTTTTTACTTCACTTGCTAGGTTTAAACATTATAAATGTATTGTGCCAGTGGTATACAGTTCTGTAGTGCTGTGTTTGATCCTTGTAGTTGAGAGATGTGAACTGATTGGCCAGGAGGGGGCGCTCAGTAGTGACTAAACACACAGTGAAAAAATTAACTGTACTTGGACTCATCTTGTTTAATGTTCAAAATCATCAGAACTATGAAAAAGCAAATGGAATCATGTAATTAAGCAGAACGATACGACAGGCCACCATTACATTAGGACTATGTTAGTCCCTCCATCTGGAAAACTAAAAATATACTGGAAAAACTTATCGAGTGTAGTCGCATAAAAACATCAAACGCTTTGATGAAGCTGACTCTCATCAGGGACGTCCCAGAAGACCTACCTCTGCTGCGGAGGAGATGTTCAAGAGTCACCAGCCTCAGAAATCACTAATGAAGCACCTCAACATCTCAACATCAACAGTTTGGAGATTATTTCATATTTTGAATGTCTTCAAGATTGTTATCCATCCATCCATCAATCCATCTAGGAACCTGTGTAGTCCGATTTTATGACTGTGGTAGGACCTCTGGTCAACAGTCACACATTCATTCACAGACTATGGGCAATTTGGGAACGCCGATTAGTCTAATCTGCATGGGAGGAAACCGGAATACGAAGGGGAAACCCACCAAGCACAGGGAGAACATGCAAACTCCATGCACGCAGACTCCGAGGTGGGAATCGAACCCGTACCACACTTACTGTGTGCTATATTTAATTTTTACTTCTATTTATTGTTATTTTTCTTTAAATTTTTATTTCTTTCATTTTATTTTTTTATTGTAAATTAATCAAAGCAACTGTATAACCAAGACAAAGCAATTTTCCTCTGGGATTAATAAAGTTCTTTGAATCTTGAATCTTGAGGTGCAGGGCCACAATGCTAACCATCAAGCCAGGATTGTTCTTTGATATAGAAAATTTATTTAAAACCAATAAAAGAAATAAAGAATTAGGTGTGTCCAGTTTTAATATTCCTTTTCCTAACATGTTGTACCAATGTAGGAGTTCAGCAATAAAAATAAAGAACCAATTTTTCCAACCATCTACACACTGAGGGACAGATGTCTAGACAATGAGCAGCAGAATATGCAGAAACATAATAATAATAATAATAATAATAATGAGCATTACATACTGTAAAAGTGAATGTTTCACACATTAGTTATTGATAAATTATATAAATGTTCAAATGATTCAAAATTATAAATCCATAATAATAATAAAAAACAATTATGATGGTCAAGGGTTGCATTGTTAGAGCAAAGTGCAAGACCTATAATCTTCAATCACAAATCTTTAGCTGTACATTACACACATTACAGTCATTTAGTATAAAAGAACGAATCCATTGTAAATTATTCATTCAACCAACAACATTGTACTTTACAGCATTCGCACAAAGTCCACATCAGACATCCGGCAGACGTTGTAATGAAGTGCTCCGAGTTTAATGTGTGTTCTCTTTAAATTACATGTCGGTGCATTTCATTCCTTCTTGTGTCTCCACCTCGAATGCTTTGTTTTCATTCCCTACACACACCTCCAGTTCAGGATACTGTTCATCCCTGCAGAGGGAAAAAAAAAAGAAACGTTGTTTGAATTACAATATGTCTCAGGAATGTCTCGGGTATAGACCACAGAACTGGATTAGAAATAGACCAACACTAGAACCTTGGGGGTAGGTTAATCATTATGTTAATCACTGTGCTTTGGCCAGAGTGATATACGCGTGTGTGTGTGTGTGTGTGTGTGTCATGGACGTGATTTGGTGCCTGTACCAGACCTTGCGAGGGCGTCTAAGCAAGTGCAAAGATAACATCATATCACTTAATGGGCCATAAAAGCTCCCTAAGCTGCAGAAAAGCTTTGGCCATGTGGGAATCGATCACTGCCATGTGGTTCCTTTAAATCTAAATTAAAAAAATATCATCATAGAGGAAGGGTGTGTTATTTTTTGATAAAGAAAACCTTAACCTCATGTCCCCACTGTACATTTATAAATATCTGTAATTCAAGACTAACCAGAAAGCTGTACAGGTCAAGAACTTGTGTCTTTTCTACTCTGCTTGTCTTTGCATTTTTTGTTATTTCGATATACAATTGGCGTTCAAGTCAATTCAATTCAATTCGATTTTATTTATATAACGCTTTTAACAATGGTCATTGTCTCAAAGCAGCTTCACAAAAATCAAGTCAAAGTGGAACTTCTGATTGTGAGAATAATTGAACACAGTTATTATAGTATTTGTTTGGGTAAGTTATAAAATCTCCCTTTATTTCTCTATATAATCTCCTGCTACACTAATGCACTTATACCAGCGTTTCACGAGCGCTTGGACACCATCAAGGTAGAAAGTTTTCTCAGTAAGTCATGATCGGACTGTCTGTCTGATTCATGTCTGAAACTCTGGCCTCCCAGGAACTCCCTTAATGCCCCTAACATGTAAATGGCTTGGCGTGAGGTCAGGACTGTACAGGGGATGTGGCTAGTCGAATTCCTGTAACGTATACGTGTTGTTGGTAAATGACTCGGCTAATGAAGGATTTCTTTTTTTTCCCCATAACAGCACACGTGCCATTTTTTCATTTAAACCACAGCAACTTGCCGATACTTACACATAGTGCTTTACCTTTATAGTTTACCTTACTGTTAAGGAATGTCCATGAGACAAGCTAGTTTCTGTTTGTTATTAATTACATTATAGCAGCTATGACTTGTTTCAGACTCATTTCCTCACCAGTTTAGAACCTTGTCTTGGGTGCTCTCCTTTTCAGGGAACCATCAAAGAGGCCAGATTAAGATGGTTCGGATGTATGCAGAAGAGGGATGAGGGGTTAGAGATGCCAGGCAGGAGGAGAAGAGGAAGTCTCAAGAGGAGGTTTATGGATGTGGTGAGGGAGGAGGTCATGCAGGAGGTGAGACAATGGAAGATGTGATAGACAGAGTTAGGAGACAAATGGTCCACTGTGGTGACCCCTAACGGGAACAGCTGAAAGACTAACAACAACTTGTACTATCAGCATCAATAACCACCAGTGACCAAAGACCACTGGCAGCCATGCATGCCCATGCCTACATCATATCTGACAGATGGCGTGACACGCTTTGGATCATGAGCCCTTTCTTTCCTTCTCCATGCTCTTCTCTTTCTTCATGAAGATGTCGACTTTGACGATGCGCCTACTGTACAGGACTTGGCTGGATCTCGTGAAGAAATGTTTTACATGTTTCCAAAGTGAGAATTCTGTGATCGTCCACTTTATTTGTCTTTCAAATGGTTTAATTGGTCACTACTAATGTTCTCTCTGATAGGTCTGTTTTCTCTTTGGCTTAATGAGAAGAAGAAGATTGCAATACTGAGTATAACATACAAGGTTAACGATGTACTGTATACTCACGTGTCTTTCTTGAAAAACACCCTTTTCACAATGAGGAGGATGAAGACGATGAAGAGGAAGCCGGTCACCGCTGCCAGTCCCACCATCGCGTTGGTCAGCAAGCCTTTCCCCTGGGTGGTGGGGGTGGTGGTGCTGTCGCTGGCCCTCAGACCGCCTGTGTTGGTTCACATACATGAAAAGTTAATAATTATCATACAGCTGTTTTGAAACGTAACCATGATCTTTCTCCTGATTAGTCAGAATGATTTATAGACTATCTATCTATAGAAACTAAGTATATAAGCTAAGTATGTATTTTTTATCAGAGCGACTCAGGAAACCATAAAATCATAAAATATCAAATGAGGTAGGCAAAAAAATTATTTTTCTTACCAGTGTTTGCCTGGCAAATTGAGACGAGCAGCATTAATCCAGCGAGGATGCTCCTGAGGTACGACATGACGGCTTCGTGTTCTTCACTGACTGTCAGGTTTCAGTTTGATAGCAGTGAATGTGCATGTGTCTGTGAAGAGCAAAGGGCAGTGACAGTCAGGACTCGAGCATGTTACTTTTATACCCTCACTGCACACACACACACACATACACACACACATCACAGGTTAATCTGATCGAGTTCCTTGTAATTACGCTGTAAAGATAAATAGCTCAGTTTTTACTGCTACAGATTGGAGCAGCGCATTAACACATGAGCAGAGTCGTGTTTTATAGTTTCATTATACATCAGTGTTCATCAGAACTGGAAGCGAAGGAACAAAGTACAGTATAAATAACTAATTCTGTATTTTATATTCATTATGTTCCTACATACATATAATCTCCTCTAACACACACACACACACACACACATATATATATATATATATATATATATACAGTATATATACACTGTATATACTGTATACAGTGTCCCCAACTTACGAGTTATGAATTTCCGCAGGTACGAACGGACCGCATATCTATGAACATTCGTAGATGCGAACAAATCGTGGAAGTAGCTTGCGTGTATTGTACAAAACAATAGATGCTGCAGTGCACCAGGAACCAATATTTACAATTCTATACAATATTCTCAGTGTGTACTGTAAGTGAATGTATATAATGTCTAATGTCCGGTATGTTGTACTGTATGTGTGCGTGTGTGTGTGTGTGTGTGAGGGGGAGAAATGTGTCGGCCTCACCGGTTTCAGTGAATCAGTCGGAGAGCACGATGGTAGAAAATGTCCGTCCTGTAAAGCTGTCCTGATGGGGAATAATCCTAATTTTGGAAAATTCCTCAACAAGAGTTCATAGTCCAATACAGTGGAAAAAGTCTGTGAGACAAAATGCCATCCGGGATTCCTCTCACGATTTAAAGACGCAGAGACGACACTGTTACATTTCACATTTTACTGTGAGGTTCATTTCCTTAGGTGCAGTTGCTGTTTTGGCGAAAGGGGACAGAGATTTAGTCAAGTGGATCGGTATCCACTTGTATATTTGTGTATACAAGTACATTGTATATTTGTGTCAAAGGCGTACAAGACTCACTTTGTCGGACTTAAGAACAAATGCACGGACAATACTGTTCTTGCAAGAGCTGTTCCGGAACAGCTGACCTTCGTGTCTTAAAAAATAACACCAATCAACCTAACCTACTGTCTTTGGACTGTGGGAGGAAACCCACCAAGCACAGGGAGAACATGCAAACACCATGCACACAGAGACAGGAATTGAACCCAGACCCTGGCGGTGCAAGGCAACAGTGCTAACCACGACACCACCGTATGTAAATGTAAATCACAGATTGGTGCACATCGGAGCTGCTGTTAAAAAAAATTTAACATCTTCTGACCAATCAGAACCGATATTTTAGAAACATTGTGGAATAAAATGGAAAATCTTGAATGACAGCTTTCACTTTCATCATTTTTAATGCTCTTCTGCTTGGATGAGAAGTGTGTGTGTGTCCGTGTGAATGTGTGTGTGTGTGCAGGTTTTAATTCAGTTTGTCGACAGCAGTGTCTAATCCTTCTCTGTCCCAAACCCAAACTTCTGGATGATTGAATTTGCTTAATAAACCAAAACAGGCACACACAGAGTCACATGGACAGTTTGATATTTATTGCATGCATTAGAGCATTAGAGCAAAAATATCAAAGAGCAGCCATGTTGGACGAGACGCGCTTAAACATGCCGCCATGTTTTTGAGGGATTGAATCAAAGTAAAACAAAGAAAAGTACAATATGGACGACTAGTGTGGCTCAGACTGTAAAATGATCTAAAATGTGATCAGTCAGAAGAAGGTGGGTTTGACTGTAGCCTCGATCAGGTTGCTCAGCAGTGGGGATGTAGCTCAGTGGTAGAGCGCATGCTTCGCATGTATGAGGTCCTGGGTTCAATCCCCAGCATCTCCATGAAGCAGCAAATTTTAACCTTTACAAAAAGGGCAAATTACTAAATTAATAAAATAAACTGTAAAGTCTAACAGCCCTGTTTCCAGCATTCATATTATTTGCAGTTATCATGTGTTTATTCTTACGTTTATTATTGCTGCTGGTCTCTGGGAGATACCAAAATAATTGTATATCACTTTATACAAGTTAGGGTATAAAGTGTAACATTTTCTAGTCATACACGTACATCATGCACAAAATGTCACTCACACAGATCTATACAGTATACAGATCATTCATAGAGCATTAATATTAAAATTGCTTTACGTTGTTTTCTGAATATTTCATTACCTGATTTGTTTATTGCTGATTCTAAACAGGAGAGCAAAAATGATCCAGTCATACATACAGTACACAGGTGAGAAATACATTACAGCTGTAAATCACAGTCAATTTGTTCAAAACCAAGTTCATTTACTGTATTTAAAGTAATGAAATCGTGCAGCGCTGATGAAGAGGAATTCTCCAGTATCTACTGTATATTAATGTTTTATATTTAGTTAGATTTAGAAATTTCACAAAACTGATTAATGGCATAGAAGGCATTAATTATTAATCCCTAGTTTTTCTCATGTGCTAGAGATTAATGATTATGATTTACTTAGGAACTAATGTATTCGCCCCAAACACAGTATTAATTTTTTTATGTTATACAATACAGAAAATGCTTGTGTGTGCCACAGAAGCTACTTCTGAAATTTATTTCTACTTCTAAAGTTTAAAAGATTCAAGTTATGCAACATACAAATCTTGCTTCTTAAAAAATTTCAAGTTGCTAACTTCAGCCGTTTTGGAGAGATGACTTTATATGTGCCCCCAAAAAGGCCATTTTTCAGGGTTATACTGTCCCGCTTCAAATAATATTCATTCTAAATATAAATTATTCATATTTTTTTTTTATGATTATTGATAGTAAAATTGATGTAAGCTTCTAGAAGCACATGGCCTGTAAAAATTGTTCCTTAAATCGATTTTTGGTAAAAGCTTAAATAGTAAAAGATCTGTAGTGTCCGTAACCATTCCAGATTCATGTTGCAATATCTTAACAATTTAGCATTTTAGAATAATACACTTTTTCACCTTTATGTCTTTTTATGTGAAATCTAAATCTAAGTTTCATCTGAAAGACAATTAAGATCATTGAAAGATTTGAATTCAAAAAAGTTACAGACACTACAGACATAAAAGGGCATGAAATTGTATTTTTTTTTGTTTGTTTTGTATTGTATTATTCTTTTTATCTGATAAAAATATAAATGTGTTGCATATTTACATGAAACAAAGCTGGCATCCGGAGATAAGAAGTATTAAGTATTATGAAAAATGGTGACTGAAACTTAACTTCTTCACCTCCTGTAGGTGAGACACTTTTCAGCACAGATACCATGTTTTGGCCGGATTTGTGGACGATAAAGAAAAGTGTTACTGTACAGATGTAAAGTGTAGTTTAGAGATGGAACATTTATGTATAGCTGAGGTTCTGCACACATGTAAAAGAGTTTAAAGCTAACTCGTAAATAAAGTCCTGTTTACAGGACAGATGTGACGGTTTAAAAGCACGTTGTTTAAAGTGAACAGGTTTAGGAGAGGTTTTGTTCAGCAGGTCAGACAACAAGAGAAATCGAAAACCACTGGAATTTATTTGGTATATTTTGGGGAAATTCAAACACTGTCATCAGGCTGTTAGTGAAAGCTGTACTCCTGGACTGTTCTTGTCTCCGCTGGTAAAACTGTGACTATTTGTCTCTCCAGCTTTCCTCTCTTCTGCTCCGTCTTCCTGTCCATAAGACTCCACCACCACTTCATCTTCCTCTTCATTCTCCTTCAGGTCAGGGCCGAGTAGCCAATCTGCTAGGAAATGCAGACAATCATTATTGGTGCTTTAACCCTTTCATGCTTAGTCTTCTCACTTCTGACTGTTTTTAGGGAAATATCTGAAGATATAAATGATTTGTGTTGATTTCTACAGTAGGTTCATTGCAAATTCATTGTATTTTCAGTGCAGCTGAGCTACCTGTCCAAATGTCCTACATAATATCCAAATGACCTTAAAACTATGTTCATGGCAGATAAATACATACATATATCATACAGCAGTCATAGCATATGTACAAATATGTCTAGGATACTATTATACGAAAGGCATGAAATCTGGACTTTTTGTTTGTGCAGTTATTTTTTGATTGTCCCTATATGTCTCTGTATAATCCCCTGCTACACTAATGCACTTATCCCAGCGTTTCATTAGTGCTTGGACACCAGCAAGGTAGAAAGCTTTCTCAGGACACAAGAACCATGCTTCACATCTGAAACGCTGGCCTCCCAGGAACTCCTTTAATGGCAGGACTGTACGGGAGATGTGGAAATATCTCCCAGCCGGGTTCCTGTAATGCGTAAGTGGTGTTGGTGAATGAGTGTGTGTACAGTTCACGCATACAGATGCGTCTCTTGTGCAAGTCATCCATCGATTTTCAAGGATCAGGTTCGCCACTCGCTGAATATTCACTGGATCCACTTCGGCTGGGATCGTGACTCATAGACCTATGGCCTTCTTTAATACGTCATAAACTGGAAACTTTACGTCAATAAATAAAAAAATAAATAAACATATCAAATAGATCTGATTTGGCTTTTAAATCATTTTGAATGAAAGGGCCAAAAAACTAATTTTTTGTTGTTATTTAGTAAAGGTATTTTAATGTTAATGTTAAGCATTATTTGCACCTAAATCCTGATCTTGGTGTGCATGCAGTAATTTAATGTTTAATCCGACCCGTCCTGCATTAACCGGGCTAATCCAGTGCTAAGACGCAGGACATCTCGCTGACGCTGATGTTCCGTGGTAAGTATTTGCTGCTGATGCCTTTTATGAAGGTGAAACCTGTGTCATTGTTCAGCTGAGAGACTAAATGTGTATGTGCGTGTGTGTGTGTGTGTGTGAGGATTCACGTATGTTCAGTAATTTTCTATAGCGCTTATGCTGTACAGGGTATCGGGGGGCTCTGAAGCCTATTGCAGGAGACTTTGGGCACAGGGAGGGGTACACCCTGGACAAGGTGCCAATCCATCGCAAGCATACACACACACACACACTGATTCACACACTACGGGCAATTTGGGAAAGCCAATTAGCCTAATGTGAATGACTTTGGAAGTAAACCGAAGTACCCGGAGGAAACCCACCTAACTGGTACTAAGGGAATAAATAACCTCAGGACATGGAGTTAATAGAAAACAATCAACATTCTGGTCATAACTTCAAGGAGGGTCGTTCAAGTCAAACCGGGACTAGACTAACCATGATCCTTAAAAATCGACAGATAATTTGTCACCCACTTGCGGAAGAGACGCATCTTCTGTGGTGTTGGCGAATGAAAGATCATTCACCAACACCACTTGCACATTACAGGAACTCGGCTGGGCCATTTCCACATGTTCGGGGCGTTAAAGGAGTTCCTGGGAGGCCAGCGTTTCAAACTGTAAAAAATCATTGTAATACTGTCCAAACTTTTCAGTAGACTAGAGCTTACTTGCTGATTCCACTTGAAAGCGATGGCTACCATTGGTGGTAGTAGACAACTTTTACCTGCCAGATCGTGGACCAGATCCTTAATGAGATGACCAGTGATGCCGTAGGTGCCCACAATAATCATGACCACCCCTATGAGGATGTACAGCACATGTTTGGGCAGGATGATGATGGCGTCTCGGGCAGGTGGGATATAGCTGGAGAAGTAGCGTTCATCCTGACTTACTGCCTCCTGAAGGAGATGTCTCGAAACAGGATGTGGGGTTGAACCATTGTGGATCTCTTTATACTGGAATTCTGGGCTTGGCATGGCTCCAGCACAGCTCAGAGTGAATTCCTGTTCCAACATTCGGTCGTCAGTTTTCATTCATGTACTCTACAGTAGATGGGAGGTTAAATGAGTAGAAGGTGAGATGATGGTGGAGGTGACATTTGGCGGTATGGATGAAGGATGACGGATGACTGACTGATTCTGATTTCTGCTTGGAGCTTCGGCATTTGCGAGCAATTTCCATTTGTGACAAATTTTACCTTACCTCTATACTGTAGATTTGAGCTGTAACCATAAAAACGGTCCCCTACATACGAACGAGGTCCGTTCCGAGAGCTTGTTCATAAGTCAGATTTGTTTGCAAGTCCACTTATATATACACGTATATTACCACGTATATTACAGTATACAATAATGGCACAGCAGACTTCGCATGTTGCATGATCTTGTCCTGATGGTTGAACGATTCATGTTAAAAGAACAAGCAATGTCTCAATTTCTCACAATTATTTTTACTTTCGTCTCCATTGTTATTGCTTGGTGCTTCTTAGCAGTACCAGCTTCATCGACGCTGCTTTTATGCTTCCTTCTGGACATCCTGGGCTTGTGGGTACACCACAACCACTTGCAGAGGATGCATGCTGCACACATGTGACAGTGTCCTTTCTAACTTTCGTGATTTATCATGCGCAAACGCATGTTCGTATCTTCAAATGTTTGTAACTCGAATGTTCGTATGTAGGGGAACACCTTACCTACTGCTGGTCTTTACTTTTCTATTTGGTGTTACCCAGAAGAGGACGGGTCCCATTTTTCTTCTTGTTCCTCGCAAAGTTCCTCTAAGAGTTTTTCTTCTTATTGTTGTTCATTTGGGATTTAAATCTACAAAAAAGTCTCAGGCAGCAATAACATCATGAGCTAGAATGTAAAATATCCATGGCACATCTGTAGCCGAGGCCATTTATGATGGTTCACAATGCTGGCATTTTAAACTCTGTCTTCAGACTGTTGGAGGAACACCACAAAGAACATGCAAGCTTCATGTACACAGACCACAGGCAGGAATTGAACCCTTAACCCTGGAGGTGCGAGACCACAGTGCTAACCACTACACCACCATGCCGCCTGGCAGGATTTATATTTTATAAAAAATGTATATAGAAAAAGCCATCCTGTTTAGACCACACCCACATCAAGCTTGGAATCTGAATACAGATGTGATTATTTGGAGCAATAAACATGTCCAGACTCCTCACAGACAGCATCCCAAACTCAGGATGTGATCCTGTAACTGGAACCAGTCCACCACCAAGTAAAAAACAGAAACCATCTTCATGCTTTCATTAACACACACACCTATAAATGAAGATGCTGCTCACTCAGACAGGGACGTTCTCCTCAGATATTGGTGCTGCTTTAATCTTCTTGCAGAACACCTGGGACAGCAGGAAGTTCCACAGAATGACCGAGAGCGAGGTGTTGGTTGTTATGATGGCGACCATGAGAGGATGCATGCCTGAATTCTTCACACCAAGTCTTCCTTCTTCCTTACTCTCACTAACCGACGGACTGGCTTTCTGGACACTGTGGCGTTCTCACGGATGCATCTGCGGCTCTCGGCTGTTTCTTATCCTCTCACAGCTGACCTCAATCTCCACCTAAACCTAATCATCCATCCTTTCTGACCTTCCTGCATGCACACAAGTCTCACTAATCCACACAATCACAGCTCCAAGTTTATCCTCACGGTGATCAAGATGTACAAATTGCTTTCGATTGAATCCAACAATAGATTTTTATTAAAATCTAATACAGTTAATCCAAGTGATAGCATTACAGCAGTTTATTATTTAAAGGAAGACTTCAGCATTTTTTTTTTTTTAAATCTAATGTCTGTCCAGAAAAGTGTTGAGAAAGGAATGTTTTCTTTTTTTCATTCAGATTCATTCTTTTGTTTTTATTCCATTCTTTCCATTTTACATTCTTTCTGTGCCGGTCCGTTCTATGCATTACATTCTTTATGATCTGTGTCGTTCTGTTCTATCCGTTCTCTTTCGTCTCTTTCTTTTTTCTTTTCATTCCCCCCTTTCTTTTTTCCATTATGTTCTTTTAGCTCCATTCTTTTAGATCAACTTTTT
This sequence comes from Platyallabes tihoni, assembly GCA_030068045.1. Classification (NCBI taxonomy): domain Eukaryota; kingdom Metazoa; phylum Chordata; class Actinopteri; order Siluriformes; family Clariidae; genus Platyallabes; species Platyallabes tihoni. Next base: position 3,285,632 of record JAQQZS010000039.1, on the reverse strand, counting down.
CTTTGATCCTTGTTCTATTTCATTCTTTCTTTTTTGTTCTCTTTTAGTTTCATTCTTTCGGCTTCATCTCCTTCATTTTATTCTGTTTCTTTCCATTCTTCAATTCCATTCTGTTCTTTTTTCATTGTGTTTCATAATTTTGTTTGTTTATTTTTTATTTTGTCATTTTCTTTGTTCTTTTTCATTTCTTTTGTTTTTTTCCTTTCATCCTATGCCTTTAGTTTTTCTTCTTCACTTGTTTCCATTCATTTATTTTTTCCTCATTGCTTTCTCTTTTATTTTGTTCTTTTATTTATTTTTTTTCTTCTGTTCTTTTTGGTCAATTTTTCTGTTTATCCTGTTTTGTTCCCTTCTTTTATTTTTTTCTATTCATTAATCATTTCCTGTTTTGTTCTGTCCTTTTAATTATTTTTGCTTTAGTTTTTCCATTTATTCTTTTTCATAGTCATTTTTCATAGTTTGCAGTCACTTTCTTGGTAGTGAGATATTTCTCCATTGTTCTTTTCATCTTTTCATCCTGTTCCAGTCTACTACATTTGTTTCCTTCCGTGCTTATTCACATGCTCACATTCTGCCCCACGACAATAACGTCCTCATAGACATGCAAACAATAAACAGACACCCAGTCATAATGTCTGTAATATGTTGCCATTATTATGACTACTATAAGTTTCCTTCTTCGCAGATCGTAATAAACCCATGTTCAAGCCTGGAAGTGTAAACCTAGGCAAGTTGTTGCTCATAAAGAGAAGCTGCTAAAGGAAAGTCAACCAAGTAATAATAAAGTATGAGTGGCATTCAAGTCAAACCAGGACTTAATGAATAAAGGCAAGAAAGTGATGGATATTTACAAAAGACTACAGTACGGTGATGAGACTCTTAGCCGCAGTAGAACATTTGAATGGTGCAAACGTTTTAAAGAAGGCTGTACATCCGTGAATGATGATCCTGCCTGAGATGGCCTCAGAGCCATGGAGCTCCGAGAGTGGAACACCTGATTCTTGAAAATCTGATTTGGATAACTTGTCAGTTTTTGACAGGAACTCAGCTGGGAGTTATTGCCACATCCCCCGTACAGTTCTGACCTCCCTGCTCCAAGACATTTCCACATGTTTGGGCCATTAAAGGAGTTCCTGGGAGACCAGTGGTAAAGCAAGCAGTCTGATCATGGCTCAGATATACTTGAGAAATCTTTCTATTTTGATGGTGTCCAAGCACTAGTGAAACACTGGGATGAATGCATTCGTGTAGCCAGGGATTATATAGAGAAATAAAGGGAGTTTTTACTCTCAGAATCAAAAGTCCCGCTTTGACTTGAACGCCCCTTGTATTAATAGCTAAACCTTGTTTGCTCAAAAATCTAACAAATACTGGTGCATTAATTTTTTCACCAAACCTCTTGCATGCCTGTGTGGTGCAGTTCCACTGAACTAATACTAATACTGTACATTCTCCCCCCGTCCTTGTACAGTACATGCAGAGACGGTACAGTACAGTATAGCAATTAAACCTTATCTAAAAAATATCAAAACAAATCCTTCAGACTCGGCACCTACGAATGAGATTGTGATGAAATGTAGAGATGAAGACAGAATGGAGAGAAGCGTGCAGTGACCGATTAGTGAAATGATTATGAAGCCCTAATAAACACGGGCTGATTAATTTGAGATTGAAGAAGAGCATAATTTTAAAAATAGAATTTTCATAAATGAACATACAAAGAAAAACAAAAATCTTAGCAATCTGAAATATCTTGAATTTACATCATTTTGACTAATATTTCTCTTGTTACTAAAATCATCAAGCCTATTAAGACTTGATCTCAAGCATTTATATTTGTAGCAAGATGATAAAAACATATATCCTCAAATATAAACAACAAAAACATTTTAAGCTTGAAATCAAGAAAGATGTCTCAAAATTATGGTGAGAAATACTGTATTAACTGTATAACTTTTCCTTTCAGTCAAAACGCAGTATTGCTGCTGATTTAATTTTTTTTTTTATGTTATACATATAAAACAGAAAATCTCTGTGTGCCAAAGAAGCTACTTCTGAAGTCTGAAGTTTAACAAGGAAGTGAAACTTATTTCAGCCGTTTTGGAGAGATGATTTTATATTGTGCTCCAAAAACGGCCATTTTTCAGCCTTATACTGTCTCACTTCAAACAATAATCATTTAAAATGCAAATAATTCATATTTCTATTCATAGTAAAATTGGTGTAAGCTTCTAGAAGCATATGACCTGTAAAAATTGTTGCTTAAATTAAAGCATTCCGTGAAACATTCCACCCAAAAAATCTGTAGTGTCCGTAACCATGTCAAATTCTTGCTGCAATATCTTAACAATTTAGCGTCTTAGAATAATACACTCTTTCAGGTTCATGTCTTTTCATGTGAAATCTAAATCAGCCAAGTTTCATCTGAGTGACAGTTAAGATCGTTGAAAGATTCGAATTTAAAAAAGTTCCGGACACGACAGACATAAATGGGCAGGAAACTGTAAATATGTAATATGTTTCTTTTTATCTGATAGAAATATAAATGTGTTGCATATTTACAAAAAATGAAGAAGAATGGATCAGGAGATAAGAAGCATAAAGTATTACATAAAACGGTGTTATATGATCCTGTCTGAAAATGCACTTTTTCACCTTGATCAGACACTTTTTAGCACCAATACCATGTTTTGACCGATTATTTAAAAATTCTTATCTTAATGTCTGTTTTTCTGCATTGTGTATGACCAAGAAGGAAAATAAAACTGGATATCAACTTTACCTTTTTCCTTTTTGACCTCTGTCCTTTGGAGTCGCCCCCTCCGTGTTAATGAGCACTGAGCGGTTGACCTCGAGGAGATCCCATATACGGCGTCTGGATGAAACCAGGGTATTTTTTGCAATCTGTTAACACATGCAGAGGGAAAGGACAGAAGCAAGCACTGTGTGTAAGTCAGAGTCGGTGTTCAGTCGAGAAATCAGTGCAGTTTAATCTTCGCTTCGGCCAGAATAAGCCATAATACCCTGAGAGAGAGGGAGAGGGAAATCAAGCTCAGCCAGTATTGTGTGTGTGTGTGTGTGTGTGTGTGTGTGTCCTGATAGAAAGCAGATGCTTTTAGTTATTACTGGTGAGGACGAATTACCTGAAGCTGAATCGCTGATGACCTGAAATGAGTTTACTGGTGAACATGAGTTTCATAAACACAAATACATAAAAAAAAAAAAAAAACACTCTAAACACCTCTCGGCTCTCACTCGGAGAATCTTCTTTCACTCTGGATCGTCCTCGTCTTCAGTCTTGGTGCAGAAGGCTTGTGTAAGGATGTAGGCCCAGTAACCCACAGTGATGGAGGAGTTGATGAACAGAATGCCGATCATCATCGGGTGCAGCATGCTTGGTCCGATCGCAGTCCGAGCTCCAGGTTTCTGTCAAGGCTTCGTTTTCTCTGCAGCTTCTTGAAGACCTTAATTCCTTTCTAATGCTTATGATTTTAAAAGGTTCATCCCAGGACATGCTGAGTCTTCAAAAAAAATCCTTTCTTGTCCTAGTGAAAGAAAACAAAGACCAATCAGTATAAGAAGGTATTAGTTGTATAAGTCTCTATAACAGACTGAGAGATGAAGCTCCGTTGGAATGTTTTTTTTTTTTTTTTCAGGATTAAATTAAACATTGCGGTGACAAATAGTTTTTAACTAGTTAACCAGCTGGGAGTTCATTTCAGATTACACACTGCGTGGACGTAAAAATCCAAACAGATGAGCCGGACCCCTGGCTGTGCAGGATTAGCTACGCTTACGCCGCTTTATCCTCCTGCTCAAGGGGGGAAAATCCCTGATTATCATCATCGTAAGTGCCTTTGTGTTGCGTGAACGCATTTGGTCTAAAAGCATCAGCTTTGGAGAGTCAGCACAACCAGACGCGATGTCTTTGTTACTCAGCATCCAATCAACCACAATCATACAGACAAGATACGGACAAACAGACTTGATGCTGTATGAAACCCTTAAAGTCCGAAAAGCTGTTATTTTTTATTTCTTTTATCTCGTATATCTTAATATTACCTGCATTTACATTGAAGTACAGTACTGTGAAAAAATCAGATATTATATTATCTTTTTATATATATATATATATATGAGAGAATTCTAAAAAGCTTTATGAATACAGGCCCTGACCAGCACCCGTATTCAAAAAGCTTCTTAGAATTCTCTCAGAGAGCTCCTATCTTAGCTTAAAAAGTCCTAGCTGGGAGTCTTAGACTAAAAGTGATTTAGAAAACTTCTTAGAGCAACTCTGAGTAAGGAAAGTACAAAACCCTTTATCTTAGTGAGGAGGCGTGGTTGACCCTGTTGCTGGGGATGATGCAGGAATTCAAGGACTTTGATTGGTTAATAAAAAATAACCTCTGACCTCTGCAAAGGTCTTAAAAAGGAATTGTATAATTATGACTACAGGCTACTTTATGCTTATAAGTTTCTGTTATAGGATAAATATCTTAATAGATATCTTAAAGTAATTAAAACAGCTAAATGTTGAAAATTTGTCTACTTTTGCAGCAACCAATTTCCACGCAGTAGTTACTATATTTAAGTTCTTACATTTATTTATCATACAGATTTTATTACTTGTAATCCATTTTAGACTGATGGGAGCGAGATGGCTCAGCTTTTACCAGTTTACATGATTACAGGACAGACTGTTTTAGTTGGACTGTATGTAGTCAACAATCCAAGAGAGATGGAAGGAAAACAACAAGAAAACCAAATTGGACAGAAGAGCAGTGTCTACTTTTAGCTTTACGTTTAGTGTTTGGAGAATATTTCTTTTTTTCCACCATTTTGTCCTCGGCTATAGAAACTCTTAAGCATCTTAAAAGTCCTCCTCTCTACTCTTAACAATTTTTAACTTAGCTGTTTTTAGGGCTAAAATGTTTTTCGTGAATCATTTTTATCTTTAAGATTTAGTCCTAAATTTAAGGGGAAATTCTAAGAAAATGTCAATCCTAAGAATTTTCTTAGAATTGTCAATAGGAGCAACTTTTAGGCTTAAGACTCTTTGAGAATACGGGCCCAGGTGTTCTCTTTTATTCTTTTCTCCCCGGAAAAAGCTGCCTGAAATTTTCCGTGGACTAAATCCATGTAGGGATACACGTTCCAGTAGAAAAACATGTTCTTCGATGGTTAACATTTTCACACGTTAAGTACAGAACTCCTCGAATACATACAACAGAAGGGTAGAGACTTTCTGAACGCGCAGCTCAAATTGCTTTGGCTAAACAAACATCGTAATCACTTAACTATTCAGGCACTAAAACACAAATTATACCCTTACTGTGATTGCTTGAAGTGAAATATAAAGCAGATAAACCTTAAACTAATCGACTCCTATTTTTTTAAAAAAGTGAGCATGACAAAAGAAGCAGATGCTTTTTTTTTTTTTTTTTTTTGGATTTTATTGTCATTTCAGAAAACGGAAGCAGCACAAAAGAAATAACCAGATTATGACCTTGTCGAATATCATGTTCCTGATTTAGGAATAAATAAACTGATCTCAGTGTGATCAGAACCTGGAGAAGCTGTCTGGGCTGCCGTGTCCTCACATCAGTCACAGCGACACTGGACAATCAGTTCCTATAATCTTAATCTAGAATGTGTTATGTCAGAGTGTGTTATGTCGTTCCCTGACGTAGTGTGAGCAGCAGTTTGTGAAGATGAGGTCGGCTGGTTCACGTGTCTCAGAGGAAGCCACGTCATAGTCTTCGTCCTCCCAGGTTGATAACTGTCTCCTTGATCTGAGAGTGTCCTAACGGAGAGACAGGTGGGAAACTGTGGGATGGGAAACTAAATTAGGGAGAAAAATCAGGAAAGACTGGGAAAAATCCACTTGCCCCTGTTAACTCCAACAATGATTAATATTCACGCCCATTTTTTTTTTTTACATAAACACAACAACGTCATGTCTCACCCAAAACATATATTCAGGAACTTGTCTCACAGATTTACTTGGTAACAGTTTCGGCTGAGTATTCGTCTCTATAAGGACGCCATGGTACGAGGTGCAGGTCCTAAAGTTCTAACGCGTCACTGAGCGGCGTTTACTCGGAGCAGTCCGTCTGCGTACTGGAACTGGCCGCTGTTCTCGTACTCCAGCATGTCCAGCGCGACCTCGCAGCTCTCCTTCACCACACGCTCGCTGTCCCCGAGGTAGCGCTGCAGGATGGGCAGACACCCGTCCTGCCCGATGGATCCCAGCGCCTCGGCGCACTCGTGCCGCACCATGGGGTTCTCGGCCTCGTTCTCCAGAGCGGCTCGCAGCTGAGGGATGCTCGCCCCGTGCTGCATCTGTCCCAACACGTAGCCGATCTCATGACGGAATAAAGCACTGCTGCACTGCAGACCTGCAAGAAAACGAAGATTACATTTTTTTTTTTTCAACAAGGACAGAGATCATTCTTTTCATCTATAATAAAATTCTTAAAATAATCAATCATCTTTTTCTTTTTTTTTAGACTACTTCTAAGGAGAAAATCCTCGAGCCTTCCTCACCGTCTCCCAGAGCGAGCACGGCCTCCTCGCTGCCGAGGTTCCTCAGTGCGAACATGGCTCTGTAGCGCTCGAACAGGGGCAGGCTCTCGTCCAGGAGCTGCGTCCTGAGCTCGGGAACGCTCTTCCTCTGCGCTGGAGGAGCGGGGTCCACCGAGGAGTAAGGGTTCGTGTCTGCAGCCTCTGAATTCTCGGCATTACCGCCGTTCATCAGCCACTCCAGCCTCCTGACGGCCAGCTGACACGTCTCTGCCACCTGTACATCAACACACACTGTCACACGGAAACACTGTCGGGATTTATTTTTACTTTTTTTAAATGTAAAGTACAGGTTAATTTGTTATTTTTACCTTATATTTTGTGTTAATTATTTTTATGTATTTATTTTTTTGGGCTGTGGAACGAATAATTTGAGTTTCCATTATTTTTTTATGGGAAAATTAAATTTGGTTTATGAGTGTTTTGGAATACGAGCCCGCTTCCGGAACGAATTATGCTCGTAATCCAAGGTTCCACTGTAATTTATATATATATATATATATACATATAATTTTTTTTTTTTTTTTTTAATGTAAAACATGAAGATACCTCAACAACCGGGTCTTCTGAGTACCGTCTCAGTAACTCCAACACTTTTGGATTCCCAATAGCTCCCAAGGCTTCACCTGGAAACATATACAAAGTCATCTCTCTTTCATCAACTCCTCCAATAAGAGCAACATCATAACACACAGCTCGATCAGATCAATCCAAAGAGAAGCTGAAGATTTTCACCGGCTTCGTGTCGGACCATGGGCTCCTGCTTGGTGTCTCTCAGCACCGTCTCGAGGACAGGAATGGCTCGCTCGTCCTGCATCTGCCCCAGGCAGTACGCCAGCTCGTGTTTGAGAAGCGCGGACTCGTCCGAGAAAGCCTCGCTGATCCACCTGACCGCCTCGGCTCCGCCCAGGTTCCGGAGAGTGAACAGAGCCCGGAAACGAGCGGCAAGCTCCTGCTGGCTGTCCACAAGGATGCGTCCCACCGCCGCCATGTCCTGATCGCTCGCCATGACGACTTAATAAATAAATAAATAAATGAATACATAAAATAATACATCACATAGAGAATAAAAGTTTGTAAATGATGTCTTTTTACAGATTCATAAAAAAAAGGAAAAAAAGAAATTCAGGATATGCAGCAGTATCAGAGGCTACACACAGAGGCAGCCAAGAATAGTATTATGTATATTTGTATTATTATCATTATTTTAATATATCATAAGATTATCATATGTATCAATATATAATGTATACCAATAAATTTAGTATTAAAATATTTATATTTTAATTCATAAATATATATATATATTTACTTATATATATAAAACCTTTCTTTTTATTTATTTATTTATTTATTTATTAGAAATGTCACGTGTTCTTCTTCAGACTTACTGCAGGTTGAGGAATGACAGGAGGTGTGAACAGCACAGTTGATCAGCTGATAGATACACTGCTCCAATAGAGACCTAGCATTTAAAAAAACAAAAAAATATTTAAAACATTAAAGGTTTAACCAGCACCTGTGTTAATTATTGATGTGACGTCATTCCCATAACTGTAACAGCCATGCCTCGTAAAGATGAGAGAATTTAACACAGTTCCCGTTCGTGATCCACTTCATCATTTCAACAAACAAAACTTAACCAGGCTGTTGGTAAAACTGTGTAACATAAAGAAGAAGAAAAAAATACTCACTAATAATAACAACACGAGTTTTCCGCTAACATGTTAACGTCCACCGGTCCATGCTGTCACTTCCGGAAGGAAAACGTTTTATTCGTGGGTTTATGAAGAAGGTTTAAACGCGACTTGGTGCGCTGTTGCCACCTACCGGCCTGGAGGAAAGATAACATGTCCTAAGGTATTTTTAGAGAAGATATATATATATATATTTATTTTTTTTTACATTATTATTATTATTATTATAAAAGGTGGAAAGTAATGAATTACATTTACTCGCATTACTGTAATTGAGTAGATTCTTTTTGTGTTCTTCTACTTTTTAAAGTAATTTTTAAAATGTGTAATTTTACTTTTACTTAAGTATGTTTTGTTTAAAGTATTGTACTTCACTACATTTCAAATCATATTCGCTACTGAGTAAAAA
>JAQQZS010000039.1:3247493-3257769 GCA_030068045.1 Platyallabes tihoni | reverse complement strand
ACCCTGTTCTAGGACATCCTGTAGTACTGTAGTAGGACACCCTGTTCTAGGACATCCTGTAGTACTGTAGTAGGACACCCTGTTCTAGGACATCCTGTAGTACTGTAGTAGGACAACCTGTAGTAGGACAGGCTCTAGTCGGACACCCTGTAGTACGACACTATGCAGTACAACAGAACACAATAATATATTAGGACACCTTGTAATACATTATAAGGACACCTTGTAGGAGGACACTCTGTACAGGTAGTAGGACACTCAGCAATGAAACACTTTAGTAAGACGCCTTCTAGTAGACAATCTGTAGCAGAAATCCGTCTAGTAATATAAGATAATCTCACAGTAGGACATCCTATAGTACGATTTATCACTCAGAAATAAGTGCATGCTCCATTTTTCCCCTTAAAAAAAAAAAAAAAAAAAAGAACAGGAGACGTGTGAATCGACACGTAAATCTGGAGGAAAAATTAACATTAGATCTTCAAAATATAATGGAGCCAGTGCTGCGTCCTGCTTTAATGCAAAACACGACAACTTTAACACCAGCACCAGGTGCGACAGTAGATACTCGACTGGATCGTCTACAACGTGATAAAAGAGCGTTGTTGTTTGTAAACACACTCCTGTTCTCCTTGCCCTCTCCCTGTTCCCTCGCTTTTGACTTATTATGGACACGGCTGGGTTGCGCTGCCACGTACCACGAGCTGCCTGAAGTCCATGATGCTCTGCCACTGCGTGTGGAGGCTGCGCAGTGCCTCGCGTTTCTCTCGGTTCTCCTGCTGGAGCTGCGTGCACTGCTCTCGCACGCTGTCTCTCACCGCAGTCTGTCGCACCGCCTGCATCTCCAATTCAAACACACTCCTGAAAAACACACAGCACGACAGAGGACATCAGTCACACCTCTGAGGGTTTTATAGTTATCGTGCTCGATCCTGATTGGTCAGAAAGATGTTCCAGAATGTTAACTGTAACTATAAATGTATGAGCTTTCATTCCAGCACACCTACGTCTGAGTGTTTTTATTCTTTACATGAGAATACGTCACTCTTTTACTGCTGACATCATCACAGATTCAGCAAACCGAGTGTCGGGTAGCGTGGACGCACCGGGCCGTGGGGTTGACGAGATCGTCCTGTCCCAGAATCCTTAGCTGGACCTCCTTGGTGAGCGCGCTGAGCTCAGCGTGCCGTCTCTGAGCTCTACTCCGTGCCTCTGCCAGGCGCACGTAACACTGTTCCACCTCCTCCCACGCAGACTGTACAGGATTCACACAAATTTAAAACACATTTAAAACCTTTAACATTTTAGAAGAAGGTGTTTATTTAGCATTTAAGAAAGGAGATGTCTTTTTTCGTTTTTTTTTTTTTTCATTCACGTTCCATAATTTAAAAAATGTCAAGAGTTCGACATGTTCTTTGATCTATAGGATGATGTTAGTGTTTGCTGATTGCTTTGGTATAAGGGAAATAAAACTTAAGTAAAATTAATAAAAGCGCTGTTAAGCTAAATACTTAAACAGCACGACCTCAAGTGTTTAATTTCTTAATTAACGAAGACTCAACGTTACTGTTCATTCTGATTTCAGTCTCCACTGGATTAACTCTCTCACGTGTTTATACACATGCTGCATACGTGTGAAATGTTCAATGAGGCTTGTGGGAGGAGTCGAGCTAGCATAACAAGAAAATCAGCACAAAAGTAAAGCTTCAGTACAGATGATCTGAGAGGCTCTGAGGAGCCCGCAAGGCGATCATCTTTACTCCGCTGCTTCCTCACTCCTGCTCACCTGTAACAGACTGCGAACTGGCGGCAAGTCCTCCTCTTCCTCCATGGACACGTCCAGCAGGTGATGGCTCTCGTAACGGAACCTACCGGCATTAAAAAAAAAATTATAAAAAAAAAACCCTGATAAAATAATAGTGTCTCCAGAGTGTGTGTGTGTGCGCATAAAGCAATAACCAGAGGGAAAAAAATATTCACTGTTTTTCGATTTTTTTGTTTTTTTCCTTGCCATTTTTCTATTGGCCTCCCTATTGTGACCTCATAAGAAGCTGCCCCTCCCCCGGCTCCTTGCTCAGCACTGCTTTTCTCTCTTCTGGTGACAGAAATGCTGAAGGAGTGTGTAACGGAAGGACTTTGAGGTATTAAAAAAAAATGTATTATCTAAGAACGATTTCAGCTGAAGCATTAACACACAAACACGCGCACGCACACACGAGAAGCTCGAAGACCTAGAATAGTCAAATACGGGACCTTTAACTAGTCGTCATACCCGAGAGCAGAAACGTCGCGTTCGACATCCAGAGCTGCGGTTTTCTCCTCCAGCGCCACCTTCTGTTTGGAGGCCAAAGCCTGCAGAGCTGACAGGACCTGATTCGGAGGGTGAGATCGCAGCACATCCTGAAACACCCAAGGAAGAATCGGATTATAAATAATCTGAGACCTTAAAAATATAGTTTTACATCTACATCAACCATCTGTTTATCCAAAATATACGGCCAAAACACATTAAAAAAAATAAAATCTTCACTAATAATGTTGTACATATTTTACAGAAAATGTGTGTTGGCCAAACAAGCTACTTCTGACGTTTATGCAACATGGAAGTGACCGATCTTGATTCATATTTCTTTGAGTATTGATACTAAAATTGGTGTAAGCGTCTGTAAAAATTGTTGCTTAAATTGAAGATTTATTGTTTTTTTGGTAAAAGCTTAAAAAGTTTAAAAAGCAAAAAATGTGTAGTGTTAAATTCCTGATGCATTATCTTAATTTTGCATTTGAGAATAATAAACTTTTTCACTTCATGTAAAATCTATCCAAGTAGATCTGAATGACTATTAAGATCATTGAATAATTTTAATTGTAAAAAAAAAAAAATAAAAAATAAAAAAGGTCGACACTACGGACATAAAATGGCATGAAATTGTATTTAGCTGGAACTGGAAACACAGACATCGCATTTGCTGAGGCAAAGGGGCGTGTCGGGCATGGTTTGGCTCAGCGATTAACAGGCCATGGTTTGGCAGTAGCTTATTTACCTGGAGTATTAACACACACACACACACACACACACACACACACACACTTTAGGGGATCTCTATGGGAGCTTTAAGTTTGAAACGCAGATATATCTGAAACAATACGCTCAAACACACATATGTGCATGCCTCACCTCCACAGCACTAATCCAGTGCCGATAAGCTGCGTTCCTCTGCTCAGGAGTAAATCTGATGAGGAATAAACAGTCAGTGTTATTAAACAGAAAAAAAAAAAAAAAAATCATCTACAAGAAGAGAGACATTCTTGGTGCGGAGTTTCGTTGACGTGACGTTGCTCTTACTCCGGAGTCGTGGACTTCAGCATGCTGTCCTGCAGAGACTGGAAGAACAACACTCGCTCCATGCAGAGATCACGGACGTTCCTCTGGAGAGGGAAGAGACAGAAGTGACTCAGAAACACGCAGACTAAAGAAACTCAGCATGTTTTAATCTAATCGCTGGCTTCTTACTGAAACGGTGTTCCAGCTGTTAAGCTGCACCCATTGAGATACTTCTAACACACACAAGGACATGTCTTTCTGGTGTGTGGTTAAAATTTAGGTTCCTAAAAAGGTTGTGTGTAACAATATCCTGCAAGTCCCCGACTTATGAACGAGTTCCGTTCCGGGAGCACATTCGTAAGTCAGATTTGTTCTTAAGTCGGACAAAGTGAGTCTTATATGCCTTTGACGCTAATATACGATGTTAAACATACCGATCCACGTGACTGATGACGTGGCCAAAAACCATAACCGCATGTAAGCCTTTTTAAACATGCCTAATCAGTACTTAATCTCACATACGTGAAATGTAACAGTGCTGCCTGTGCGCTTGAACAGACGCCATTTTGTCTCTGAGCTGTTTTCCACTGTATTGGACCGTCAACTCTGTATTGTTGAGTATTTTCTGAAATTAGGATTATTCACCATCAGGACAGCTTTACAGCACAGACATTTTCCATCATCGTGCTTCCGGACTGATTCATTGAAACCGGTGAGGCCGACTCATTTCTCCTGCACCCGCACACACAATATATCGGACTTTAGATATTTTTCACAATCACTTACACACTGAGAATATTGTATATAATTGTAAATATTGCTATCCGGTGCCCTGCATTTTATGTACAACACATGAGCTACTTCGTGTTGTTCGGTTTTGTTCGCATCTGCGGAAATTCGTAACTTGAACGTTTGTAAGTCGTGGATAAACAGAGATCACACAGTTGTCTACGAGCTGTCAGACTTGTAAACCGTAATCACTGGTAAACTACTGTAGGTGAATAAAACACTCTAGCGTGTGCAGTTAGAGAAACATAATCAACTTTGATCATTCTCAGTGATTATTTAGCAATTCCTTTCCAAGAAACAGAGTATCTAGGAATTCTAGGAAAAATAGGAGAGTATTTTAGTCCATATTAAACAGTCGAAGCCAGAAATTCTGATGTATTTCACAATCCTGAATAACACACTGTTAGAATAATCTCTCAGGCATTTCTCTGGCTTTTTTCGGGAGTCAGATCCGGCACAAAGGATTAGTCAGCGCACAAGTTCTTACTAAGACCAGAGGCTCCGCGGATGTGCCGCCGTCTCCGCCAAACTCTACCTTCACCTCAGCTTTCCTGTAAAGACAAGGACGAAACTAAATCAGGATGATTGAACGTTTCAATCAACATCTAAACCAACAGAAATTATGGATCCTAAAACAAACATCAAAATCAAATTTGGGGGAAAAAAAAGAAAAAAAAAAAAGTATTGCTTTTTTTTTTTTTTTACATTTCCTTCTTAGCTCTTTTATAAAGATTAATCATACGTTTATAACTATTTTTTTGTATTAACAGCACAAGTAATTTTGATTTTGAAAAAAAATTTAATGAAGTGCTGCAGGTTTAAAAAAATATCAGTATCAGTACATGAAATCGTTTCATGTTTAATGCCAGAATCCAGCGCCGGCTCTCCCTGTATGACGCCGTACTGATGTTTGTCAGATGTGCGAGATGAAGTGGGTGTACCTGGCGAGCCGTTCTAGAGCCTGCCTCTGGCTGCTGATGGTCTGCGTGTCGTGTGTGAGAGCGTCTCTTTCATCAGAGCAGCGCAGCCTGAACGAGTCCAGCATCAGCTCCCGGAGTCTGCTCTCCTCATACTGAGCGCAGTGTCTGTTCACACTCAACTCTACTCCCCACACACACACACACACACACACACACAGAGAGAGACAGGTCATGGCATGGTGGGTGGACATGTTCAAATGATTGGGGGTGAATACTTATGCAATGCATCACTTTAAAATATAAAAGTGTCAGAGATGCGGAACAGTTCTTCTGCACTGATCGACTACAAATCCTCACCTTCAGTGGCAAGCTGCTCCTCAGCCAGGCTGATTTTCTGCTCGATGTAACCGAGTTCGTTCTGCAGCTCGGAGATCTCTCTCTGCAGCTCCACACGCCGGGCGTCTTTGTTTTGTCCCTGCACCTGCTTCAGCTGCATGTGCGCACACACACACACACACACACACGACAGGACATTTAATCTCACTGCAATCTAATGCGTTGAAAAGTCTAAGATACAACAACCAAGCATTTCTTTTAAACCTTACCTCTTTATCCTGTAGAATTTTGTACCTTAGGGATCACAGCGTCAAGGAAAACTGACAACAGTCAAGTTTGCGTACGACACATCACTTACACACACACACACACACACACACAGGATTCAACATCAGTGCTAAAGCTAGAGGGGAGAAAACTAATCAAAATCTTAACAACCTGATTCCTGTTAACTCGTTGCACCCTGACGTCCACGTCTAAAGTACGAGGGTGAGTCAAAAATAATCCGCACTCTGGCTGTAGAATTTATTTCAGTTAACTTTTATAAAAGGAAATACACAACATGCTTTTCAATACACACTGTCCATCTGTCAACAAGCTTTCGTGTTCCCGCATTAAAAAAATGTTTTATTCTGAGCTGCGGGCCACGAACGCACCGCCGTCTTCACTTCATCATCAGAAGTGAATCTTCGTCCTCGTAGGGCTGCTTTCAGGGGACCGAACAGGTGAAAAGTCTGACGGAGTGCGATCAGGACTATGCTTTAACAACACCTCAAAACAAAGTTGACAGTGTGGGCAGACGTGCGCGGACATGACGGAACCTTTAACAGCAGTCTCATCCGCGTTTAATATCAAGTTTAGGCTTCAGCTCTTCTTTAACGAGCACTGTTGATTGTTGAACCTTTTTCCTGATGGTGTTCCAATACTTCAAGAATCCCAGAAAACTGTAAGCACTGATGAATTTTTCAGCTGATCTTTGCCTTTTGAACTCTCTCTCAGTCGGCGATCGAGGATGTTTCAGTTCTGTACTCTAGTCGTTTACTCTCAGACTCGTAGTGATGAATCCGTGTCTCGTCTAACAGTAAGGATTCTCTTTAAGAAACTTTCACCTTCCTTAGAGTATCGAAATCCAAATTTTGTTTGCAGATATCCAAACGCTTTTTCATGAGGTGGTTCGACACCAGGTACACCCTCAGACCACAAAAACAAACAAACAAACAACAACAAAAAACAGGGCAAATGAGGCGTCCAGTTTTTGCTCGCACCACATTTACAAACGAACCGATGTAACACATTCACGCCTGGGGACATCGACTGCAGAGACAGTAGACTTGAAAGAACTGACTCAATGAAAAGCTTCAAACCTTGAAGGAGTATTTAATCTATTAAAAATGAAAAGAAGTGCAAAAAGGATACCACTGGAGATTTCCCCGCATGAGACGCACCTTCCTGTAGAAGGAAAAAAATAATAAATCACACACATGTATACAGTAGTAAAGTGGAGGTGAAACAGTGAAGACATTTACATTAACATTACCTCTCACTGTAAACATGCTGGATGACATATTTCCAGATTGAGGCTCCTGTACCAACACATAACCTTAAAAAAAAACAATCACAGCACAGTTAAATAATACTTCTTTAAATCTTATCAGATACAATATTATAACCTTGAGTTATAATAAAGACATTTTATTCACGTTTTAATGTAGCTGTCGTGTGGGAGGCTGTGAGGAGGCAGATCCAGCTCTTCTGTCGCCCAACGCTTCACCTCCTGCACCAAACTCCCCATCTGCTCAACTAATACCGGCACTAACAAACACCTCTCACCCAAACCTTTATGAATTATAAATGATAAGAGGACTGTAAACAAGTTTGTTTCGAAAAAGCAGGACAAATGAGTCGCTTAGCGGTAGCAAACTTTATCCTTGGGCACCCGTATTCTGACGAAATCCCGCCTCTTGAAAGCGCTGATTGGCTAGAACCGAATCAATTCGCGCTCAAAACCACATTACAGCTAATCAGAACATCCAGCTAGATCGCATTATCCAATCACAAACCATTCGTCGGTATACGGGTAGGAAATATATAAATTGAAAAACAAAAGAAAAAAGTTAGCTAACGGCTAAACGAATTCTAATACGAAATGTTAACCCGAAAGTTAACCAATCTAAAATCATGAAATAGCATCTTATTCAAATGTAGAACGTTTTCGGAAGTTTATTTTTTTTCCCCACTGGACGTTCGATTAAATTTTATGTTTAAAATTCGCACTGCGTCGCGGGTTTATTTTGACTTCCGCCTACGTCATACACGTCATCTGTTAAACGGATAAATTGACTTAAAATACAATTTATTTTCAGACATAAATAAATAAATATATCTCCATTGTTATATAATATAATGTCAAAGATTCAAATTGCAATTTTATTTTCCAAATTAAAAAAAAAAAGATACACATCCGGCTATTCACAAATCCCGCCTCTTTAATGCTCTTATTGGCTAGAATTCGTGCTTAAAAACCAGCCAGCCTATCAGAACGTGTAGGAAATATATCATGTAAAAGTTAGCTAGACCTACAAAGTTAGGTCAACGAGCTCTAATACGAAATGTTACCAAAAAAAAAAAAACAAGCATCAGAGTCAAATATATAACATACTCAAATTGGTATTTATAAATGATCATAAGTCATTGGTTAAACAAATAAATTGACTTCGAATAAATTTAATTTGTGGAAAGAAATAATTATAATTTCACTTCACAAGCTTGTGTGTTAAGATATTATAATTTTAATGCGATTTCGATTTTTTTCATCTAAAAAAAAAAGTCTTGTCATCCATCCATTCTGATTGGACGAATATAAAACATAAGTAGAAAATATACTAAGAAAAACCACATAGAAAGTACCCTGATCAGATACTTATAGTATGAGACCTGTATAGCAGAAAAAAAATTTTTTTGGTTTATTTTTTTTTGTCAAGCTACTGTTCCACACTCCAGTCCAGCAGGTGGCGGTAATGCACTTATAAGCTCAAATACCTTAAAGAAGAAGAAATGAAATTAGTTTATTTTGACTCGAGTGGCCTTGCACCTCCAGGGTCCGGTTTCGATTCCCACCTCGAGGTCTGTGTGTATGGAGTTTGCATGTTCTCCCCGAGCTTAATGGGTTTTTTAGCCTCCTACTGTCATACGACATACAGATGAGGCTAATTAGCATTCCTAAGTTGCCCATAGTATGTGAATAAGCGTCTACGTGAGTGTACGTGAGGGGCCAGGGGTAGCTCAGTGGTTAAGGCATTGGACTATGGTTCGGAAGATCCCAGGTTCAAACCCCACAACCACCAAGTTGCCACTGTTGGGCCCTTGAGCAAGGCCCTTAACCCTCAACTGCTCAGATGTACAATGAGACAAAAATTTAAGTCGCTCTGGATAAGAGCGTCTGCCAAAATGCCTAAATGTAAATGTATCCGTGTGCGCCCTAATTCTCCTGGGATAGGCTCCAGGCCCCCATGACCCTGTATGCAGGATAAAGTGGTTATACTGTATATGATGGGTGAATGAGTGAGCGTGTGTTTTAGTTCACCAAAAACATCTTAAGTTGTTGGAAAATTAGAAAGTGTGAAGAACAAAAAATAAATTTAGTGTCAATACATGAAGTGGTTGTTTTACTTGCACAACCAACTTTGTTACTACGCACACTGAACCTTATTTCAAAATACTGCACAACCAAATTATTTACCCACTTACTATGAAGTCAACTCAAACAGATAAAACTTCACAGACTAATTGTAGCCCTTCTGTTGTTAGCTCTAATCCCATTTACCGCATTTATCCAAAAATAAAGCTTAATTTCACATTTACTTTAATGTTCGAATGAGTTATTGTTTCCATAACTCCATACCTATCGTTGATGATTCTCCTCTAACAGCATGACCAAGAGTGTTTTATTATTATGGGAAGTCATCACACAACCGTTACTTCTTCTTACTTCAAATAAATTGTATTATCAATGACAAAATTCATAAATAAGAAACAGAATCAGATTGGGGGACAAAGAAATGATTTACTTCATAACAAGGCATAAATACAGTAGTGTCATTTTGTAAGCTAGCATAAGCTCATCAGTGTTAAACATTAATTTAATTTCTCTTTCACATACATACACAAATCACATCCACAGCATACCAGTATTAAATACTCTCTCTCTCTCTCTCACACACACACGTTGATCCCTTCATCCATACATTCTGAAACATTTTCCTCAAGTAACTGTCCCACTCAGTCTAATCTAAAAGTGTCACACAGGGATGACGGATAATGAAACATCAGACGCAGAGAAAAAAGCTCGGTTTCATTTTTTAACGATTCAGCACAAGACGAGACAGCAGACCGACTCTGTAATGGCCGGGTTTTACATTTCTACATTGCACACACACGACTGAAGCAGCTGTTGCACATGGAAGCTTCTGCAGTTATTTCTGCTCGCGTCTCCAGATGATGACCATGCCCGTGGCGTCGGAGGAGGCCAGCAGGCTCTCGTCACAGTTGAAGCTGACGTCGAGCACGGGGCCGCTGTGACCTTGCAGCTTGTTTACGATGGCCTTAGTGTTGCGCTCCACGTCGAAGAAGTAAACGCAGGCATCCTCGCTGCCGGTCACTGCGTCGGGAAGAGAATCATAAACGTGTAAAAGCTGAGCGCAGAATGTAATGCCGTAGTATACGATTCCTTTATTATCAATGTAAAATTCAACGTAGAGGAACACATCGCTCCTCCAGAACACATTAGGTGATAAATTATTATTATTATTTCTTTTTACTTTACTTGGGTTTTTTTTTTGGATTTTTTCCAGATTTTCTCCCTAATTTAGTCGTGTCCAATTCCTCCCCATCACTAGGGGGCTCCCACATT
>JAQQZS010000039.1:3193300-3215563 GCA_030068045.1 Platyallabes tihoni | reverse complement strand
AGAGAGACTGAGTGACGAGAGAGAGAGAGAGAGACTGAGTGAAGAGAGAGAGAGAGAGAGAGTGAGTGAAGAGAGAGAGAGAGAGAGACTGAGTGAAGAGAGAGAGAGAGAGAGAGAGAGAGAGAGAGACTGAGTGAAGAGAGAGAGAGAGAGAGAGCTCCATCCTCAGTTTTCAGTGCTTGGAGGAGAGGAGAGCAGGCTCGTGCACGCACGCGCTCCAGTGGACATCACGACACGTTTCGCTGCTGTATTGAACACGTTTTTTTTTTCCGTGAGCATGTGAGGATCTGGGAGGAGGAGGAAGAGGAAGAGGAGGACACCAGGCAGGAGATCAGACAGGTCGGCGGATTCGCTCGTGCAAATAAAAAGACATCACAGGATCTGGACGCTTTGATGTTGTTTTCCAGCAGCTGCCACTCGTGCTCGCGCTGCGTCTTCATTAACTCCGTGTGAAGTGACACGACCGGCGGGCGCGCGCGCGCCCTCCACACTCGCGCTCGGCGTGAAGAGCGACATCCTCGTGGCGGAATAAACAACCTGCAGGTCCTTCCTCTCTGATTTACTGTCTGTAGGGAGACTCTCTCTCTCTCTCTCTCTCAGTCACTCAGTCACTCCGCATCTCCACATTCTAACAAGTGCTCATGATCTCCACAGGAATCCACCAACTCTCATATATCACTTGTGCCATTTTCCATCCTAGATTTTAAGTGTGGTCAAGGGCAGTTTTTATTATCAGGCTTAGCTCTAGCACCATAATGGGTCTCTATTTCATCTCCTAAAGGTTCTCTAGATAATAATCTAAAGGTTCTGTAGATCATCTCCCAAAAGCTCATCTATTTCATCTTCCAAAGGTTCTCTGGATCATCGCCTAACGGTTCTGTAGATCATCTCCTAAATGTTCTCTAGATAATTACCTAAATGTTCTGTACATCATCTCCTAAAGCTTCTCTACTTTATCTCCTAAATGTTCTCTAGATCATCTTCTAATGATTCTCTAGTTCATCTCCTAAAGGCTCCATAGTTCATCTCCCAAAGGTTCTCTAGATCTCTGTGATAAAAGTCATTTCTTCTGTTTAACCAGCAAGAAGCAAAAGAAAACCAAAAACTGGGCTGCATGTTGCACTTTAATAGCACTTTTCTCCAAAAAACAAGGCAACATTTCCTTCTATAACATAATATTTTATTTCTGACGTGATCATGTATATATGTAAACGTCTAACCTTCTGACAGAAGGTACATGAATGAACTTACAAAAATGATAGTTACTTGTCTAAAGGTTCTCTAAAAGCCTAAACCTAAAATTGTAGCTGTAGTTGTGGGATTTTCAATAACACGCCTGGTGTACCAAGAACAACTGTATTTATTTATAACATAAAACAAATAGTGACATATGTTTTAATAGTAACGATACAATTTAATAGCAGTTTCTCCAAAACATAAGACAAAAATTTGATTCCTAATGATTTTACTACAAAAAAAACGTGATCTTAAATTAGTTCTAGCAAAATCGTAAATACTTCATTTGGCATTTTTAACCATTGCTGAGTTCTGTGATCTTTGGGCCTGTAATTTTGAAAATATTTGAAATTAGCATTTCGAGATGTGACGCTGTTGAAGTTGTAGTAAAAAGAAATCAGAAAAAAACTCCAAAACAAAATACAATCTATCAAAAACTTTAGTGTCTGTTTATTTTGTATATTCCATTGTAACTCTCTGAATGTATGCCAAGCGTAACTATGACTCATAAAGTCATAAATAAGGATTTACACGAGGACTGAATTACAGTGTTATGCATTTCTCTGTGGAAACTGTGATATTTTTTCCCCATTTCGCGTAGGCAGGAAATTGCTACTTAAAACATAATTCAAATTTAGACTTTTAGACCCAAGCGCTGATCCATATCGAGTGGCTCTTATTGTTGAGAGCGTCCGTGAAATTATACTGTCTGTGAGTGAGGCTCCAATTAGCAGCTTCCAGAACCCTGAACAGATCCACAAGCCTGAGTCTGAAATGCAAAAAATGAAAATATTATCACTCCTAATATATTAAAGCGATACACCGCTCAGTTGTTGTTTGAATGGCTCTCAGAGTGTTGCACCTGACACTGACTGTGTGAAGCTGTTCATACGGGAATATCACTGGTTGGCATTCTGGACCATGTGCACGACCCTGTAGGCACGTTAAAGTCGTTCGAGTAGTTTTGGTGCACGAGAGCAGCAGGGATCACTCCGAATGAACGCCGGCACAAAGATGGATGTGAAAGTGGAGCCGGCTGCAGAGACAGACAGCGATCATCCGCCTCCTCTCCAGGTGTTCGCACTCACGTCCACGCTGCACGGCATCGCTCACATCTTCTCCAACGAGAGAGTGACAGTGAGATGCTGCCTGTGGCTGCTCTTCTTCCTCGGCTCTTTAGGCTTCCTGATGTACGTCTGCATGGACCGAGTTCAGTTCTACCTGGAGTTTCCCTACGTCACCAAAGTGGACGAAATGGTGGCTCCGGCCATGCTGTTTCCCGCCATCACCATCTGCAACCTCAACGCTTTCCGTTTCAGCAAGGTCACACGCAACGACCTGTACCATGCAGGGGAACTGCTTGCCATGCTCAACTCCAGGTAACTTCATTCTATTCTATTCTATTCTATTCTATTCTGTTCTCTTACAGCTATTTTATTCTACTTTATATTCTGTTCTACTGTGTATTATATTCTACTTTCCTAAAGCTATACTCTTTTTTTATATACTTTACTCTAATCTGCTCTCATAAACCTTTATTCTATTCTATACGTATTTTATGCTACTCAATTTAAAACTTTAGCTAGATAGATAGATTAGAAATTTCTAAATGTATTAATTTCCATTCAACTCTGTTCTATTCCATTCTATTCTTGAACTTTTATAAACTTATTATAAAATTCTATTCTATTCTTATAAAACTATTCTATTCAACTCTATTCTACTCTCATAAAACTCTATTCTATTCCATTCTACTTTGCTGTATTGTATTATATGTTTTATTCTACTTTCATAAAATATTATTATATATTTGTAATATTATTAAGTCTTTAATATATTATCAACTCTATTTTGAATATATTATTAATATTTTGCTAAACTCCAGAGCACTTTATTCTATTCTTGTCTAATTCTTTTACAGCTGTTTTATTCTACTCTTATAAAGCTCTATTCTACATTGTTTAACATTGTTCTAATCTGCGCTCAGAAACGGTCTATTCTATTCTATTCTATTCTATTCTATTCCATTTCACTCTATTAGATAGATTGATAGATTGATAGATAGATAGATAGATAGATAGATAGATAGATATTGATCCTGAAGGAAATTTCAAAATGTATTCTCTATTACTCTATTTAAATCTACTCTATTTAATAATATACTTTTTTTTAACTTTTAAAATTTTCATAAAATTCTATTCTATTCTATTCTACTTTATTATATTCTATTATATTATCCCCCCCAAAATACTATATTGCCTTCTACTTTTTCTATTCTACTCTGATATAAGACTTTTTTTTTCTTCTTGAAAAGAAGGGTTGCCACATCCGATCATTTGATCTGCAAGATCTGGCACATGTTTTTACACCAGATGCCCATCCTGTCGCACCCTTCCCATTTTCCAACCGGGTTCAGGACCGGCACTGCATACAGTAACTGGGTTGTATGTGGTGTATAGTTTAGGGTATTGCCCAAAGACCCAACAGTAGGGAACTCGTGGTGGCAGGGCTTGAACCACCAACTCTCCAATCAGCCTCTGGTGTAAAAACACGTGCCAGATCTTGCGGATCAAATGATCGGATGTGGCAACCCTTCTTTTCAAGAAAGATAAAAAAATGGCTTTGTGATAATATATTAGAGTAGAATGGAAAAAGAAAAAGCACCCAAAACCTCAAATCCCTTATAAGGGTTTATTTTATTTCTTATTTTATTTTTTATTTCAATTCTATTCTGTTGATTTCTCACAAACCATTATCCTACTATTCTTTTGCATTCTGCTCTCATAAAATTACATTATTTTAGAAAGAATTATACTTTTTAATTAAAATTTTGCCCTGTCTTGTCCATTGTCTATTCTGTTTAAATAAAGTATAATTTAATTCTATTCTTTACCGACTTTACTCTTAATTAAATTCTATTTTATTCTCACGAATCCTCATTCTAAGTCATAGTTCATCATTAATTCTAAAGCATAATTACATCTGCTTTTTTTCCAACAAAGCTCTATTCTATTCTATTCTATTCTATTCTATTCCTTACACACAATTATTCTTTCCTAAAACATTCTGTTCTATTCCATTCTTCCCAATAAAACACTACTATATTTTACTTTATTTTCTTTCATTTCTATTTAATCATGTTCAGTTTATTCACATCAAACATTATTTTATTCTATTTCACTTTACTCTCATAAAAGAGAGTTCTCATACAATTCTAGTCTCGCAAAGCTTTAATCTATATTTTTTTTTCATAAAACAGAACTATATTTAATTTCATACAGTGTATGTACTTTTTTTTACAAAGCTTTTTTAAAAAATAATTTAAAAATACCACTGATTACAAGGACTTTCATGAACACACATTATTATTTAGCAACTCTTAATGACTATCTGAGCCTGTGCTGCATAAAAAAAAAGAAAAAACCTGACAAGCATGATTAAGTGTGTGTGTTCCTCCCCGTGAGGAAGGTGTGAGATTAACACTGCAGCCTGATTGCGGTCATGTCCAACACCGACTATATGAGAAGCTTCCAGCATCGGCGTGCAGCTACAGCATGGTGTGTGTGTGTGTGTGTGTGTGTGTGTGTGTGGGTGTGTGGGTGTGGGTGTGCGTGTGTAAGTGCATCTCTAACAGAGTGATATATGCAATGTGAGTCAAGCCAGTCGGGTTTCGCTGCTGTTCTGTTGAACGGAGAAGCAAACGGTCATCAGAAAGCAAGTTTTCCAGGTTTTTTCTAGATAAAGCCCACAGGATGGCTTGGCAGGGCCTCACGGTTGCTGAAGTGAAACTTTTTTTTCTACAGAATCTTGGGATTAGATGTTATTTTTGGCTCTGGATTTAACATCAGCTGCCATTTGGCAGTTAGATATAGAGCGCGCGGTTTTCCCTACTGCAGTGTTGCGGTACGCTGGAGCTACGGTGTGACTGGAGTTCAGATTTGACTTTATTCATGCCTCTAGCTGTAGTCTGGTTCACAGATACACGTACACACACTCTCATATTCTCCATATTTCGTCTAATGGTTTATGAATTTTTAATTCGTCTCTATTAACCCTTCAGGAAAAAAGGACTTGGTGTACGTGGTGTTTTAATCGCTGTTATATGGTTATGTTGTCAAAGGCATCAATCACCATAATTACTACTAATTTCTCCTAGGACTTAAATTTTATGTATCTGAGTGAAAATTTCGTTTCTTCTTTTGATTCATGCATTCCTTCACTAAGTCAGACACTTGTAATTTTGTATTAGATAAAATGTTAATACATTCAGCACAACTCTAAATCTGATTTACACTACTTAAAATAAAAGGTTATTTCTACACAACCAGAGGCTTTCTGCCCAATCATTTCTGCTCATTCCTACCGACCCTGAGGTGCCCCTCTTGGCACTACCTGGTACTGCAAATCCCTGCCCACTCTGAGGCTTCTTACCCAAACTGGGACTCCTTCATACAATGTAAAGGACATCCTACCAGGTATGAGGTCCATTCCTTCCCAATTTTAGGCTCATTGTTAATTCCTACCCACTCGGAGACTTCTGGTCCAACCAGGGGCTTTGGACAAACCTCAGGCTCATCCCTGTCCAGATTGGGACTTCTTGCCCAACCTGGGGCTTTCTCCTCAGGTTGAGAAAGCTACCTTCTTATCTATCTATCCTGATGCTTTATGCTCAAATAAAGGGCTTCCTACCAAATTCGAAGCTGACCCTTACCACACTTAAGCTAATTTCTAGTTTCTTTCAGACTTCTTGCTCATTCCTTGGTTTCTTGCTCAACCAGGGGCTTCTGATTGACCTCAGGCTCATTGGTGCCCACAATGAGGCTTCTTACTCAGCTTGCGGCTTTTGCCCGAGCTTGAGGCTTCTTCATACCAACCATGAAGCTTCTTGCCCAAATAAGGGACTTCCTGACGAATTTGAAGGTGATCCCTTCTCAAGCTTAGGCTTATTTCTGCTAATCCTACCCCTTCTTACCCAACCAACTAACCCGTTAGTCTAGGGACTAACCCGAGACTCATTCCTGCCCACAATAAGGCTTTTTCCTCAACTAGGGGATTCCCACCTGAGCTGAGGCTTTCTTGCCCATTCTGGGGCTTTCAGACTAACTTGACACTTCTTCATGCCCACACTGAGACTTCATACTCGGACTAAGTCAACCTGGGGCTTTGCGTATCCAATCCTGGGATTCTAGTCCAACCTGGAGCTTCTATTTGGCCCAACATGAGGCTAATTCTTCAATAACAAAAATACAGTAACATAACTTCTCTCTGTTTCAGATACGAGATTCGTGATGTTCACCTGGTCGAGGAGAGCGTCCTGGAGGCTCTAAAGGTCAAAGCTGACTTCCAGAACTTTAAGCCTCGTCCCTTTAACATGCTCGAGTTCTATAACCGAACGGGGCATGACATCAGAGACATGCTTCTCTCGTGCCACTTCAGGGGGAAGCCGTGTCGGCCCGAAGACTTCAAAGTGGTGAGTGCGTCTCCGTTCGCTCGGGCTAGCTGTGGCTTTTTGGTATTTCACCCCTGAGCTGTTTACGGCGGCATGAGTGGTCCTGAATAACCGAGTAACGGGACACAACAGAACATAATTTAAAGGCTGGCAGGCGGTGAGGCTCACACTCAGGTTTTGCTTGAGTATTTGCCAGGATTAATCCTCAGTGATGCTTGAAGCAAGGCTTAGACGGGACCACCTGCTGACTGAGTAATAGCACTGTAGAGTAATAATATTTGATGTATCATGTCGTCATGGAGGAGGAGGGGACAAAAAAAATATTTTTGTTTTGCTGCCAAGTTGGAGGTGACGGTGCATTTCGGCACAATTATACACCTCTTTGAGGTTGCTATGGTGATTGTCTTCTCCTTGGGTTAATATGAATGAATGCCCCATTATGCACACCCATGGTCTCAAACAAGCTATTCTTTGCACGGCAGTGTGCTGGTGTGTGTAGCTGTGTCCTACTTCCTTGAGCTTCCTACATCACAACAGGCTGCTTTTTCTCCCTTTCCTGTTTATTTAATTTCCTATCCTTTTGCAGATGCGAACACATCTGCAAACCTCAAGGCTGAAGGTCTGCTCTGTACTACAGTATATGACTCTCCTAATTATCCCTGCCATTTTTCTTTCTTCTTTTTTTTCCCATTACATATGAGCGCTTCAAGAGAATGGTACAGTCAATCTCAGCCTCCTGTGGTTTTTTTTTTTTTTTCCTTGGGCTACTTTAAGCTCCCTGAGCAGAACCAAAATACCCTACCCTACAGCTTTTAAAAATAGGTCAGCGTTAAATATTAAATCCAGTGAGAGAGGTGTGCTGGGAGATTTCAGAGCTTCCTCAGGCTCTTGTTCTTTCCTGATTCTGATACAATAGGAAATATGGTTCTGAGAAACACACCAGAGTTTGCATTGATTTCTCCAAAAGTTCTTTGAAAAACTGCTTGAAATTCTCACAGGAGCAAGTCTATGAATTATGACAATCAATCCTTTCATGAAATCCAGAAAGTCTTTTTTTTTTTTTTTTTTTTTTAACAATACTACTTTTTAGAATTTTGAGAAAAATGTATAAGAAACTGTGCTGGAAGCTTTTTATTATAAAATTATTATGCCTATAAATAATCTCACTTACTTTAAATATAAACTGCTTTACAGTTCATAAAAAAACACTCTGGCGCCAATTAATGACTGTACATAATTAAAATAATTAGGGGTCCAAGCACCAGTGGTTGTAGTTAATGTATTATTATTATTATTATTATTATTATTATTATACGTGTGGCAAGTTAAAGCAAGACTCATGATGAACGTATTGGTGAATGAAGGTGTAATGAAGGTGAAAAATACTCAAAATTTGCATTTCGAGTTGTGACGCTGTTGAGGCATGTTTGTAAAATTTTACTTTAAAAAATTCTCAAACGAAATACAATATATCAAAAACTACAGTGTCTGTTTATTTTGTATATTCCATTGTAACTCTCTGAATGTATGCCAAGCGTAACCGTGACTCATGAAGTCATAAATAAGGATTTACACGAGGACTGAATTACAGTGTTATGCATTTCTCTGTGGAAACGATGCTATTTTTCCCCTTTTCGCGTAGGCAGGAAATCGCTACTTAAATCATAGCACAGAAACTCTTGGACGCAGTAATACATTTGAGTGGTGGAAATGTTTTTTAAAAAGACCATACGTCTTTAGGCTGCAGCCGATCACTGCAGCCGTTCCTGTAAAGATTCCGCGGGTGGAGCGCCTGATCAGTGAAAATCGATGGATAACTGGTCTCTAACTTGTAGAAGAGACACACAATCATTCAGCAACACCACTTGCGCATTAGAGGAAATCGGGTGGAAGTTATCGCCATATCCCCTGTACAGTCCTGACCTCGCTTCATGTTTGGGATAATAAAGGAGTTCCTGGGAGGCCGGGGTGTTTCAGAACTGAAGCAGATGTTAAAACAAAATGTTTGACCTTGTGAAGGTGCATAAGTTAGTGTAGGGGGGGAATAATGGGAGTTTTGACTCTCATACAGCAACTGTTCTGTTAGTCTTCACAATCAAAAGTCCTGCTTTGACTTGAACTTGAGCCTTGCACTGATATACTGTATAGACTGATATACAGTAAAACCTCGGATTACAAGTAACGCGGTTTGCGAGTGTTCTGCAAGACGAGCAAAGATTTTTAATAAATTTTGACTTGGAAAACGAGCATTGTCTTGGTTTACGAGCACCGAGTATCATGTATCACGCATGTGCTTCTTGATTTTACGCCGAGGGTCACGTCATCACAACCGAGCCAACGGTTTTTCTCTCTCTTGCACTGTGGGTAATCATCTCCCCTGCTGGGTCTTAGTGCTCGTCCTTACTGGTATAATCAACATCCGTGTTTGTGTGTGTGTGTGTGTGTGTGTTTTTCTTTCTCTTGCACTGCGGAGTGTGTTATGTGTTTGCGCGCGCGGAATTTGACACCGCACCGGTTCACACACACACTCTCTCTCTCTCTCTCTCTCGCCGTTAAAATGTGTGTGTGTGTGTGTGTGTGTGTGTGTGTGTGAAGCAGAGATGGGGTGCTTCACTCACACACAACCGGCACGGTGTCAAATTACGCGCACGCACACACGTAACACACGCACTCCGCAGCGAAAGAGAGAGAAAAACACACACACACACACACACACAGCGCCTGTGCGCATAAACGGAAACACTTATCTGTCGGGATTTATTTTTCCTTTTTTTTTTAAAGGGAAAGTGCAGGTTAATTTGTTTTATTTTTACTTTATATTTTGTGTTAATTATTTTTATGTATTTATTTTTTGGGGGCTGTGGAACGAATAATATGAATTTCCATTATTTCTTATGGGACAATTTGCTTTGGTTTACGAGTGTTTTGAAATACAAGCCCGCTTCCGGAACGAATTATGCTCATAATCCAAGGTTCCACTGTACTATTACGAAATTGAGTGTTAGAGTGAGAGTGAGAGTGACAGAGCCTAGTCTCAGCTAAATTTGGACATGCAATAATAATTCCACAGAGTGCTGCAGAAATAAGGTGTTAAAAATGTCCTCTGATTCTTTGGGTTCTGCTGGGTTTGGGTTTGGCAGATACCATGATGCTGAAGCACTCAACAGGCAGCTCTTTGTTTAAGGCATTGGGTTACTGTGAGTTCAAATCCTGTACCACCAAACTGCCACATGTGTGTCCCTGAGCAAGGCTCTTAACCCTCACCTGCTCAGCTGCATATTAATATATGAATTATACACCACTTTGGATAAAATCATTATCATCATATTTTGATTCTGTACAGTCTTTACAAAATCGCTAGAGTTTTATGGTAAAATATCATTCCTGTATTCCATGAAATAAACCTGTATTGAAGCACTCAGTGATTAAAAAAAAAAAAAAAACTCTTAGAGGATCCAGACTGTAGAAAAGTTTGTGAACCCCTGATTTACGACACACAAAAGTAAAACTCTATGCGCTCTCATACAGTCAGCGAGGCAGATAAATTTAGCACTTCCAGCTCTTCCCATCTGTGTTTTCCTTCAAAGCCAGGCTCCAAAACACATCCCAGGGCTAGAATCTGCAAAAGTGAGTCCAAAAAGCAAAGCTTTCAGTGATGACATGCAAGAAAAAGAAGAAAAAAAAACGCCTACATGTTCTCATTAGGTAGAAGTTAGTGGTCCACATTGCTCGTGTGTGTTTATTTATTTATTTATCTTGGGCCAAAGAGACCAAAAATTCTTTGATGAGCAGAAATCTGGTCAGGAATTTGACTCTTGTATATTGATAAACCCTTTTTTTCAGTTCTCATTATGGGCTGTTTTACCTTTGCAGGTCATTTAGAAGAATAAATGAAGAGTAGTTGAGTGTGAACAGTTGAGTGTGTCAATGCCGTATGATTTATGGTGAATACGAAATAATTCAAAATAAAACATACCAGTGTGTTCTGTTTCCTGAATACAGTATGTTGAAGTAATTTAAATAAAAGTAAACACCTGTGCATTGATATGCATTTTGTGTGTATGTGTGTGTGT
Source organism: Platyallabes tihoni (assembly GCA_030068045.1). NCBI lineage: Eukaryota > Metazoa > Chordata > Actinopteri > Siluriformes > Clariidae > Platyallabes > Platyallabes tihoni. The sequence continues at coordinate 3,204,805 of JAQQZS010000039.1, read as the reverse complement.
GTGTGTGTGTGTGTGTGTGAGCTTGTTTGCAAACAGAGGTGACCTTTAATATCAGACTTATTATAAACAAGCCTGCAGAACAGCTGGTGTGTGTGTACTGTTTGTGAACCTCTATGGTCTTTGGTCTATGGCAGAGCTCACAGCTTCGGTGTCCTCAGTTTATTCCTATGTTACTGTCAGTGTGGAGTTACATGTTCTCCCTGTCTCTGTCTGGAGTTCCTCTGAGTCCCCCAAATTCTTCATGTCCCCATTACGAGGGTGAGGCAAAAATTATCCGCACTCTGGCTATAGTTATTTTAATTCACTTTAAGAAAAGACAAATACATCATTTTTGACATAATCTTCAGGCTTTTCAACACACTTTGTCCATCTGTCAACGAGCTTTTGTGTTCCCTCATTAAAAAATGTTTTAGTTTTTTTTGAGCCGTGAGCCACGAATGCACCGCTGTCTTCACTTCTTCATCAGAAGTGAATCTTTGTCCTTGTAGGGCTGCTTTCAGGGGACCAAACAGGTAAAAATCTAATGAGATCAGGACTATAGGAAGGATGCTTTAACACTTCGTCCTTTAACCCTTTAACACTTTAACACTTTAACCATGTATATCAGTCCTCTGTATTTAATCCAAAGTTTAATCTTCAGCTCTTCAATAAACGTCTCACTGTAACGAGCACTGCTGATTGTTGAACCCTTTTCCCGGTGGTGTTCCAATACTTCTGGCCCTTGAGAATCCCAGACAACTGTAAGCGTTGATGAATTTTCCAGCTGATGGTTGACTTTTGAAATTTTCTTAGGATGTTTCTGTTCCGTACTCTGCTGTTTACTCTCAGACTCGTAGTGATGAATCCGTGTCTCGTCACCAGTAATGACTCTCTCTTCAAAACACTTTAGAGTATCAGTACAAATTTTGTTTGCAGATATCCAAACACTTCTGTTTGTGTTGTTCTGTGAGTTGTTTCGGCACCAGGTACACCCTCAGACCACAAAAAAAAAAGGAATCACTGAACGCTGCTCTTCTTTCATGCAAATTTTTTACTTACTGTCTACAAGTAGGGATGGGATGGCTCTTTTTATCCATCACTACCATGCCAACATTATTGCTAAAGTACCTTCCTAAAAAAGTTACATTTTAAATTTAACTTTAGATAATTCTTTCTACATATTTGAAAAACTTTACTGACATCCATTTTGGTAGCACAGTTTCTGTCATGTTGGGACACGAGTTTCATTTCCTGTGTGTGTCCATATAAATGTGTTTTCACACCCGACACGCTTATCTTTTCCGAGCTGAAGTTTATAACACCGTCACCCGCTTCCATGTCACAAACATAATAAATAGTTGTATTTCACTTTCATATTTTCGTTGCTGTCAAGATAAAGATAAAGTCTTACGTTACATGTACAAATACATGTTCTGCACTTTTACACTACAGTGCTCTTGTAGCTAATGTCATACTGATGCTATCATCTTACAAATGCCTTCACAACTTCAGAACATTTACATATACAGTATTTGGATGTATATTTGCACCTTAAGTATATTGGTCCTTTGGACGTATATTTGTATATTAACAAAATTCACTGTTTACTGTTTTACATACCGTAGATGTGTATTCATTCAGACGTTTATAAGATATATCCACTCGTTTATTTATATCTATTTATTACAAGTACACTGCTGTTACCTTCATACAAAAACCAGTTTTGTACCTTCATACAAAAAAATTGCAATATTGCACTGACTGCTGATATTTTTATACAGACTTTCCATATTGCATAGACAATGAGAGAGAAGAGAATTTCGATTCCTCTGTGTGTCTGCACATACTATATATGGTGGCGTTGACAAATAAAAACCTTGAATCTTCAACCTTGGAGTCAGACTATGAGATGCGCTGCTAAGCATTTTAGCCGGACAGACAGATTAGAGAGATTTGTACTACGAGCTAGAACATCAAACTACCCTGAATTTCACTTGCTGACTTTACAATTACAGGGGAGAAAACACAAGGGGCTGTGTAGTGAGCACCAGACTCTGCCGTAAAGTGGTATCGGTGCAGAAGTGTAGGAACGGAAGTAGATTAAGACTGCATGAGACTGCAGCCTGATACTGGTATACAGTAGGTGCATCCCTAACCATGAATAATTCATATCAATCAAAAACGCCATGCCATGGGACTCAACAATTGTACAAATGTTCAATTTCTAATGCATCAGGCTACTCCTTCTCCTCCTCCTCTTCCTCTACCAGTTTCAGTGTCACTTCAGTTGTTGTAGTTCAGTAGCACAATACTACAGAAGTCCATGACTGCTGGGGAAACTGAGACGCCATGCCATGTGACTCACGTAGATAAAATGCTTGACTTTACCTGATGTAATCTGTATTATTTATTTTATTGTAATTTTATTGTTCTTACCTGAACATACCTCTGGAGTGTGTGTGTGTATGTGTGTGTGTGTGTGTGTGTGCTTTACATGTTTTACTTTATGGCTTTTCATTCGAATGTATTTTTAGTCATTTCACATTTAATTTATTTACATTTTATCCATTACCTGTGTCAAATTGCAGTGCCTTGCAAAAGTATTCATACCCCTTGAACTTTTACACATTTTGTCAAGTTACAACCACAAATGTAAATGTATTTTATTGGAATTTTATATGATAGACTAACACAAAATGGCACATAATTGTTAAGTGGAAGGACAATGATAAATGGTTTTTCAAAATGATTTACAAATAAAAATCTGAAAAGTGTAGCATGTATTTGTATTCACCCCCTTTACTTTGATACCCCTAACTAAAATCCAGTGGAAATAATTGCCTTCAGACGTCACCTGATTAGTAAAGAGAGTCCACCTGTGTGTAATTTCATCTCAGTAAAAATACAGCTGTTCTGTGAAGCCCTCAGAGGTTTGTTAGAGAACATTAGTGAACAAACAGCATCATGAAGCCCAAGGAACACACTAGACAGGTCAGGGAGAAAGTTGTGGAGAAGTTTAAAGCAGGGCTAGGTTATAAAAAAAAAAATCCCAAGCCCATCTCAAATAGTTGAGCGCTGTTCAATCCATCATCCGAAAATGGAAAGACTTGAGACTGGGCTTGAGAAGAGCTACAATGGAATGGTTTAGATCAAAGGATATTCATGTGTTAGAATGGCCTGATGTCCAAACCAAATCCAATTGAGAATCTGTGACAAGACGCTCTCCATCCAATCTGACTGCGCTTGAGCTATTTTGCAAAGAAGAACGGGCGGAAATTTCACTCAGAGCTGGTAGAGACGTACCTCAAAAGACTTACAGCTGTACTTGCAGTGCAAGGTGTTTCCATAAAGTATTGTGTCCCTTTTTGTCGGTCTGTCACATAAAATCCCAATAAAATCCATTTACCTTTGTGGTTGTAACATGACAAAATGTGGAAAAGTTCAAGGGGTATGAATACTTTTGAAAGGCACTGTACTTACTGGATAACTGTCAACGTCAAAGTTTTCAGATTGGAACTAACAACGACTGGATGACAAAAAGCTTTTTAAACTTTACTAAATTTGAACTTTTTTCACCATCGTTCCCCAGGCTACACTTTCTCCATAGATCCCCAGCCCACCTCTGCCTAAGATGTCACATCAAACAGCACTTTTTCCACTTGACTGTCCACAATAATTCCTTAAATATCAGGCAATAATCTTACCTGGCAGGGGGCCATAATTAGAGCTGTCATCATTTCACCCACGCATGCCATCTACTATACAGGGCTTTAGACAAGACTAAGAGATTAACACTTTTATTCAAATAGTTCCAAGCATAATGAGTGGTATAGAGAGAAACATTTAGCGTCTGGTAAACCCATATCATCACGGGTGGCATAAGACGGTGGCTTAAAAGCTTTTTCTCAAACCAAAATGCCATTCTAAATGTCATTCTCATCAGGAGCAGAGTAAAGCAAGAGTCTGGTTAGAGAGATTCTCAGTCTGCTGTAAACCTCGAGATCTTCAGCAACCTCCTGATGTGATTTAGGAAGCAGTGGGACAGAAAGTAATCTCCTGCATTGACATGAACAGGATGTCGTAACGTTATTGAAATCATCATGTTCTTTGTTCCAATATTGGTTTGTCCTTTCAAGCAGAGTTCACGACAGGGTGAGTAAGTGGTGTCACTTGGTCATTGTTTTGGTACATTAAACATTTTTCAATGAAAAGCACTTTAGAATGTCTCTTTTAGTCTGGACACCATGGGGGTGCCATTTTTCAATATACAAACATGCATTTAGGGAGAAAATATCTAACAGGCAGAATAAATACCCAATCTAATCATAACATTGTGTTCTACAAAGCCTGGTCAATAAAACAGGCCATTTGAGACGGATACATTTTTGGGGGGCTGAATCAAGCAAAGAGAACAACTAAAGTGGTCTGAAATTAGTGGACCATTATCAGAGGCTGAAGAGATAGTGCTGAACTGTCAACTTTGTGAAATTAATATGGTCAGAAAAAAATAATAAATGGAGATCACTTAAATGCTTGGTGAAGTTGCATGTAAAAAAAAAAAGAATTAACAGTAAAAACAGAGCTACGTATGTTTAATAATGAAAGTAAGAGCATTTCCATATACACACAATGAAATGAGAACTCACAGGATTGGGACTAAACAGCTGTGTGGCCATAAGAAAACCACAAAGATTAGACTTTATTGACCCTATTCCAGAGTGATGGGCGTGTCAGGGTAAGAAGGGAAGCGCATGAAGTGATGATCCCATCATGCATAGCGTCCACTGTACAAGCCTCTGAAGACAGTGTTATGATCTGGTGTTGGTTCAGTTGATCGGGTCTGGGCTCAGCAACGTTATGGGGCAATAAAACGAAGTGTGTGCTGCAATCAAAGCTAAAGCTAATAAACTTTTTTTTTTTTTTTTTGTCCAGACAGTGTATTTCTGTTTTTAACCATTTTTCTTCAGGCTGTTCCAGCCTTAAACAAGAGAATTACTTAAACTAGAAAAACTAAACGAAAAAAAAAGTCCATATTTTCCCTATTAAGCCAGATGAACTTCATTACCCAGGGATAATACTTCAGATCTTCAAACAGATGAATCCACCGAGTTTTCTAATCAGTGCCTCATGAGTAATCAAGCGATAATGAAAGCGAATGCTGATTCCCCACATTTTTTTTATAAGAGCGCTGGTGAAATAGCACTACAGCTTGGAGTAGACGTGTAACGATCACAAACACTTAGGTGTTTAGAATGAACAAATCAGTATCATCGATATCAGAGTGTTATTTCTATAATTCAGTTTATGCCTCCTGTACAAAGCGGAGCACTACGTTTCCAAACTAATTCATAAATGATGCTACATGCTAATCAGACAGCGCTGATGTTCATCTGTTCCTGAAGGAAATGTACGCGCGACTGACGGCGTCCCAAACCTGATTAGCACTTATTGAGTCTGTGAATCTTGTTCAGAGGCTCTGGGTATTATTGAATCACTGAACTGTTTCTGTCAGGACTAAGATTCACTCCTAGTTCAGTTGAATCACAGAGTGTAGTAAGTGTATGTGCATTTCAGTGTTTATATTACTCAAGCTGTTTTTCTGGCTGCACAATTGAACAAAACCTGCACATATTCACAGTACGCACTTATATAAATGTATACACACTTCAGGAAAAAAGAAAACTAGTATAATTTACATTATATTAATATAATATTCATAATATTATCATATATATATATCAATATATAATGTACAGGAATTAATTTAGTATTCATATATTTATACAAGTTTTTCTTTTCCTGAAGTGTGTATACATTGTTTTGGCTGACTCTAAATATCTAACTTATACTGATAACATTTTCTGAATCTCTATTATTTTGCAAAACAATAGAAATCCACCTCCCACAGTTTGGACACAATGGATAAATCAGCCAGCAATTTTGTTTAATACAAAACATAACTGTTTGATTTGCATTGATTACGTTAATCATACTGGTAGCAAATTGCAACAAAAATGGGTTTGGTGCTCCAAAAATATTTTTTTTAATTATAAAGAATGTTGGGGAATGTAAGAAACAGATGTTCAACTTCTGATGCATCAGACTGCTCCTTCTCCTCCTCCTCTTCCTCTACCAGTTTCAGTGTCACTTCAGTTGTTGTAGTTCAGTAGCACAATACTACACAAGTCCATGACTGCCGGGGAAACTGCAATGACAGTAACATACTGTAAAAGCATTTTTCTTGATTGCAGCATTCTGCAAAAGTCCATCAGATATGTTTAGTTCATTCACAGGAGCTGCTGTTTTGCCCAGCTGTTCGTGCACCAAAACTGATCACATGACCAATAGAAGTGATGTGATTGGCTTTTTATTGATGTCACAATAAAACGTTTTGCTATAAAACATAGCCATGCAAAGATCAAAGCCTCCAAAAGATAGATATGTACAGTAGCAGATTTCAAATTAAAGGTTTTCTCATAGACAGCCTTGTGTGCCTGAGGAAAAAAATGTACCAGAAGGAATGAAAGTCTGAAAATCTATTGCATTTTGCAGTCAAACCCTTATACTGTATATGTGATAGGTATATATGGGAAAGCACTGACATATGAGGCTGGAATATAAAATATATTATATTTATATTAGAAAAAAAGAAATCTACTTTACACTTTTTTTTTTTTTAAAGGGAAGCTGACAGATGTGGTATTTCAGCTCTAAATGTTAGCCGTGATGTTTGATTGAGATGTCACATCATGACATTTATCACTGTAGTGTTTTTTTCCCTTCACCATATATTGCAGTGCTCTTTCTCTCCTGCACATTTCCTCTCCATCTCTCTCTCTCTCTCCATCTCTCTCTCCATCTCTCTCTGTTATTCTGTCTCCTGATGGATTGCCATAATGACTGCTCTCTCTACAGTTCACCCTGTTTTTTTAATCTGCTTTCTCAGCCAAGTGGACCTGTTCCATACGGAGCGTTTCAGTCAGGCAGCCCTAAGTATCAAGGGAGCTTTGTTAGATGAGCTCTTAGACAGTTGAAGGATTGAATTCATCGTCACTGTAGACTTCAGGAGCAGAGTTAACCCGAGAAAACATCGCGATCTGATACGATTTCCATATTTATTTATTTTTATTATTGGAATTGTAGATGGAGCACCTGGTAAAGGTGAGAATTGAAAAACTGAATGTTTCAAACATACACTGGGTTTACTCGACATCTTGAACACTTGCGGTGTTCTGTCATAGGAAAATAATCAACAACATGTTGGTGAGATACGTTCTCACGCAAACCAGAGTTACTAAGAATTACAGTTATTCTTTATGAAAGTACAACATTGTGTGTTTTATCTGTAAAAAAAATTTAATTTAAATTTAAAGCCACCAGTAATGTTGAAATAACAGCTGGTGGATTTTTAGCGCCACCCTTTTCCCTTTGTCCTACGAGTAGACACTGGTGTGATGATGGAGGTGATGCGCACTGATGCACGGTGAGATGGCAATGATGGTGCTTTAAAAGCAGAGATTTTGACACAGACAAGCTGCTCGGATCGATCAGAGGGGAGGGACATTCCAGCGGCTCATTGCACACAGACTAATGCACCTCTATAGTATTTCTGTCACAATCTTCAGGCAGTGCAATCGGAAAAAATGTCTGCGAGTCTCCTGCAGAGGTGCAACGAGCCTTATGACATTAGCGAGGCAGGGCAAAAAAAGAGTTATGGGTTTTATTGTGGGCTTTGTGTCCTTTGTAATCTGTAAATGTACTGTCATATATCATGTCCTTGAAAGCTTTGCACACACACACACACACACACACACACATGCACTGTGGGGAGTAGCAGAGAAGGTGACCTTACTGATGGAGATCTGCTTTACATAAAGTCAGAGTGAAAGAGTGCACCAACTGTGTGATTAAATGTGAGTAAAGGTGCAGTGTGTCATTTTTTAAAGAGTCCCTAGACTACTACTTGTCTAAGGGACTCATAATAATAATAATAATAATAATAATAATAGTAATAATAATAAATATTTTAAGCAGTTTTTTTTTAATCGACTGTGTGATTAAGTGGTTAGTAGACAACTACTGTACCACCACCACCACAACCTGCTACTATTATTATGAATAATAATAACAATAATAATAATAATAACAACATGGCACGGTGGTGTAGTGGTTAGCACTGTCGACTCGCACCTCCAGGTTCCACGTTCAATTCCCGCCTCTGTGTCTGTGTGCATGGACTTTGCATGTTCTCTTTGGGTTTCCTCTGAGTTCTCCGGTTTCCTCCCACAGTCCAAAGACATGCTGATCAGGCTGATTGATGTTCCCAAATTGCTCGTAGTTGTGAATGAACGTTTGTGTGCGTGTGTATGTGAATGTGCCCTGTGACAGATTGGCACCCTGTCCTGGGTGTCCTTATGTGTTTATACTGTATATGTGTGTATTTAATATATTTGTTACTTAGTAATCAGTATAAAGCATCTTTATGTGTCTTTAAAAGTGCTGTATTCATTAAATGTATTATTTATATTATTAATAGTACTAGTAGCAGTAGTGTTTATTTTTATTGTTTATTTTTTATTATTTACAGATCAACATGCACTTTTTCCAGTTACATTTAAACTTTTTAGGGCATTCATTAAATACTTGGAAACTGAGATCTGAGGAAGTTTTTTTTTAGCTTTTGTGATTTTTTTTTTTTTTTTTTAGAAAAGTTTCATTTTTATGTTGCAAATCAAGGTCTTAAAGTAAAGTTACCATATACGGTATGGTTCCACACCCATCTAGGGTAATAATTTGTCAATTCAATTCAGTTCAGTTCAATTCAATGCAGTTGTATTTATGTAGAGCGTTTAACAATCGTCATTGTTGCAAAGCAGCCTTACAGTATAAAAAATATTATGGAAATAAGTTAAAAAAAAAAAAAATCAGTTTGTCCCTGATGAAGAACAATGATAAAGTTAAAGGAACATTTATTTAAACAAAAATGTGCAAAAATACCAAAATGTTTTCCAAAATGTTTTTTTTTTTTTCCAACCAAAATGTTTCTTTATCTTTTTTTTCTTGAGGTACCGATACTGGTACTGATCCAGTTACTGAATGTGGTTCATCGACACCAGATTAACAGTTTAATGTTAAACTGTGATCACATCATGATCCATGTTGCTTTAAGACTATTAACAGCTATTAACAGCTTCTTTCACAAGTCTCTCTCCATTTCTCTCTTAAAGTTGTTTCTCGCTTAATTAAGACAGTAAAAAAATATATATTTTCCTGGCCTGCAGAATTTTAACTATATCTGACTGTTATAAAGCACTGACACTAATTTAATTCTAATTTAATATTAATCAACACCTTCTGATCAATTAGCATGGAGAATTTAACAGGACTGTGATTAGAAAAAAAAGTTAATGAATAAAGGCTTCATGTAGAAAAATAAACAACATATGAAACAAAAATTAATAAAATTAATTAAACAAATAAATATTAAATAACAATAAAACTAAATAAAATATAAATAAATAATAAATAATAATAAAACAAAATATTACTTAATTCCTTGATATAAATTTTTTATTACCACAAAATCGTGCTGTTGTACTGAATATCAGTGTGGCCTCGTGTCTAAAGCCCAAACACCTTCTTGCTGATATTCAGTATAGCGGCGCTCTGGCTCTGTAATATGACTGAATATCCTGTCTATAATGTGCCCTGAGCGTAGTGGGAAAAAACTCGCACAGCTGTAAGAACATCTGCTCAATCGGCTAATTTAATAAATCATCGACTCCTTAACACGATCATACTGATGATATGTCGACTCGTATAGCTGACAGTACAGACGTGAAACAACTTGGTGATATTGTTCATTCTAATTGAAAACATTGATTTCTACTAGTTAATAAAGATAAATGTTATCGGCTTGTTATAGCCAGTGTGTGTGTGTGTAAGTGTGTAAGTGTGTGAGAGAGACACTGCAGCAGTGGTGGGTCTGGTGGAAAGGTCCAACATTAAGGAATCCGTTCCTCAGAATGAGGTCTGATTGTGTGGTGGTTTAGTGTTAATGTAATTATCATTTGAGGATCTCTGAGATTTTCATACTACTTTTTTAGTTTCTATCATTTTTATGGACTATACTCCATATACATCATATACCCCTTTTATAAAATGACCAGTAGGAACAACAGGAATATACTGTATTTCTTCTCAATATTTTAGTTTTCTGAGTTGACTAGAACTGATATCACAATATGAGGATGGGTTCCCTGTTGAGTCTGGTTCCTCTGAAGGTTTCTTCCTCTTGTCACTTGTTCAAGAGGGACAAACTAATCATAGTAATTTAACTTATTTCCATATTTATTTTGATTCTGTAAAGCTGCTTTATGACAATCACCATTGTTTAAATGACTCTATAAATACAAATGAATTGTATTTATAGATATATATGAATCTCAGAATTATTGCCATTTGTGCTTGGATTTGTCTTAATCCTGGACATAATATTGGTAAGAAAAAATCTTGTAATGGTTTTGATAGGAAATAATACATTTATGTTAGTATCCTACTGTATACTGTTCTTATTATATAGTGCATGATTAAAGCCCACTAGTTAGTTAAATCTTTCATATTAATAAAGCTTTAATCAAAAATCTATCAGATGATGTTAATAGTTGATCATGACTTGGCCTTGCTTTCGCTTGGGCTCGATCTGGTCTTGGACCCCACCGATAGACTCTGACTAGGGTTCTAGGGATTAAATTAGCCATGTTTTTACAGCAGACTGAGGTCATTCAGGCAGAGAAGAAGGACATTGCTTACCTCCATGTTATACCATGCCCATATACAGTATATACAGTATATATAAAGTATTTGCCCCTTACTGATTTTTTGTGTATATTTGTTACACTTAAATGATTCAGATCATCAAATGAATTTTAACATTACACGAAGATAACCCGAGTAAATAAAAAAGGCAGTTTTTTTAAAGATGATTTCATTTATTAAGGAAAAAAATATCCAATCCTACCTGCAAGATATTTTTCGTTATCTTGCAGTATATCTTCCTTTTCGTTGAATCATGAACACTGACCTTAACTGAGGCAAGTGAGGTCTGCAATACGTTAGATATTGTTCTGGGTTCTTTTATGAGCTCCTGGATGAGACGTTGTTGTGTTCTTGGAGTATTTTTGGTAATCCCGCCACTCCCGCCACTACCACTGTTCCGTGGTTCACTTGCGTCCCAAAGCGTTAGAAATGGCTTTATAACCCTTTCCAGACTGATACAGTACATGTCATTTACTTTGCTTCTCATCTTTTCTTGAATTTCTTTAGATCGTGTTGCTTTTTGAGATATTTAAGGATGCCAGACAGGTTCTTTTTAAGTGATTTTTTATAATTCTACAGGTCTGCCAGTAATAAGGCCTGGGTGCGGCAAATGAAAATGAACTCAGCTTTAAAAAATCACAGTCCATTCATGATTTAGCTAAGAGGGGGTTGAGGTGGGGGGGGGCGGGGGGAGGGGGTGGTAGTGGG
>JAQQZS010000039.1:3109394-3120398 GCA_030068045.1 Platyallabes tihoni | reverse complement strand
TTATCTGATCGACATTTTCCCATTTCTCATCTGTGATTCTCTCTCCGATTACCGAACAGGGAGTGTATTTGGCGTAAGAAGTACTCTTAGGAATTTATAAACCATGGAGTTTATGCCATGATTGCATGATTATGCCTATAGCCCTCTCTCTCTCTCCTTAGCTTCCCTGTCTTTTAAGGCCAAGTCCAGCCTTCCTCAAAAACAACATTCAAAACTTCTCTTCCCTGATCACTGAGTCCCGATTCTAAAAAAAAATCTCTTAACATTGCTTTCTATTCTCCCTAGTTCTTGGAGCTGTGCCACCATATCTAGCCTCTCCTGAATATATTTCCTGGTTCTGAAAAGGAAACGCGTCAAGAAGAAAGACTGTGTGGAAGCACCGGATAAAGCAGACAAAGTGTTTTTAAGACAAAACAAATGAAGACAAAATCAGGGAAGGATGCATTAGAGCTTTTAATGGAAGGCTGGTATCGGAAAAAGAGGCCGGGAAGATGAGGGCGAATGAGACCTACAGCTGGCGGAAATGTAACCTACTGGATTCCAACCGCTGTTAAACAACAAAGAAGAAGAAGAAGAACCTATACTCTTCTGCAAAGATTTTCAAACTTGGCTGTTGGGATTTGTGCTCGTTCAGCAACAAGAGCACTAAGGAGGTCAGAGCACTGTGGCTGTACAACAAGACCTGGGGCAACATTCCAATACCGCATTCCGACTCCTTCGAAGGGTGCTCAGTGGGGGGTTGAGGTCAGGGCTCTGTGCAGGTCATCAAGTTCTTCCACTACAACCTCATTAAACCTTGCTTTTACAGTTCCACGTTGGAACAGGTTTGAGGTTCTTAGTTCTTGTGAAAGTGAGTCCTATTGCTTGAGACTGTGAGCAAATCCTATACAGTTTATGGGAGGACCAACATACGGGTGTGACGGTCAGATTTTTTGAAAATGGTAGACTAGGTTGTGATTTCCACCACTTGAACTTAAAAAAAAAAAAAAAACACAATCCTGCTAGCTCAACTTTGAGAACGTTGCCCTAGGGTAGTAGTTTCCAACAGTGCTGTCCAGGGACCCCCAGGAGGATCTGTAAAGCAATTGCCAGAGTGTCTGTGATGTTTCACTGTGATTTAGTTACAGCTGAGGGAATTCACAACACACCATTATCAAAGTTAAAAATAACACCATCCTGGTCTTAATGTGTTCTCTGGAATCGAGCAGCTCTTTGGCTCCAGTAAGTAGACAAAATATTATCGTACACTGCGGTGACAGTTCAATCCTGACCTTGGGTTTCCGTCTGAGCAAAGTTCTGAAGAAACTACTAGAGTTTGCAAAGACAAAGCCGGTAACCTAACCCGTCCTGAAGAATGACGCAATTCTGACAAATGAGCTTGCGTGCAATTTCCATTTGAAATGCCTCAATTGATGAGCCTCGGTTATATTTAGCTTGTTTTGCTTTCTCTGTTTGGCATTCGGACACATTTGTTCCACAAGCTTTCTGCCCCCGAAGCAACAACACAACAGAACATTTCACACATTTGTCATTAAAATGCCCTAGATTGTCATGCAGGGTTTATAGCAACAACAAACGAGCTGTCACTCATGCTGGTTTATTTAAAAAACTATAATGCGAGTAAAGAGAAATCATGTTTATATTGGTAGAATGAAACAAAGAACTCCACATTTCACTCTCAGGGGTAATGGTGTGTCTTTTCAGTGCTGCTTGCGCACCCTGGTGGGAAAACTGTGTTATTTCACTCTGTCTTTTCTAGTGTGAATGTCTAAATAACTGGCAGTGATTATTCGTGATCTTTTAAGTGTCCGCTTAAAAGATCAAACAACCACCTTTTTTTATTATTATTATTATTATTATTTTTTTTACACTTTATAACCTAAGCAAAATCTAATCATAAATTCTCGTTTGTTTGTTTATTACTGCAGCACCAATTATGCAAAAAAAGATATAAAAGTACAAGTGTTCAAGTCAATCTGGGATTTTTGATTGTGCAAAATAACAGAACACAGCTATAAGAGTAACAACTCTTTTTTATTTCTCTATATTATCCCCTGCTACACTAACCCACTTATCCCAGTGTTTCACTAGTGCTTGGACACCATCAAGGTAGAAAGTTTTCTCAGTACGCCGGAGTCATGATCGGAGTGCCTGTTTGATTCACGTCTGAAACCCTGGCCTCCCAGGAACTCCTTTAATGGCCCAAACATGTGAAACTGCCTTGGAGCGAGGTCAGGACTGTACAGGGGATGTGGCAATAACTGCTAGCCGAGCTCCTGTAATGTGCAAGTGGTATTGGTGAATGACAGTTCATACAGACAGATGCGTCTCTTATGCAAGTTGGCGACGTAGATTTCCAAGGATCAGACGTTCCACTTGCTGAAAGTTGAAGGGAACAACTGCGGTGCAACGTACAGCCTTCTTTAAAACGTTTGCACCACTCAAAAGTCCCAGTTTGACTTGAACACCCCTCATGTAATATATTTATGTGTGTATTTGATCGCATTCAGTATGTTAAATATACTTGTCTTTATGCTGCACATATTCCTCCAACTCAGAAAAGTACTTTATAGTTAAGTTGTTTAGATGAGTTCGGTGAGTTCAAGAAGGGGAAGAGTCATTTTTGTAGTCTGGCCTTTTCCTCTGAGTCTGAACATTATATCCATCCTGAAGTTTGGTGTGAACTGAAGCTCTTGACCTTTATGCACCTCACTGCTCCTAAGTTATTGGCTGATTGACTATTTGCACAGATGTTCCTATTAATGTGTATTATATATGTTATGGCAAAATCTACAGCTGAAGTCATAATCTTAAGTAATAAAGACGTAGGCTTCTTGCGCAACACTAAACTGTTGTAACTGTAAACTGAGAAACAGTCCAAAAAGTACAGTTTGGCTGCACCGAACATCTTAGTTCTGACAAACAAACAGTAAACATGTTTAGCAGAATATATTTACTGTCTCAAATACATACATAAATATTAACAAATATAATCTGTATGCTTTTGACAGGGAAAAAGTTTTCAGCAAACAATTAAAGAAATGATTCAGAATCAACTGAAAAAAAAAAAGATTTCTAATACTGAATTCTAGCAAAAACACATTTCTACACATTAAAGAGAGGAATTCGGAGGGTGTTAACATATTTCCCGCTAAATAGAATATTACAGTACTTTAATACGTATAAAAATAGAGTCTTTGGAAATTTTGGTTGGTTTTCTGAAATCGCTGATTCGGACGATTGGGTCGATGGGGCTGGAATGTGCCACCTCGAGACGCCGCTTCAGTGACACATCCGTGACGTCATCTCTTTCTGTTAGGACGGAGAAAAGGGAAGATGCGTCACACAACACGTAACGGAACACACAAGAACTTCATAAAAGGCATACATTTTACATTATTGTGCGAGTATTATGTGATCATGTAAAAAAAAAGTGAGAATGTTTTACGTTTGAGACTACATCCGAAAAATGACTACATGCACTACATTAGTATTAGTTTATGTTGCTGTTATGTGCTGCCTCTTCCTGTTTTCAAAGAAGACCAATTATACGTGGAATTAGACTGAATGAATGATTCTTGCAGACGAAGAGACTTTCTTTCACATTCTCTTATTGCAGCAATGAATTTGGTAAAAATTATCCTCAAATGTTAGTGGATCAACCAAAACATGTTTGTTATCTTAAGATGATATTAGTTTTTCACTAGTTTTTCACTGTTATCCTCCTAGAAACAAATGCTCACGTCTGCTAGGGATGGGAATCACCAGGGTTCACCTGATACGATATTATTACAGTAGCTACTGTAGGTGTCAATTCGATTTGTGTTTCAATTCTATAAGTATCATGATTTTAGGAATATACATATTAATGTGTTTTCTCATGTGTGAATAGCGCCATCTGGAGGATTGTAAAGAATAACACCATTTTACTACCCTAAATGCAAACATACTGTATATAAATAAAAATGTTTTAAAAAAAAAAAAAAACTATTTTGTTGTCAGTTGTCCCTCATCTCAAACGGTTACCAGATGAAATCGCATGTTTAAACCATCACTCTCCAACAGGAACCCTAACATTGGAGATGTTGCTACAGTATATTAATTATTATATTATTATAATTAGGTTGTGACATCGTTCACAACATCGAGACAAAACACTGTTTTACATTAAAATTAATTTCATAAAATGACAGTTGTTTTACTTCGAATGAATGACAAAAAAATGTTGCAAATACAACCTTAAAAAAAATAAACATTTTCTTAAGGTATATACTTTCTTTGCTTAATTTAGGTTTGAAGATTAAATGAATGAAACCGTAGCCAATGTGTGACTGCGACAGGCTGCAAAGTGCAATTTAAAACTTGGTTGTTTATGTAGAAGCCTCAGCAGCGACCTCATTTCCTCTCTCGTCTGTTCCAACCACACAGCGATCAGCATCTGCAGTATAACTAATCACCGGCCTGATCATCTGTCATCATCTGCACCTGTGTCTCACTGCGTCAGGACTTAAGTTAGACGTTTTATATGTTGAAATGATTGATAGGTCACTGTGCAGCTCAACAAACAAAAAATATTCCTCTGAAACTGCTCAGGTACAGAGATTGGACTGAATATAATGAGATGCAAAAACTTGTCCTTCATGAAGCCTGAACACCAAACTTTTTTTTTAGAATCTATCATGCCATTAACTTGCACTACCTCAACCCACTATCTCAGTATATCACAGTTTTTTTTTTGTTGCATTGTGTCATGTTGTTGTGTTGCTGCTCCTGTTTTGCACATTTGCACGTGCGACGTGTGTATGTCGTCTTGTGTTATCTTTTGTATAGTTCTAGTTTGTATAGTCCTAGTTAGCAAGTTAGTTTCTGTTCATTTATGTTACATGTATGTAGGACCTCGAGGTCCTGGAGGAACGCAGTTTCGTTTCACTGTGTACTGAACAGTACCGTACTTTATTATTTTGTGGCACTCACTGTTTGACGAAGTAATATATGTGTTGTCTCAACAGCAGGTTCTCTGGCAGACAGGCGTTTAGCTCGGGGCGTGTTTTATGACCTTGCCATTGTGTCTTGACAACCAAAAAGAAGTTCAGTGTCTCGATCAGACTTGATGATGTTAAGGATGAGTATATATTGACTTCAACATTTACTTCTTAGCTTCAAGTAGGAGAAAAAAACTCATTTACATCAGCCACATCTTTTGGCAGGAAGAGATGATGTGGAAAACCCAGTGAATCACCCTGGCACTATGAACTCCCAGAGGCGCCCAAAATGGCTTGTTACTCACACGCTTTTAGTCTTTTGCTTCTCCTCCCTCTCCCTCTCTTTTTTTAAAAACATATTTAAATGGAAATGTATCCACACACACTAAATGACATTTATGGGTTTACATACACAGACTTTCCTCCTCAAACCTTTCCATTGCCTTCAGAGCTTTTTCTTTACACATACTCAAAGGTAACGTATTACAGTATCCTCATTTTAGTTTGAGGTCTTAAGGCGTGATTAGTACTGTTCCCAGGGAAGATTGTTCCCCCCACTGCCCCCAATGACCAGCATTCACACTGTTATTTTTCTCCGTACTCGGGTAAATTTGCGTATTTTCACCCTCCAATACAGCAGGTGGCAGTGTGCACTTTAAGCCATTAAGCACAAAGAGAAGAATATGCCTACTATTATTGATATTTTGGAAAAAATGTCTCTCCTGCCCTCCTACTCTATCTGCTAAAACTGTGCAGAGAGATTTCGGAGGAGACAGACGGCACTGATGACATCACGTCCACTTCCAGTTTCACGTACGATTGGATCATCCATATCCGATTCGATCCGCGCCCGAGTACACTCTATAGTACTTGAGACCATCTTTTCTATAGTACTCTGATCCCAGGGCTCTAATGTGTAAACGCTCTTATAGGTCTCAATAGAGTGACTGCAGAATGCAGGATCAGAGTTGACTTTCAACTGCCTGAATTGTGCCTGCTTGAATTTCATTCACTCCTTTTCCAAACGCGCTGCTTCAGTGTCTATTGCTTTAAACCAACTGCCGCTGAACGCCCCTTTAGGGAAGTGCATTGTCCCAGCCAACCAGATTTCAGGGACAAGAAACGCAAAGGTTAGAGACCTCATCAAGCAAGAAAAAAAGCAGAGCTGGGCGGAGTTGAGTGTTGGGCTGGTGCAGGGTGTCCTGGTATATGAGGTCACAATAGGTGGGGGAACCTTGTTTAAGTGCTGGATAATACAAACATGAAATAAAGGATAAACAGCAGGGAATGTGAATTTTGCATAATAGGTCCCCTTTATCTCTAAGTATCCTTATGTTTATTGTGCATTAATGCTGAGCTCCACCTAAACCTGACCTTAACCCTTAACCTTAGTCCAACAGTCCTTCCCTTGTAGGGACATTTTTTTCCCACAGATATATAAAAACAAGACCCCACACACACTCCTACTGTTTTATGTCTCAGTGAGTGTCTCACACACTCTCTAACAAAACTAAACAGTATGACACGTTAGAGAACTTCCCTTCTTTGGTTGTCCGTCTCAGAGAACTCAACATTAAACACTGATTCCCAATCAGAACGGCCCTTAAAAATCCCTTGCTAAGGGTGTATGATCACTAATGTGAATTCAAACCTGTGTATAACCTGCTTGTTTCTGTTTTCCTGTTACATAACAGCACATGTGAAAGTCGGACGAGTTCTCGGGAGGATGTGGTGCAGCGACATCATTTCCTGTGTAAACTAAGAGTCGCAACAGTGGAGGAGGTTCAGGGTCTTATTTGTCTTTTTACTTAACATGTAGATGCAGTCGAACAAACAGGAATCAATGATTAGACATTACTGAACACTGGCGGCTTGTCGACACCTGAAAACACACTGCCGATTCAACTAATTCGTTAATTAACAGCTCAGTGAGTATGGTAGAGCAGGAAAAAGACTAAAACACACACACACACACACATATACACAAACACAGATATACACAAACACTGACCAGTGGCTCAAGCTCCTTGTGGTCTATGAGGTTGAATTCAGTAACAAAGTAGTAGAAATGTTTGTAACAGGTGTTCACGTGCGCTTCTGCCCCCATCTGACTGACTCGGTCGAAGTGGTGGATGTAGACGTGGACGAAGACGCGGAACAGGCGTGACAGGATCTTCTTCGCCACCTGCATGAAGCCCTTAGGGAAGGGTGTACCTGTGGGGTGAAGCCAATAGACATGCCGTTAGAAATCTGCGTCTTTGGTTGTACTAAGTACACGTATCTTCAGTTTCTAAAAAGCATGTCTTCTTAGGTTGAAAAGATAGTTTAACACATTAACAAACAATAATCGATTAATCATTACTGATCATTAATTTAAAAAAATTGAGCTGGAGACAAAAACACTGCTTTTGTCTCTCTGATATCCAACATCACCCACCGCCTGAACTGAAGTTCGCCCTCTTGTGGTAGACAAGCTAACGGACATGTGAGCTACAGAGAAATATTACGCAAAACATTACAGGTTACTGCATTTTTATCTGGTTACATCTTAACAGGAATTAATTGATTAATCGCTAATCTCTCTCTTTTAGTTCACATTTTCAGATTCACTTTTAACACCGTATCCGACTCACAAAAGCAGCTGTTTTTTTTGCTAAACATAGGTGGGTTTTTGTATTATTTAAACCCTCGATGTCAAATGCCAATTCCAGGTTGCACTTTCCATCTGGCTTCATTTAACTTCCTCTCAGTTTTCATACTAAACACAATAAAGAAACCATGACTCACACACGCTGCATTTAAACCACACACAAAAAATCCCCACAGCTGAAGTTATATGCAAGAAGAGCAGTTATAGCATGTACACATTATAATACCGTAGCGAGAGTTGTTTAGTATAACCCAAATATCTCTAGTCTTTAACCCAAATATAGTTCATCAACCAAGACATGTCATGTTACAGAATTATTCTACTATATAACATATAAATGCGTCATTTCACTATTCCGAGAGACAAATGATGTTTATTTATATCCCATACTCGAGTATTATTTTTTTCCCACGGCAATTTAACATTTGACAAAAACATATTTGTGGCTAACACTTGTTACAGAGCGCAATTAGCATTATTATTCTATAACAACATTAATATCACATCATCTTATACTGTATATCACAAAGACATCTTTACGTAACACAGGATGATATTTTTGTGCGTTTGTCCGGTTTATAATTAGCAAACTGATAAGGATTGAATTAAGCCATTAAGCTGCGCGTTGGCAAAGTTTTGAAAAGGTGTATTTATATCCTGAGCTGGACTGCGTCACCTGATTTGAAAGGTGACGCTCGGATGAGTGCAGGAGCAGCGAGGCGTCGGGTTTACGGTGACACTGAGACACAGACGGAGTCATCTGGAACGATGGTGGTGCTTTCTTAGAAATGTTTTGTTTGCGTCTGGATAAATGTGTGTGGTTTCAATTAATTCCTACTCATGAGCATTTTGTTCTGACTCCGCGTGTGTAGGTCGGGTCGGGCCTGCTGGGTGTCACAGTGCTTTCTGACTTTGCATCTAATTTGAGTGCGAAGCTTTACAATACTGCAAGTTCACGGCGAGGTCAAACCCAGGTCCAGGTTGCTATGGCATCATCACGGGACGTTTTAAACAAAGGAATCTAAATCTTTAAAAGTTTTTGTTATTTAGTTTTTAATGGAATAAACCTCTAAACACAGACTTCTAATCTGATTACCGTAAAACACCCTATAACCTGTAAGTGCGCTCCGGTTTCTAAGTCGAACGGGTTGATTCATGCTCGCTGGTTAAAAGTCAACACCTGAGTGTGAGAGCGATTCAGAAGCGCGGTATTATGGGTTGTCCCGATGTATGTAGTGCAACCAGAAAGAGATGTGAGTTGGACGAGGAAATAAACAAAATAAGATCAGTCATTTCCTGATGTGTACACTTTAGCCTAAGTGTGACGTGCTTGTGAATCTCACTCGCATGTCAGACAGCAGTATGAGTGACAATGACGCAAATTTCTAATTCAGAAGCTTCTTTCTATATAAATAACGTTGCCAGGAAATACGTTTTTGACACTGAAAACAACGTGTTAAATACTACTTTTCTTACAATGTTCTTACAATTTGCTGTTATGAGGCAGTATACAGTACAGTATACATACAGTATATTAAAGGTTTATATTTTACTTGTCATGCTGTTATCATCTCGTGAAGCATGTATCAGGATGTCCAATACGGTGGCTTTGGTCTATTTTCTCATGGCTAGAAATAACCTTGGGAAAAAAGCCACTGAGCAACAAAATAAGCAACGATAAGCCCAAGCTTTATGCTGCTTATGAAATACCAGTGAAAGACCAGGTCAAAATAATTTCTGTAAGTGCAAGTGTTTAAAGAAAGCGAACCTGGGTTGCACGCTGTCTCCACTGTCAATCACACGGACGCTAGCCAGTCACGGGTGTCTATGCGGATATGAATGTGAAATAGGATGGATAGCACTTTCCCTTGTTCCAATGTTTTACAACAACCCGAGCTGTTTGAAAAGATGCAGATGGCTTGATTCACACGTCTTAAATAAAGCAAGTGATAGCGTTCACTTTTCCAGGTTGCCAGGTGTCGGGTGATAGACGAGAGCTGGCTTGTTGGTGGAAGTTTGCCATGACCAAATTAAGGAAAATAATCCTGAAGAGAAGCAGAGGAGACTGTTTGGAAAGAGTATGAGTTTTCCTTACCGACATTGGTGGGGAAGATCTGCTCGTTGTTGATCTGTACCTCGATCCAATCCATCAGCATGCTCATGTACTTCGGGGCGGAAAGCGCCGTGGGCTTCTTGTACTTGTGCTCGTCCTGCCAGCGGTACTCGTACTTGGGCCCCCCGGACATGACGGGGCAGGTCTGCTCGGTGCACGACTCGCTGATGGTGCCGTAGATCAGGTTGATCCGGTTGAAGAAGTCCACCGCGTGCACGGCCACCCAGTCGTTCAGGTCCTCGCCGTGCGGCAGCTGCACAGCCAGCTTCAGGTCCAAGCCCGCGTTCAGGGACGCCTGCGCCTTCTTGTGGAGCTCGAAGCGCTGCGTGCCGGGCTCAAACTTGCGCTTGGGCCGGAACGTTCTGTCCTTGTTGAAGACTTGCTTCAGGGCAAGAGACATGGCGAAGGGGACGGTGTGGATTATGGAAAGACGATGAGGGAGGAATAAAAACAAACGCTAAGGGAAAGGCTGTTGCTCAAGTCACCGACAGCTGTTTTGCAATTCTGAAAGAGAGAGAGAGAAGAGAGAGAGAGAGGGAGAGGGAGAGAAAGAGAGAGATGTTACATAATCAGAATATGTTTCACTTTTAAGGAATCTGACTTGACAGTCGTTCAAATGAGAATTAAGAAGAGGAAAAAAACAAAGTTGAAAAACATTACAAATACAGATTTTCATACGAAACATCCAACAAAGGCAGAAATATGAGCACAAAACCTCCTCTAACATCAACTGAACTCACCAACCTGACCATTACGAGAACTTACTCGAAGGGGTGTGGCCTAATATTCTCATTATCATACTTAGCTGCATACAAAAGAAGCAATTTTACATCCCATGAATCACTAGGCAGATAAAATGGGTGTTTTCAACCTGCTTCATATAAAACTTCTACCTGTTGGACATGAAGGACGTCAGAGCAAACCTGTTCATCTGTAATTACAACAAAAATATCGTCCCTATTTCTAATTTTAACTTATCCAGAATGATGAAGAAGAACAGAGTCGCACTTTAAACGTGACGTAAATTAGATTATCTTGTATAGTTATGTGTTGAAACCCTAGTGACACCAACCCTAGTGACACCTTGATTACAATCGAAGCAAAGCACTTTCACAGTAGAAGCCTCAACTTCTAAAAACATACTAATAACCTATCATCCGGAGATCGCTGGTTCGGTTCCCAGATGATGCTGTAACCTCTCGCAGCCGGAGGTCTAGAGAGAGCTGATTGGCCGAGCTCTCTCAGAGGGGAGGGATGAG
>JAQQZS010000039.1:3088538-3100078 GCA_030068045.1 Platyallabes tihoni | reverse complement strand
CCTTTTATACTTCCTGGTTTGACGCCCGCCTTACTTCCGGGTCCTAGTGCTAGGCGCAGACTGAGTGTGCATGACAGTTGTGGTTGTTTTTGTATGCAAAAATATGTTTATAGTGTTCAAAATCTGTAATCTTGGTTATATTTTTGGGTGGGTGAAAGGGATTATTCACATTTACATTGTTTCCTATGGGAAAATGTCTTTCGCAATACGAAATTCCACCTTAAGAAGAGCTTGCCTCCGGAACGGATTAAATACGTATGCTGAGGTACCGCAGTCTGACTATTTCAGGAATAGTTCCTATACTATAAGAATAATTTCGTAAACATGTATATAGTCTAAACACATAAAAAAAACCCTGGAAAATAAATCATAAATATTTGTAATATCTAACTTCTAAAAAGTAATTTTCATTTGCGTGCGATTCTATGACAGGTCACATGACCAGAAATGCAAACTATCCCACAGATGGAGGAAATGTGGCTTTAAAATTCACATCTGCTTGACTGAAATCACCTAATAATCAGGATTCCATCCGTAAGTCAATAGGGCAAGTTTCATGAGCAGGTTATAACAATCTGGAAAATTACGCTAAACAGGAAGTAGCACAGATACAAGTATAAGAGAAAATAAAAAACCCTAAGATGCATTATTACTATGTTAAAAAGGGGAATAGATTCAAATCTATAAATCTGTCTATAAATATGTTTTTGTTGTCAGGGCAGGTGTTCAATTCAAACAGACTTTAATTGTGCAGAATAACAGAAAACAGAACCCTTAATTTCTCTATATAATCCCCTGCTACACTAATGCATTTATCCCAGCATTTCACTAGTGCTTGGATACCATCAATGTAGAAAGCTTTCTAAGCTTTCTAAGTACTGCCTGCTTCATGACTGAAATGCTCTCCTCCCTGGAACTCCTTTAATGAAAAAAAAACAGCCTGTTTTGATCACCAAAGTTCTGTTTTAGCGGGACAATGCACAAACTCATACGGCCCACCGCACCACTTGCACATTACAGGAGATCGGCTGGGAGTTATTACCACAGCCCTCATACAGCCCTGACCTCGCTCCAAACCATTTCCACATGTTCGGGCCATTAAAGGAGTTCCTGGGAGGTTTAGCAGGTTTTAGCGGGTTTTTAACACATCCATAGATGTTCCATTTCAAAGTTAATACAGTGTTATTATTTCCGAGTTATTAGCTAATAACTAACAAATCTCACGTACTTTAACGTCCAGCATTCTTTCATCAGCTCGTACATGGGCTCTGGGCAGCCAGCTGGACTCTCCATCCGGTTGCCGCTCTGGAGGAAGCTGATCACCTCGGGACCCTTCATTTTCTGCACACGATTAAAAAAGTTTGCAAGCAGCTTAGCACTTTCATAAGTACAAAAGTACAAACATGTTCAGTCAGACTTGTAATGTAAAACGTGGGCTAGGGGTAGCTCAGTGGTTAAGGCATTGGACTACGGTTCGGAAGATCCCAGGTTCAAACCCCACAACCACCAAGTTGCCACTGTTGGGCCCTTGAGCAAGGCCCTTAACCCTCAACTGCTCAGATGTATAATGAGATAAAAATGTAAGTCACTCTGGATAAGAGCATATGCCTAAATGTAAAATGATTTTTATAAAGTTTTTGTGTAAAAAACCCTTCCGTGTTCTGTCCTGGAAAAAGACAATCATAAAAAGAAACAAAACAAACAAACAAAGAAACGAAATATTTTAAAAATCTGACCAAATTTTAAGAAGGCATTATGGGACATTTGTGTGAAAGTCATTACTAATACTTCAGGAAGACCTACTGTATGTGCTTATGTATAGGGTTATGTGTTGTTGCTCCTAAAATCCAGAACATTTTAGACATTATTTGTTTTTTTGTGTGTGTGTTTTTTTTAAATAAACATACAGTATATACGGCTCAGGATTGTGCAGTATAGAGTGACGTATCCTTTTTTGTAGCACAACCTAGGTAACGCGATGAACAGAATTTTAGTTCATTTTAACCAACTACTATATATATATATAGATATATATATATATATATACAGTATATATATGACTTATTGACATGGCTTATGCTGACTGGGTTCAGGGCGTACGGTTTTGACAAAATACATCAGAGAGAATCCTAAAGCTGTTCCAGATGATATAAATAAATTATGGGCAAACATATGATGCCCTAAAAGTTGTTAAACAAGGGCGGTGGTGGTTTAAAGGGTAAAAGCTCTGGGTTACTGTTTGGAAGGTTTAGGGTTCGAGCCACAGTTGAGCCCTCGAGCAAGGCCTTTAACCTATCTGCTCCAGGGGTGTTGTATCCTGACTGAACCTGCGCTCTGACCTCAGCTTCCTAACTGGGATATGCGAAAAATCCTTTCACTGTGCTGTTTTTTTAACATTTGTCATTGTCGTAACAGCTTGGATTGATTCCCCTCCTAACCACCAGAGGTCTCAGTTTGCTCAACACAAACACTGTTCTTCAATAGTGTCCCAGTAATACTTCCATTTGTCCAATGGAATATATTTATGCAAACATGAAATCCTTAACATAGCAAGACTCTGAACTCTAATTCTGAGTGACGTTGTTCAGACTATTCAGAAAATGCTTTCTTTATTACAGTTCATTTTCTTCATTCTCTATTTGACACTTTGTTATCATTCGGGAGCATCTGTGACATCGATCCACCTTGATGTTGATCAATGATGGTGTTTAACTTCATGACCTTTTGTTTTGGGGTGTACAAACTTTTACATTCCATTATGAAGTTTGTGTGTTTTAAAAAAAATTGTTTTTTTTAAACCTGTAGCAGAAGACCGTTTTGTTCATTAAGTGCAAACCAAATCATCCTTATTCCATCCAGGGGTCAACGAAGGACACGAACAAGAATAATATCGAGTGATGCATGGAAAAAAACGAGCGAGATACAAAACCTGAAGAACCAGAACACGGAAACGAGATTCAGACTTCGACGTACAAACACACAATCAGACTTCACACCAGGACTAAGACACAACAGACACCCTAATCACAAACTAACACGAAACAGGCGCACACAATCAGGAAACAAACATAACCACGAACACATGGGGCTTATCGTCACGGGAACAGCAGCAGAGAAATTCATGACAGACAGGTACCAAAAGTGTGTTTTTAATCACGAGCTTGATGTCAGTACCTTGTAAGGTTTCCCTCCGTAGGAAAACGCCTCCCACATGGTCACCCCAAAGCTCCACACGTCGCCTTTACTGGAGAACTTGTGGTAGTTGATGCACTCCGGAGCGTACCATTTTAGAGGCCATTTGCCTAATGTTCGTGCCTACACAAGTGCAAAAACACACACACACAAATACGGATGTTGGTGTCAATTTTTTCCACCCACACGCTGCTCTTTGTGGTTCCTGAGGTCATTATCATTATCGTTCTCACTGCAACATACAATAACGCAAAATCATTTACAAAAACTGTGCTAGAGTTCGATGTGCAAATTCACCTTGTAATAGTTATCGTCTGCACCGAGCGCTTTGGAGAGCCCAAAGTCACTGATCTTGGCGTAATGTTGGTTGACCAGCAGAACGTTTCGAGCCGCCAGATCTCTGTGCACAAAGTTCTTCTCCTCTAAATACTTCATCCCCAATGAGACCTGGTGCATCAGCTCCACCACGTTATCCACTGACACCTGGTCTCTAAACACACACACAAACACACACACACACACACACACACATTTAACATTGAGTTAGTTTTCTTTTAATAGAAAATATATATTTGATTTTTAAAAATAATGCTTATCTCTGGAGTAGTGATTACAGTGCTGTGAAAGTATCTGCCCCCCCCCCCCCCCTTTTTTGCATATTTGTCTCACTAATCAAATACACAAAGATAACTAAATATAAATATAAAATACAGTTTTTAAATGATGATTTCATTTATTAAGGAAAAAAACCTGCCTGGCCCTTTGTGAAAAAGTAATTGCACCCCTCTGCTAAATCATGACCGAACTGTGATTAAACACATTTTGCACGAACTTTGTGGACGATGTGGAGTACTGTAGTGTATTTTCAAGGAATTCACCAGCTTTATACAATTTAATGCTTGTAAGTTTATGTGTTAATCAATTCTGAATCAAAAACTCACCCTGTGATTCAATGAATCAAGTCGACAACAAAAGATCGAGTAAACTGCATAATGGATTAAACACAGCTCTGTTATGGACTCGGTACATTTCTTATCTTATTTATATTGTTTTAAACGGTTAAATTTGACACTATGATCATAAGTTTAATGTAGAAGTATTAATACTATTGCTTGTAATAATGCTGAGTAGATGACATCCTCAACAGACAGGTTCGGGAAAAGCTGGAACCGTTCTGCTTGAAAGTTTTACCAAACTGTTCTTTGTTTAACTCGACAATAAGAACTCGTCCTTACTTCCTGCTTGAGAGATATTTGTTGAGGGGCCCGGCAGGCGCCATTTCCATCACCAGCATCAGCGCCTCGGCCTCGCACAGTCCGATCATGCGGACTATGTAGGGGTTATCCAGCTGGTGCATGATATCAGCCTCACGCAACATCTCCTCCTTCACTCCCTTCTCGTTTTCACTCTTCAGAATCTTGATGGCTACGTCGATGTGTTTGCTGAGAAACATAAAATGCCATAAACATAAACACAAGATATCAGATTCAACTTTCTCCTAATATCCATTCACGGCTCTCACCTTTTCATCTTATAGACTCCTTTCTTCACGCAGCCAAAGTTTCCAGATCCGAGCTCCACCTCGTCCACCATCAGCTTGTCACGCTTAATGAGGAGCGTCTTATCCTGGAGCTCCTTCGGGTCCGCGTACGGGCTGACGAACTCATCGCTGTCCATCGGCAGAGATCTAGGAACTGGAAATAATAATGATAAATTTATTATTATTATTATTATTAATATTAATACATACATACATACATACAGTCCTGTGCAAAACTCTTGAGCCACCGCTCATTTCTTTATATTTTGCTTCCAAAGCTCCAGACTTTCTTATATTGTATAATGTAGTTTTGTGGAATAGTTCTCCAGGTTTGCTGATGGACTTTTTTGTCTCTCATTATTTTCAGCCCAGTCGCTGTACTTGAGCAATTTCAAAGGAATGTTTTATGTTCGTTAAACCACACAGTGACCTATGAATCATTCAAGTATAAAAATATCTAACTTAGGGCATAAACCAGTGAGAAACAGGGGCAGATGATTGGCTGAAGAATACTTAGTTAGTAACCTAGTAACCTAGCTTAAGGATCTATCCAGTGACGGTAACTTCAAAGCACTTTTGTAAGTCGCTCTGGATAAGAGTGTCTGCCAAATGCCTAAATGTAAATGTAAATATAAGTATATATATCTTCAGCATAAAGAAGGACAAGGAGTCCTGGAAGGAATGGTTTGGCTGCTACAGAGCCCGGGGATCTCAACATCATCGAGTGGGATTACAGGAAGAGACAGAAGGATTTGAGGCAGCCTGATTTTGCAGGCGAAGGTTTGTCACACCAAACACCGATTTGATTCGGATTTCTCTTCTGGTCACTTACTTTCCATTGCGTTAATTGATTAAAAAGAACCTATTAACACTACTATTTTTGAAAGCATTCTTACTCTTAAGCAGTACTTCACACATTCTATAAATAACAAGGGGTGAAAAAAAGACAAAGATTTAAAAAAAGGGAAGAGAAAATGGACGAGTAGGAAATGTTCAAGAAGAAGGAGGAGGTGAGGATGGAAGCAGGAAGCAGGAATGATCGTAAAAGAAAAGATGATGGACAAGGAAAAACCAGGGAGGAGAAGGAGATGAAATGGAAGAAGGAGAGGAAGATGAGAATAAAAGACAAAATAGAGAAAATTACCAAAAATACATTGTGAAATAGTTAATATTTTTTGAAAATACTAATATATTGTACGTTTCAGTAGATGTTTTTTTACTCAGTTTACACGCATTAGTGTTAGATCATGCGTCCTGCCATGTTTGTACAGTAGGCCTTGTGTGAACACATGCTCACCTTCAGGGGCCGGTGTGTAGCCATTAGCTCTGGCTCTCCTCTGAAAGAAAGTGAAACAGATAAGGTGAGAGAGACAGAGCGTGTGAGAGAGAGAGAGAGAGAGATGGAGACAAAACAAACACACATGCACAGATAACTGTGTGCATGTCAAATTTATGATATCATAAGAAGAGATAAACCTGATACGTACAAATGCAGGCACGGCTGGAGCCTCTGAAGAGAAAAACAAAAAACATAGACAAATGCTTTAATAACATAAGGCATAACAGGGATCCTTCAATCCAACTCCCGATATTCAAACTACGGAATAGGAAGAGACGGAGAAGATACGAAGAAGGAGAGGAAACCAGGAGGACTAGAAGCATGATGTTAAGAATGAGGAGAAGGTAAAATAGAGGAAGGAGAAAGAAGAAGGATAAAGAGGTGAGAGCAGGGTGAGAGATAGAATGAAAAGGTAAAAGGTGGAGGAGGAGATGTCAATAGAAGGAAGGTCAGGAGAAGACACAAAAAGAGAAAAAGTAAGGTAATATGAAGAAGAAAAAAAACAGGAAGAAAGAGTACGGTGAGAGAATGGAGGAGATGAGAAGGAGGAGAAAGAAGAGATGGAGGTAGGAAAAGAAGATGGTAGAGAAGAAAAAGATGAAGAAGGAGTAGAAGAATATGGACAATTAAGAAAAGAAAAGAGGAGGAGGAGGAGGAGGAAAAAAAGGTAAAAATGAAAGTGATTAACTGAAGTATAAGAAGAGGAAGAAGACAGGATTTGGTACAGTAGGTGTGAATAAGAAGGAAATGAAAGTCGGTGAAGAACGAGGATGGGAGAAGAATTAGGAACAAAATGAGAAAATGGATAGTAGGGCTGAAAAATGAAGAAGAAGAAGAATAGATGCGAAGAAGGCAAGACGGAGAGAGGAAACAATGGAGGAAAGGGGAGATTAACTGATCAGAATATGAAAAAGATAAAACAATTGTAAGGTGAGAAAATATAGAACAGGGAGAAGGAGGAAAGGCGTAAGAGTTAGATATGAGTAAAAGAAAGGGTGAATGAGGAAGAATGCGGAGGAGAAGGTGGTGTAGATAGGGAAGGACAACTGGAAGAAGATGAAAAGGGGAACATGACCATGAGACGATGAGGAGAAAAGATGAAATACAATAACAGGGTGGAATAAGAGGGAGAAGAAGGAGAAAGTGGAGGAGAGGAGGGGAAGAATGATGAGACAGAAGGCGTGAGGAGAAAAAAAGCAAAAAAGAAGAAAAGAAGAAGAAACAACAACAACAACAACAACAATAATAACTAGAGGCTTAGCCAAGCAGGTGGGCGTCATTAGCAAGCATGTCTTTGTTCTCCACTCTGCTAGATCGAGATAATTTAGCCTCTTAGCACTTTTAATAAGTGATGACAATCCAATCACTAGTAAAACATGTCATACAAGAAAACCCAATTCTCACAAACGGTTTAGTCTGGACTAATGTGTTGATTAATTCAGAATGTTAACCCATGCACTGAGTAACATGCAAGAATGAATCCATCTTAATCGTTGCCTAGCATCACCGTGACTATAGCTATGTTGCTAGCTACTTGTTGACTAATCCAAATGAAAAGGCAGCCAAACATCCTTTCATTTTTTTTGTGACCTAAATCTCTCATAAAGAGCTTGTATATTTTAAGATACAAATCTAAAAAGATTTAAATTATGTAATGTTAGTTAAATAATGACAATAAAACCAGGCCGACATCCACCTCCAGCTAGCTAACAGGGTTGGATTCTGTCAGTGCTAACTAGCTACATATACACTGATGACAACAATAATGCAGACCCAGTTCCAGAGTGCAAAGCTTCCGAGATTAGTGATTAGATTAGTTTGTAATAGTTTGGGTACGTAAAGCCTTAAAGGTATTCTAGAACCCCTTAATGTATTTAATATAGTATATATCAGGGCTTGACATTGGCACCCGCCCACCCGCCAAATGCGGGTAAAATTCGGCTGTGGCGGGTAATAATAGATTTCATGTTGAAAATTCATCAATTGATTGAATTACCTCACTATAAAGAGTCAACACAACAAAATAGACCAGAGTCCATTGTCCTAACTCAGAATTCTGATATAATAATACATAATGAATAATAATCCTGGGCACCTGCTATCAAGCTCATTTATTGTGTTCACACACGTAGTAATGACAAAGTAGAATATAGCTGCGAGCAACGATTACGGGGCCGAGCACCCTGTGCCATTGTGTGTTAAGACCTCGAAAAAGCCATCGCCACCCGGATGCACTGCACAACTTGCACACATCACACACTATACACAGCTAATGTCAGTTTGGGCCGTAAATATTTGTTGTGCGTTAGTGTGTGTGTGTGTGTGTGTGTGTGTGTGTGTGTGTGTGTGAGGGTTAGTGTGTGTGAGAGTGCGGGAGAGAGGTGTGTGACGTGTGTGTGTGTCAGTCTGTGTGTGACGAGTAAATGTGTTTCTGCATGTTTGTGTGTGTGGTGTGTGAGTCTGTGTGTTAACATTAGTGATGTGTGTGTGAGACATGTGATTTGTTAATGTGTGTGGGTGTGTGTGTTTCGTACTTACGGCCACCGCACAAAACCGCGTAGGTGAGATAGGGGTATTAACATTGTGATATAAATGTGTTTGTGCGTGTGTGTGTGTGTGCATCGTGAGAGAGTGTGTATGTGTGCATGTGTGAGATGTGTTTGTGTGTGTTAGTGTTAACATTTGTGATGTGTACGTGTGGTCAATAGGCCACAGATGCTGGAAAAAAAAAGCATCACACTATGATGTTCCTCAATGTGATGTGACTCAATATAATGCCATACAGAAAGTTATTAATCATTTCTCAGTGTAAGTTTAAGACATTATCACGGCTGAAACTCCCTAGGAGGAGTATTTCAAAATCCATCGGGTGCATTTTTGTGAATGACCCAAAATAACCGGCCTACTGTTGAGATGAGCCCATGACATGCAGTGCGAAAGTTGTTCGGTTCAATGAGCTCTAAATGTGTACTGAGTTTCGTGTGCCTACGTGAAAGTGTGTATTAGCAGATTCCAAGCCGTCTGCCAATTTTTCATGAGTTTTTGAGCATGTTAAGACCCCCCAAAATTCCTAAAGGGTGGGAAAAAACTATCCAGCAAAATCTGGGGGCACCTGTGGGCCCCGGGCCACACGACTCTCAGGCATCCTAATGGCAGCAGATTCCAACCTGTCTGCCAATTTTCATTTTTTAGTTTTTGAAAAAGGCCAAAAGGGTGGGAAAAAACAAATCCTGCGCACCCTTTAGTTCTTGGGCACTAAATAATAATAATAGTAATAATAATAATAATAATAATATGATCTTCAACGCCATCTTCTGGTTTTAATCCTGGAGAAGATCATATCTTCTCCTTCTTATTATTATTATTAATAAGATGAGAGTCATCAAATTTAGACGAGAATCAGATGTAGAAGAGTTAATCTGTTCTTGTAGCTTCACAAGATTTCTCTTGAACGTCTGTATTATCACTCTAAATTCGATTTAGAACTGATTAATTGATCACTAATTGGCTAAACAAGACGTATTTTTTAAAAATAAAAAGAAATAATTATTTACAGTTTTATCGGGGAAACTACCTTGTGGGGTTTCACAATTTCCAGTGTCTGGGTATTTCTTTCTCTTTGTAATTATGTAAATTTTGCCGTTATGAAAAAAATCCTGGTGATTTTTGTCTATGTATAAGACTGTAGATAAATGATATACTTCTACACTGTGTGGATCGACATCCTGTCTGTGTGTTTGATATATTTTTGATAGTGTTTTATTATTACACTCTGCATGTTTTATTTCCCACTGTTACACAAAATTTCCCAGAAACTCAATTAATGTACCAGTTTGTAAATATATAAGCTATTGTGATTTAAAAACATGATAACAGCTCAACCTATACCTATATACAAACCAAGACAAAATTTTGAAATAAATTTTGACGTTTTCCAAGTCAAAATTTATAAAAAAATCTTTGCTCGTCTTGCGGAACACTCATAAACCGCGTTACTCGCAATCTGAGGTTTCAGTGTATATGGGAATGTGAATATGCTGTGCATAGTAACATATACTGCATATCTATAAATTCTTACCCGATGCATTGTTCTGGTTTACGCATGTCTCACGCAGTAACGTGACCAGACCATCAGGCTTCATTTTCAGATACTCGACCAGCTGCAAAATAGCCATAATTTGTTTAGCACTAACAAATTATGAGAGTTGTTCAAGTCAAACCGGGAATTCAAACAGCTTAGCTTTCTATAATCAATTAATACATTTAAGATCAACTTAATAACTTAAAACCTTAAAGTTATGTTTTTGGTCAATACAGGAGTTCCTGGCGGGCTAGCGTTTCAGACATGAAGCAGGCAGTCTGATCATGGCTCCGGGATACTGAGAAAACGTTCGACTTTGATGATATAGAAGCACTAAAGAAACACTGGGATAAGTGCATTAGTGCAGCAGGGGATTATACTGTATAGAGAAATAAAGCAAGATTTTACTCTCATAACTGTGTTCTGTTAGTCTTTACAATCAAAAGTCCCGGTTTGGCTTAATTAAAACAAATCTATATATATATATTTTTTTTTTGATTATATCCTTATAATCATGTGATCATGAAGCATTTCTCCTCTCACTGACCTGCCACACGGTGTCGAACTTGGTTCCTTCAGGCATACTGTATTTCCCTGATTTATCGTGAAGGATCTGGTAATGGTAGACAGTTTTTCCGTACAGCAAAGACAACGCGAAGGTTCCAGACTCGTCTCGTTCTCTCACTCTGCAGACAGGAACAACATCCTGTGTGTAAACCAGCATCTCTGCACTTTATGTACTAGTTATTAAAAACATCTATAAATAACACACAAAAGTGTGTTTTGAGTTAAAATGTCTCTGCTTTTTGCTCAAAAGATTGCTCGATTAATATCTACCGCAGGCATTAATAGTGTTTATACAGCAGCTGTGTTGAATTCCTATGATCACCCTCGCTCGAGTAGGTTATATTATCGTAACATCTCACAGAGAAACTTATACTGTGGAAGCTTCGTATAAATCACTGACGTTTGGAGAAAATAACTTTTTTAGTTCAGGGGTAGCTCAGTGGTTAAGGCATTGGACTATGGTTCGGAAGGTCCCAGGTTCAAACCCCATGACCACCAGTTGCCACTGTTGGGCCCTTGAGCAAGGCCCTTAACACTCAACTGCCCAGATGTATAATAAGATAAAAATGTAAGCCGTTCTGAATAAGAACCGTAATGTAAATGTAATGGAAATTTCATATTCAAGAAAGGAGAAAATAAATGAGTAATATATATCATTATATAAGTAATAAATCATTATATACTTTTTTTTTGTTAATATATTGTTTTTATATTGTTAATATGTAGTTTCTGCTGTATACTGCTACTATTCATTCATTCATTCATCTTCTATACCGCTTTATCCTTGATCAGGGTCGCGGGGGACCTGGAGCCTATCCCAG
>JAQQZS010000039.1:3069393-3088438 GCA_030068045.1 Platyallabes tihoni | reverse complement strand
GTTGTAGAATGTAGAAAATAAATCACTAAACAAAAGCAAAGAAATTTGCAAGTGACCCCAAACTTTTGAACGGTAGTATAAATAAAAGTGGGCAAATCGTCTTCTTGATTTATTAACAATCTCTTGGCTTCACCCTGACATTGACCCACTCAAGTGTTTTATTCCTCACAATCATACTTTCGTAAACCGTATCTATTAATGTATTAAACAATGTCGCTCATGATAATATTAAATCTCTGAAACAATAAACAAGAACGATACATATTAGTATTTTTACACTTATCTTTTTAATAACTCGTATATTCTCGCACGGGATTACAACTTGACAGATTTATTGTTTGCACACTTTCACACGAGTGAAAGTTTCCGACCGTGCATCACGAATGCAGCTCAGGTTTCGCTACTTTTTCCATGACTAATTATAGCTCGGAGTGTCTTCTCTCACAACAAGATGTTTTAATTTATCATTTATTCGCTCTATATAGCTTAATTTCATACATAGAAATTAACGCATACAGTATAGACCATGTGTGTGAGTTATTGCTGGTGCACTGGATTTATTTCCCTTACTTTATTACAGTAAAATGAAGTAAGGAGTAAGGACATGAAAACATCTGCACATCTGGTACCGGTTAGCGATTTTATGATTTTTTTTTACTGTATCTTTTGTTTTTTTTATTTTAATTTTTGGTGTTGGGTCACTTTACACTGCTTTAATATTCAAGTTATTGAATTTTATTCCAGTCTAATAAATTATCTTACAAGGTTTTGAATTTCCGATCTCATGTCTGCCTGTAGACTTTCTTTCCTTTTCCTTAATTCACATTCTTTTAATTTATCCCTAATAGATTTTATTACTAAAATTTTACTTTAACTCTTTAACAGTCTTCATTGCTTAGTAATTAAGTTTTTTAAAATTGCTATATCTGTATAAATAATTCAAAAAATGAACATTTAAACATACTTTACTTTGTATATAGCCGCGTTAGAGCATTTGGTGCGTGGCACGGTTTTAATGGCACAGCCGCTCAAAAGTTTTTGAACCCCCCGCATGAACAGTTTTTGGTTAAAGGTCGAGAA
The DNA here is from genome assembly GCA_030068045.1 of Platyallabes tihoni. Classification (NCBI taxonomy): domain Eukaryota; kingdom Metazoa; phylum Chordata; class Actinopteri; order Siluriformes; family Clariidae; genus Platyallabes; species Platyallabes tihoni. The sequence goes on along the minus strand of JAQQZS010000039.1, from coordinate 3,087,358 downwards.
AGGGGTTCAAGTTAAATCCTGTAGAATTAGAGCGTCTAAGTATAAATCGTTTTTAAATGAAGTGAGAAACGTTTGTCATTTGGAAAAAGTAGTTGTGTGAACAAAGTTTGTAAAAGTTTTTTTGCATGTATAATAACACTTTCTACTATCAGATCTAGACTTATGATGGCGTAGCTACACACTAGGAGCAATTTTTCCTTAATTGTTTGCTAGTAGTGTGTAATAAACATGTAATATGCAGTGTAATTTTTTTTTTACAGTACAGTACTCAGTTTGGATTAAATTATTATTAGCATCTATGCTTTTTTTGTGAGAAGATAATTGCTTACACAATTTCTGTTCATCTGATCATATCTCTTGTTTATGTACTGTATCAATATTTTTCACACATTTGTGAGCACTTATACACTTTGCATGCATAAAATGTTACCCGTAGTTTGACCTAAGACACCAACATGGCTGTAAATGATTGAAATCTGCAGCACTCCAGCACATCAGACTGACTTACAGGAACTTTCCGTCTGGCTGAGAGCCCGAGTAGAGTCTCCTCTCACCCTCCTGACGCGGGATTTTGCTGTGGTACCACGGCATCCTCTCATGGGCCGTGGTGGCAATCAGCTTCTCTAACTGAGGAGCCTGACTGATCACGGCCTGCTCCATGGCCTCGCCCTGAGAACACACACACACACACACACAAACACACCCATGTCAGCACACTATATTCACTTTAACATTGGACAACCAAAACAATTTAGAGTCTGATGTTTACGAGGGACGTTCAAGCCAAACCGAGACTTCTGCTGAGAATTTCTGCTGAATGAAGGCGGAAAAGTGATAGACATTTACAGGAGACTTCAAGCACGGTTCGGAGATGAGACTCCGCAGTAAAACATTTTAAAGAAGGGTTTCAGTCATTAGGCTATTTGATCATTCTGAGAAACGAGAGTTTTTACTTTAAGAACTGCTTCCTGTTATTCTGCACAATCAAAAGTCCCACTTTGACTTGAACACTCCTGGTGGATTATATTTTTGAATTAAACAATTTTCAGATATGTATGTAAGAATATATTGCAACATGATATAAATAAAATTGTTTAGACTTATGGATTATGTAAATATCTTGCCGTGCATTTCACACATGGTACATTAATTCACGTTTGCTGTGGTGTGTGCCATGTTCCAACAGAGATGATTATTTTCATATAACATCATGATCAGGACGTGTTATTTAGCTTATATCACAGTGATCTGTCAACAAGTACAATTTTGCTTATTAATATTTAATACTTCATTTAATCGCTCACATCTAAAAGTCATTGCATAAATCTATAACGTTAGAAACTGACATTTGCTCTCTTGCAGGAAACATAATACGCAGAAGAAAATATGCAGCCTGTCATGTGACCGAGAAACCAGAACTCAGGAGTGCTGACACTGGAGACTCCTTCCGTAAATGATAAATAACCCTGTCACCACATCACCGATTTTATATATTTATTATTAGACTCATTTAGAGCATCTGCCATGTGCTGTAAGTCTCAACGTATGAGCTGTTACTAGAGAAACGATAAAGCATAATGAAGAGCATGTTAATATAAACCGTTGTTACTGCACGGGGATTATTGGTCAGAGTTGATGCTCAAACTCAACCACACTACGGTAGTAGATAAAAAAAAAGGTTTCTGCCATGAAAGTCGAGTCATGTCAGTTTTTTGCTTTTTTTTTCAGTCGTGATTGCATAATAGATTAACTTTCTGAATAACACGGCATGGCCAAAAAAAAAAAGTTGCACACACTAAGATGTCATTTAGTCAACTTTATCTTTGATCACAGTGTTTAGTTCATGTGTAAAAATGGTTCCTCATGCTCCCAGAACCACTCTTTCACACTCCTATTCAGTCCTTGAATATACTCGCGCCATCAGGGCACAAAAAAAAAAGATCCATAGATGTGATAACCTGGTCATTCAGTACATTCAGGTCGTCAGCTGACTTAATTTTATTGCCCCATAATGTTGCTGAGTCTAGACCTGAGCAACTGAAACAACCCCAGATCATAACACTGTCTCCAGAGGCTTGTACAGTGGACACTATGCATGATGGGAGCATTGCTTCATGCGCTTCCCTTCTTACCCTGACACGCCCATCACTCTGGAATAGAGTGAATCTGGACTCATCAGGTCATGTGACCTTTTTTCCCACTGCTCCAAACTGAAGTCTTTTTTTTTTTTTTTGGCATTCTGTGAATTCTCATTAGATTGTGTGTGTGTGTGTGTGTGTGTGTGTGTGTGTGTATGAAAATGCTCTTACTTTCACAATTAAACATAGTTCTGTTTTCTACTGCTCTACAATATTGCCTCGACTTCTTGTTCAACGTGTTCATTCCGTTTGTCTTAAACTCAACTCAAATTCTTTCTCTAGAATGTGAAATCTTTTATCTTTAGTGCTTTTAAAACACACTTTCTTTTTTTTGAAGCATGCTTATCATTTGGTGTGGTGCTTTTACCTTTCCATTATTATTATTATTATTATTATAATTTGTATATACCACAGACGTTTGCTTGTCTTTGTTTAGCGCTTTGTCTTGGCTTCTGCTTCTATAGTAATATATAGCTTTAAATTATAGCTTCTATCTGTACATGAGTTGTGTGAGTTTCCATGTTCTCCCCGTGCTTGGTGGGTTTCCTCTGGGTTCTTCTAGGTGGGTTTCCTCCCACAGTCCAAAGACATGCAGATTAGGGTAATTGGTGTCTCCAAATTGCCCGTAGTGTGTGAATAAGCATGTGAGTGTCACAGCCACAGTCATACAAATATATGCAACTGTTCCCTTTGGCCTCCACTGTCCCTAGATGGATGGATGCATGGATGTCTAGTCCCTATTACCATACCGGGTGCTACCTAATGTTTGCATGTTACGTGCCGGTTTCTAGTGGCTTAAATAGGGATGCGACCAGACGCCCTGCATTTCACCTGATTACCATCATGTCGGTTGCCTGCCGGTCTGCCTCATCAAGCAACAGTGCGTTAAAACTGGACTGGTAGAACTCATCACCTTTGTGATGAACTGGAACGCCAGCCGCACCTCATTACCACAACTGCATTATTTAACCTTTAACTGACTCACCTCCAGGTTCCAGGTTTGGCGGACGTACTCGCGCAGCATGTTTTCCCTTAAGTTTTCGAAGACGCCGGGTTTGATGGCTGTGTCTGGTCCGCGGAGACACGGCTTCCTGAGCACGCACACCAGGCCATCCGCGTCCTTGCTGTAGAACTCGCAGAGCTCCGCTGGGCCGCAGTGGGCCTTTCCACCCGCGATGCAGTAGGTCCCATTCAGCTGTTTCTCCACCGGGTAGTGAAAAAACTCCAGGTTCCAGACGAGAGACAGCACGTATCCGCCCAGACTGCGCAGACACTGACGCAGCAGGAACAGACCGTCACTCATCCCTGCTAGCTTCAGGAACTGCTCAGCGTCTGAGCGGCTGATGCTGCCATAGAAGAAAGGCAGCTCTGCCGCGGGGTCGAGCATGGCGCAGCTGGGTCAGGAGTGTTTACAGTCTAAAGAAAGGAAAGATGAGTTGAATGTAGGTTTTACATCATCTAAAAATGAAGAAAAGTAGCAGTACCACTTGAGTGACAAGGACACGTACAGTTTAGTAATGATTTTCTGAGACTGTACGTCAAATTATCATATAGTCAGTAAGGAAGAATTTGGAAAACATATCTTATATTCAAGCCAGAATCTGTGTAATACTGTATTTCAGGCTTGAATTAGAGAAGGAGGGAAAAAATTACGAGAAAAGCAAAAGAAGAGACAGAGAAAGACACCAGTGTGATTCTGTTTCTCATAACTTTAACAGTTACAGTGAAAGCTGCAATACAAATGTGGAAACAACTAACTCACTATCTCTCTGACTCATACACACACACACACATACACACACACATACACACACACATTGTTTTTCCCACAACTCTTCAGGACTGCAGCAAGATCACACAAACATGCCCCTGTCATCCACATTACGCATTTATCATGCCGCAGTTTGTAAGTGTGTCTGCCGACACGTTGCTCTGCAATGTGCAGATGCTCTTTAGTGCTGATCTGAGACCTGCATCGCCACAACAGGAAGCTCACACACACACACATCCTCTGCCTCCCTGCTAATCTCGACATCTTCTCATTCTAACAGGTGCTGACGTTTTTTCTCGAATGTTCCTCTGTGACACACACAAACGCTTCACCACAAAACAGGACATGCTTACTTACGCTGACTGTACCAGTAAAGCCGTTTAAAAGGCTCTCATGGTCTCAAGGAGAGGGACAAACTGAGAGACAGAGGACTGGAAAAGAGGTCCAGGGTAGTAGCATCTCTTTTGATTTACTTGTTTTGCTTATTTCAATTATTATCAAGTCAAAAGTAAGAAATAAATCTGTTTAAAGGTACAGTAATAAAGACCTAAACTGTCTAAACTGACAAAAACATTCGTCGGGGAAATTCTTCAGCTGTGCAGATGCACATACGTGGCAGAACACTCACAAATTCACAAAAACAGCTTACACGACTCGAGTTGTTACAAAGGTTGAAGTCGTGGTTAGAAACAATTTTGAAATAAAAGCAAATACGTCCGAACCCGTTTTCATATTTGCAACGATCTCTTATTAGATAAAGGTTGTACAGCTATATGTTTTACGTTCAAGGTCCAAACTAGGTAAAGGCACCATTTAAAATATAACAATAAGCTAATTATACACTTTTTGGAAAAATTATTACCCTAGACCCCATTAACTATGGCTGAGGAACCCTATATGGTAACTTCATCAACTGTGATTTGCAAATATAAAAATTATGAAAAATATAAAGTTCACAATCAAAAGTCAAAAATCAAAAAGTTTTGAAAAAAAAAGTGTTGAAATTTTTGTAGTATTTCAATAAGGGCCTTATGAAGGGATATGGTTCCTCACATGTCTAGGGTAATAAAAAAATACACATAAGGTTAAAGGTAGATTTAAACATAAAAATGTTCTATATATATATATATATATATGTACAGTATACTCGATTTAAGCAAGACTCAGGGTCTTTACAATTGGGACTGATCAGTAGTAAATATCTAAAAGACAACGAGGAGTTTTCGAGGAGTTTTTGTTGTCTTTAAGACACTTACTGTACTACCGAGATACTAAACTCGCCAAGAACGACAGCCAGGCTCACTTCACAACTGAATCTGACCAAGTGTGTGGTCTTTAAAGGCCGATGCCAAAGAAAATATTTAGAGCTTAAACTTCCTCAATGTAACACGGTCAGATAAAAAACAAAATCATAGATGCGCAAACTTAAACAGCTCTGAGAACAGTTCTAGAACCAAGGGTCCATCAGAGTGAACCAGTTCTGCCGTTTTAAAACTGTTCTCAGAACTGTCTTCAAAATCTCTGACTGGAATTTGTCAAATCGCATGTCCTTAGAGTGAGGACGTACAGACTCACTGGAGACCCATATTCACTGGTCAAGAGCTTAAATCATCAGTAAGTTCTTGGGTGCGGCAGCACATTTCATCGATGAAGATCGCCGCATGTGTTCGTTTGCATTAACTGATGAAAATGGAAGAGACCGATGTGTGCATTAATGTGGTGGTTTCACGACAACATAGAGGTTAACATTTCTAATATTGGTGCGAAACATAAGGACTTCTGATTTATTCGGAATGTGCCAGATTTAACAATTTACAGTATAATTAAAAATAACTGGTATTAAGATAAAAAAAAACTATTTTATATCAAGCTAGCTCTGACTACTAGCTGCTTCATACAGTATTAGTCATCTAGAACACTATAAAAAGTTACACTATGCATCGAGTGCTTAATATCACTGCAGAAACCTCGCTACCTGATAAGAGCTTTATAACTTGCCTATTTGAGATACTAAGGAAGATTTACCGTAGCTTTGAACGTAACTTTTGAAACAAAGTTGTGTGATATTAAACATGTTTTTTTTTTCATATTAAGCAAATCCTGTTACCTTTTCTTGTGATTTCTTTGCACGGTCCTTCACTCCGTATCAGACTGTTTCCTCTCTCTCTCTCTGTTTGCTCAGTATTTATGATACTTATTTTCCACTGTGTGGGAGGTGGACAGGTCAGAGCATATAGGAAACTTTTTGAAAAGTTAAGCAAAAAGTCAGCTTCGCCCTAATGATCTTATAAGCAAGACAAAGAGTGCTGTGTTTGATCAGATTTTGCTCAATTATCTGCCCGTTCCACAACCCCCCCCTCTACCCCCTCCCCCCCTCTTCATCTCCCACAACGATTCACACACTCCCAACATCGCTTGTGTGTTACACCACAGTTTCCTGGACAAGATCACAAACACACACACATCAGCCCGCAATCCTAACGAGGACGACGGCCACGTCAGAGCGGAAGACCCTCAGACACAGAAACACACATGCTCTACTGTATGTTCTTCGCCGCACCAAACCACAGCAAAGGGATCCTATTCGTAAAGGGCAGTCAGGTGACAAAGGTGTGGTGGAGAACGAACCAGAAAAGTACTTTGACAAACCGCTGACCAGCTGCACAAAGGCAAACTAGCATGGTGTGTCTTGCAACTCATTTGCAACTTGTTCAAAGCTTCAACCGCTAAGCTACACCTGCCGGCTCCTTGGTATATACACTATGTAAATGTGAATTGCTACATGGTATAGTGAGACTTTTTCCTCTTCATGTGGTTCAAATGATGAGAACAATGCTGCTGAAAAACTCACACCTAGCCAAGAATTATGCTAGCGAGCATGTTTTTTTTACAGGGGGGGGGGGGGAGGGGGGGGGTAGTAGGCAGAGACAATGACACTAGAAACCCTAAAGCTTAGAAATAAACAAGTGTCAGAATCTTAAAAACTTCTACGCAAACTGACCTAAGTAAATAACCAAGAGCTTTAAACTTTCATCTTTAAAAGAGCCTTAAAGGCTCAACATTATATGAGAAATATGCATTGCATCCAGGAGCACCACAGACACACAGACACAAGGCGAGGTCTTTATCACATTTTTTATTGTATTTTATTAAACAATGTGAGATGTTTAAGGTGAGATGGGGAATTCAGAAGATGGGAAATAGAAATAAAGTGAGGAGATTGTAGGATGTGGGTCAGGAGCAGTGTGTAGTGGGCATGACAGCAAGCTGTGGCAGCAGCAGGCAACTAACGAAACTGAGGCAGCAGATGCGGGTTCCCCGCCATCAAGTCCACACTGAATGTGCCACTGAATGGGGCAATTCAGTGGTAGCAGGCCAGAGTCAAAAGTAATAGTGCCGACGTAGCTGTGTCAGATGTAGGTCACTACTTTGACTTTGGTGTAGAAGTCAAAGTAGTGGCCTACATCTTAACTGCGGCTGAATCTCAAGAGTCGGACATAACAAAAGGCGGAAGTGCCGAGGAAGTGGTCACAGTCCAACGACTGACCCCCAGCATTGAAGCTCAAAAGAGCATGCAAACACAATGTGGCACTCAAAGCATGCCTTACACCATCTCTACCTCTGATCTCACTGATTTCTCCCAAAGTCCGAACCAGCGCACTCTCATTTGTTAGCCGAGAATCCTTAATTGGAGATGTGCCACCAGCCATGTCATATCATGCGGCACTGCCTCCTCACATTCCTGTCAATGGGGAGGCAACAGTGCCAAATGGGCTGACCAGTTTCGTCTTGTGAAAAATGTGCCAGTCAACTGTAACACTATACATGCCTATGCTACTGTAGTTTTTTGCATCATGGTGGTGAGTGAATTGCTACTTCCAGTATAGTGAAGTGAATGAAAACTAATTGCTTTATGCTGTTCAAGTGTTTAAACATGTGGTTCAAGATGGCTGCTAGACGAGCGGTAAGTATGGCTAGCTATAGCCACTGTGGCTAGCACTGTAAGATGGAAAACATGGAACATTTTTATTTCATGCTGCTGTTCTACCTTTTTTTTTTTTTACTCCCCAGCCAGAATTTCCTACCAGCACTTAAAATGTATAGCTATATCACGCTGTACTACTTTATCAACATTTCCCTCATACAGCCATGAAAAAAACTATTGCAGTTTCATCAGAGGTAGCATTTCCTGATACACTATACTGGTAGCACTTTCTGACACATCGATTTACACATCGGTATATGTCAATCCACTAGCCGACTATTAAATCAACCATGCAAATAAAATTAAATGTGCAATAAAACAATGTGTACCTAAGTAGGTATGACTTTCGCAAACAAAATTATAAAAATTTTAACATCAGAATTACTCACTTATTGTAGCTTCAAAGGAAATTTCATTTCATGTTCTTTGATGTCTGTGAGAAGTATGTCGTTAGCTAAAAAAGCAAATTTGGTTGTTGGCCCAAGCCATTTTTTTTCTTTGGAGTTTCCAGAAAGAATGTTGCAGTAGACTCTTTCCTTTTTCTGTTCCGGATGTATGAGAAAGATCAGAAGTTCTCTGATTACGGATAAGATAAATAATGATAAAAACAAGTGTTCCATAATGTGACTTACAAAGACTAAAAGGCGAACCACAACAGTCAGTTGAATCCTTAAAGTCTACAACTAACTGGTGATCCCAGGCTTTATTGTCTGATTGAATTCAAGAAACTCTTGCTGCAATTTATGGAATATTTTATGTGACCATCTATATTTTTTTACTATAGTGCTTTCCTTCAAACTTTGCACAGATACAGATGCATGATGTTATAATTCTTGGTTATAAGTCTTTCGAAACAGATGTGCATTAAGTCCGGTGTGGCGTATCAGTCTGTCTATAAACTGTATATATAAACTTTATATATTCATCACAAGAATAAGTATAAAAAATATCTAAAAGTAAAAGATGAGGTAAGTGAAAGCAAGCATCGCTGTAATTCCAAGGAGAAGTCACTTAGAAGAGGCTTTTAATATTGACCCTAGGAAATCTATTCAGTGATTTTAAAGGTTGTTGTCAATAGATCAACAATAAAACATCTGTCAGAGTCATAATATATAAATACCACCCTGTGTATAACATAGGGACATGCACCTATGATCACATATTATACACATGATCAGCAACTTATGATCACATATGAAATAAACGTCATTTTTCCATAATGTGACTAAATTATCTGTTAATGTCTATATACAATGGTGGCTAAAAGTATTAAGACAACATATACCATGTATTATAGTTGTCCCTATCATGTCACTAATTAGTTCCATCCTATCTGGTTAAAGAGTTGTGCTATTTACAATCGGCTGGCTTAGTTAATGGCTGGAACAAGTATATGGCGGGACTTTTACTTTCTGAAGCCGGGGTGTCCGCCTCCGCACAAAAATAGCTTAAATTAGGGAATTTCAAAAGTGAATTGTGAACTTCTGTGATAAATTCTATATGATTGTATATGATCTTTAAGAAGCGATAAAGCAGGTTCGAGAGGGTGACATCAGAGTATTACAGATGTCTTTTTGACAGGTTTTAAGGAGTAAAGGACTTCATACTAAATATTAATTGTTGAAGAACAATTTTCTCCCATCAAATAAAAAACAGTGTATTATGTTGATTGTCATTATTTAACATTTTCAGAATGTCATTAATACATTGAATATTATTTTCATCTCGACTATATATATAATGTCCTATAACTATATAAATAATGTCCTGGGTATAACATGGTGACATGCACATGTTATTCATATAATCACAAACGTACGATCACATGTGAAATTGATGTCATTTGTCCATAATGAGACTCAATTATCTACATTTTATTCACATACGGGCAACTATTTATTATTATTTATATTTATTATTATTAAATGTATTTGTTCATTCATCATTATCAATTCATTAGTTAAGTATAAAAATCCAGTAGGTTTAGTTTAGCCCTAAATATATATAATAAAGTGTTATCAGCACATGCTATTGTAACTGCTCACAATAATAAGAAAAGATAAAAAATTGGGATGTTTTTGAAGCGGACATAATTCCCATAAACTGGATATTACATTTCCTTTAATTGGTTTTAATACATTCAGAAATAATGGGCTTCTTTTAACACTTTCAACTAATTCAACTCGATTTAAGTTCTGCGTTTACATTTTGAATGAGTCGATGATGAGGGAGACGATATGAGGAAGAAACCTTGAGAGGAACCAAAGTCCAAAGCAAACCAAATGATGCAGTTATTTCCAACATATTACACGAAACCTACTGTATGCTAGGTGCAAACATATGATTGAATGCAAATTGCATTTTACAACATGCACAAAATATTACAATATTCAGGCGTGTATGGCACATTTTGTTATAAAATTATTGTATGTTTTTCTAAAGAAAAAAAATGCAATTGTGTTAACCGGAACTTATAAGCAACTTATGAGTATGAACAAGAGGGTCATTTTTAAAAATTCTTTACATTTTCAACTTTAAAAGTTGATTTTGTTGAAGCTTTGCACAGTGTAATGATTCAGGCTTGAGTGTAATGTTTTCATGGCATTTCCAGTCCTAAGGCTAAAACCAGAGATCCATATTTCACTTTGTCAAATGACAAATGAAAAGCTAACATGAGAGCCATGAATAATGTTTAAATAGGAACATCTTACCAGTTAATTCTGTTCAAGTACCGCATGCATCAATTTGTCCAAGTTATTGCAGAATCAGGTTAAATACTAGTACCTATTTCTAGCTGTTTTAGTTGTAATTTTCATCACCAGGGTTTGCGCTGTACTCTGGACCATGCTGAATAGCGTTGTAGTATTGAATAGTCGTTCTTTACTGCATGACCGATTTGATCTTTATTCTAAAAGTGAGTGGAAATAATTTCTCTCTACACCCTACACTGGAAACCAAAATGTTTTTATGTGCACTACCCCCATCCCCCCCCCACAACGGCAAATATGTTTGAGATCATTAGTGCCTCTGACCCTGGGCCTTTTCAAGCATACTCCTTTTCTTGCATTTGTCATTGATTTTCCACAAACAGCTTTTCCGCCCATACTTAGCTGCTCCCACTGGTCGGCTGAAATATCACGAGCGTTTTGAGCTGAGACAGGCCTGGAATCCTGCCACAGACTTCCTGCTGTTTTAATGCTCTCTATAATGCTTTATTGCTCACAGTGCTGTAATACTTGCTGAAAATGGATTAACAGTTATGAAGTAAGATTATTTTGTTTCGTTAAATGCAGGCAAAATAGCTTGAATAGATTACTCATCTATGTATTAGATTTCTTTTACACTGCAATGCGAAATTTAGGCTGAACGGATGCGGGTTAACCTAGGTCGCAGGGTTTTAACGTCTGCAGTGGCGGGACCAAAACATGTCAGATTTCCTGAACAGGAGTGCATTAGTCTGTTTGATAGCACTATTAATAAATTTCCCGCCTTGAGTTTGCATCTGCTTTATTTTTTTTAATTTTCTTTAAAATATTTTTTAGAAATATACTGTAGGTAACGTGTGTGTGTGTGCAAAATAAAAAAAAAAGAATTGAATTAAGCATTTTTTCCCCTTCTTTAGAAGAAAGCTATTTTCTGATATGTCACTGTTTGGCTATCAATAGCTCATCTCCATTATGTCTTCTTGCATAAAAACGTTTGCATGTAATGATTAGTTAACAGTTTTTGTCTTTCGTTATTTGCTTAATGTCGGCCTTGACCTTGGAAAGTGACCTTGAGTTTTAAAGCAGTGGCATGTAAGTAAAAAGTAGCAATGAGCAAAAATTTCAATAAATTCGAGTAACTGTATAGAAATGACAATCAGTCTAAATTTTTTTGCTATTTTTCTAATAATAATAATTATTATTATTACATTGTTTTTTGCCTTACATTTGGACGATACCACTCTCAAGTTCACTCTTAAAGCTTCTAAGTAGCAATTTAGAAATAATTCTCGAGTACATTATGTACTAATGATATTTTAAATTATGACAACTTCAGGATCATACATATGCAGGGGTGTACAGTGTAATGAAACCTATTTTAGCTAGCTTCAGGCGTAAACATACTGTGTATACGTACTGTACATATTTTAGTGCTAATAAGATGACGCACAATGCAGAGGACATGAGGTGAGTAGAACTTGTTACGGTACATGAAACAACAACTGACCAATTTATTCTGCTAGCATGCTGCTTAGGACGTGTTTAACAAAGCTTACAAACTGTTTCTGTAATTTGATCTGGATAAGACTGAAACAGATTAAGTCTAAATGCAAATGTAATACATAAAATATTAAATGTCATTATTTTGTCACCAAAACGCAGCAGATAATTTTTTCAGTTACTGGAAATAAAACCAACATCAGACAAAGGAAAGACGCCCTGTCGCTGTTAGAAGCCTTCTGTTAGTGCGACATGGCCCAGGTTTCCCCTGAAAAAAAGAAAGAAAGAAAACCTCAATGCGTCAATGTTCTCTAATGGCTGCTATTGTTCTCGTTCATAACTTGGCCTTGAATTAACTCATCTGTCAGTTTAACAACTGTCCTAGTCTCGCTCACCTCATTTACACACAATCACCACTCTGACACTCAGATCAACACTGGAACGGGTCATGAAATCAGCCGAGAAGCAGACAAGAAGATCCATCAGTAACGGAGAAGGGATGAAAAGGAGGAAAAAAGAGACCACACGATCCAATTGAGCACTCACCAACTCCAGAAGGCTCCAGGAAGAGAGCGAGAGAGAAAAAAAAAGAGATGGAGAGACTGAAGAAGTGTAGCCCAAATCAACCGTTAGCGACAATTGTGCACAGTCTGCGGAGGTGATGAACTCTGATCTGTCTTGATGTATGACATCTGTGCTTGTCAAGCACTACCGTGTGTGTGTGTGTGTGTGTGTATGTGTGTGTGTGTGTGTGTGTGTGGGTGTGTGAGTGTGTGTGTCAACCATTTTACACATGCAGGTGAACTATGTGGGCTGTTAGAGTCCCCTTTATGTTTTTGCAATTCTCAGAAACTGAAAATTTCTCCTCCACCTGTATCAGTGTAGCGCGAGCATGGGTAGCAGGCAGTGTGTATCGTGTTTACAATATAAAAATCACTTCATATTTCTTTCAGTGGAATGTACTACAGCAGGAGTGTACAAGTCAAAAATGTGTCATAGTGTAATGCGTTGTAAAAATAATCGTCTGATGATTATTATTACCACATGAACAGCACAGCGCAATTAAAACAAACACACACTGAGCAGAAATTTATTAAAGTCACAAATGAAATCCACATCACACACCTTGATCTGTTTTCTGCCAGAAGGCCCAGGTACGTTCTTTCTGTTCTCATCACTTCTATCGTTTGTGCCTTTAATATACAGTATGTGGTGTATTTTACACAGTCAGTACAAACTCAGTTTGCTTTTATTTCTAGTCCCAGGGTTAGTCTTCACTGAAGAACCCACGAGGTGCTGTACAGTACACAACAACAAACACATTCATCCAACCTGACGCACTCTGAAGGTCTTTGGTTTAAGCCCACTCTGGCAGGAGGAGCTAGATCAGGACTGACTCCACCCCTTTTTGTTAAACTCCACCCATGTAGGGGGAGTTAGATCAGGTCAGACTATACTCTCTGGACTTTTCATTTGACTTTGTTTTTTTTATTTTTTTTTTACCATTGTAGTAGCTGCTAATAGGTCTGACTCCAGACTACACAATTTTGTTCAGTAGGAGGAGCTGGTTCAGGTCTGACTCTACAGGACGTGAAGGACGTCTAGCTCTGTCTAGCTAGAAGGAAATGCAAACAATGTCCAACTATAGCTCCTGAACTTTTGGTTAGACTCTGCCCATGTGAAACATGCTGGTTCATATCTGACTACAACACTTTGGACATGTGGTTTGACTCTGGTCATATGAGAGGCGCTGGCTCAAATCTGACTCCGCCCAGGTAGAAGAGGTAGATCTAACACCACCCCATGGTCTTTTGGTTAGCCTCCTTCTGTGTAGGAGGAGCTGGATTAGATCTGACTCCACCTTCTGGACCTTTGACTTTGCTCATGTTGAAGGGGCTGGATCAGTATGACTCCACTTCATGGACATGTATTTTGACTCCGCCTAGGTAGGAGGAGCTGGATCAGTATGACTCCACTTCATGGACATGTATTTTGACTCCGCCTAGGTAGGAGGAGCTGGATCAAATCTAACTCCATCCCATGGACTTTTGGTTGGACTTCATCTGTGTAAGGGGGAGCTGGATTGGGTTTGACTCCACCTCCTGGATTTTGACTCTGAATGATGTCCACCCTATGAACTTGTGGTTTAATTCTGCCCTGGTAAGAGAAGCTGGATCAAATCTCCACCTCCTGGACTTTGCTCATGTGGGACAGGCTGGATCATGTATGACTCCACTTTATGGTCATGTAGTAGAAGGAGGTAGATTGAATCTAACTCCACCCAATGGACTTTTGTCCATCTCTTACAGCTGGATTGGTTAGTCTCCATCTGTGTAGGAAGAGCTGGATTAGGTCTGACTCCACCTCTTGGGATTTTGACCCTGCCCATGTAGGAGGTGCTGGGTCAAATCTGACTCCGCCCCATGGACTTTTGGTTCGACTCCATCTGTGTAGGACGAGCTGGATCAGGTTTGACCCTACCTCCTGGACTTTTGACTCTGCCCATGTGGTAGGCGCTGGATCAAATCTGACTCTGTCCCATGGACTTTTGGTTAGACTCCATTTATTTAAGAGGCGCTGGATTAGGTCTGACTCCACCTCCTCAACTTTTGACTCTGCCCGTGTGGGACGTACTGGATCAGATCTAACTCCACCCCATGGACTTTTGGTTAGACTTCATCTGTGTAGGAAGAGCTAGATTAGGTCTGACCCTACCTCCTGGACTTTTGACTCTGCCCATGTGGGAGGTACTGGATCAAATCTGAACCAGAAGTCGTGACTGAGCGCCCCATGGACTTTTGGTTAGACAGCCTCCATCTATGTATGAGGGGCTGGATTAGGTCTGACCCCACATTCTAGACTTTTGTTCTATAATGTTGCTATTTTGCTGACTTACATTTATCAACTCCTGCTTTTTTTTATTCAGTCTGGTCCACTGACACACTTAATTTGACATCATTTACATACTCCACTTGACGCCCCTGATATATAGGCTGCTATATATAGCAGTGATGGTAACATACTGTATAGCATCAATCAGAGTGTAAAAAAAGCCTCATGTGGTGTTCATTTGCACTCAGAGAGGCAGTTTGGTGTATCTGATCTCCAGCAGGTGAGGGAGCCTCACTCACACAGTCTCACACACACACACACACACACACACACACACGCTCACTCTCTCACTCACTCTGCCCCTCTCTTCAGGGCCCCATCAAAGGCCCGGCGCGCGCGCGCGCGCTACTGCCGCCCGCGCGCGACTTCCTGCTCACCGCTCGCGCGCAACAAACGGGGCGGGTGCACGTGCCTGAGCGAGCGAGCGAGCGAGTGCGCGCGCGCACGCGTAAGCGTATGCGTGCGTTTTTGCTTCTCCTCCTCTTTACTGCACGGAACGAGGAAAGAAAGAGAGAGAGAGAGAGAAAAGGAGGAGAAAAGGAGAACAGTGCGCTCTGCTCCGCCGTGCGCTCTCCACAGCATGCCGCAGTGAAGCGCCAGGAGGACCGCGGAGATACTTTACGCGCGCGCGCACACACACACACACACACACACACGCGGCACTGAGAAGAGAGACTTTTTTCTGCACAAAGCGCGCACGCACTCACAGGTGGGAATCGAACGCATATGTATTGTGCATGATCTTTGAGTTGCATGCAGCTGAACGAGAGAGACTGTAGCTCTGAATTTGCATGACAAACAGATCAAGTTGAATGAAGTGTGACAGTGTCAAAGATTCTTTAGTGCATTATAGTATATTATTGCTGTTATTCTTATTGCTGTTGATGTGTATAAGAAAGCAGGCTGGAGAAAATCAGTGCTCTTTGAGTCTTCTTGAGAGAAGACAAATCTGAAACAATCATGACGTGTGAGCTGTGAGCTGCAGAAAGTAAAGAGCAACTGCAGAAATTTAGTTTGAAGCAAAAGCAAAAAAAAAAAAAAAAAAGCAAGGAAAAACCAAGGAAAAGAATGACCTGAACCTGTCTTGGGTTTTATTCTGAATATGTCTAAATTCTTCCATCCTCAGTCACACTGATTCTCTTAAAGTTTGGACTTGATGTTAGACCTGTCACTTTGCACTCTATACTGTATGAGGATTATTATTATTATTATTATTTTAATCAGGTTTTGATCAACCTGTTGTTTATGGTTTCTTTGTATACTCCGAAGTTTCCCTGATACTCTAAAGAAGTATAGTGTAGAAAAGTGGACAAGTAATATGGAAAAGTGAATATGGACATGATTTGCAGTATGGGGCAGGGGTAGCTCAGTGGTTAAGACATTGGACTCCTGATCGGGAGGTCCCAGGTTCAAACCACCAAGCAACACCAAGTTGCCACTGTTGGACCCTTGAGCAAATCCCTTAACTCTCAACTGCCCAGATATAAAATGAGATCAAATATAAGTAGCCCTGGATAAGAGCATCTGCGAAATGCTATAATGTAAATGTACATAAATAGTTTTCTGAGCTCAGTGGTAGGTTTCCCTGGTTCAGTTCCCACCCAATGTCCAAACCACAGCCACTGGATGCACTGCCATTCTTAAGCCCGGATAAAATGGGAGGGTTGCGTCAGAAAAGGGCATCCGGCGTAAAACCTGTGCCAAGATGTACAGATTGGATGCTCTGCTGTGTGCTTCGTCGACCGCACGACAGAAGCAGCCGGAAGACCACTAGTTAGTTTTATGAGGAAAGGTTTAAAGGTACACTACATGCACCTTTCTAGGTAAAGTAGTGGGGAAAACGATTCAGTTATGATTCTTTCGTTGTTAGACTTAATAATCATTTATTTTTTTAAAATAAATTACATTTTGATATTTTTGCATTTGAGGTGGTAATATGTTGCAATTCCTCTATAATCCTACAGGTGGTGTGCTCTAAACTATTCACCCACTGACCGTGTGTGACGTTTGTTTAGAATTGTAATGAAATCTGTGATATTTATAAAATCATGATACTTATGGAATCATAATACAAATCAAATACCTATTTATCCTGATAATATCATATTGCATTGTGATTGGTTATTCCCATGACTACCATTTAGTACCATTTTTCTCCAAGAGTGTTGGAGAGTGTGTCTATGAAGACATTATGTATATAAGTATTTGTACATATTTGTTTAGTTCTGTTGTGTAAATCCCTGTATACTATATAAAAATGTGACTTATTGATGTTACTGCTTGAAAGTAATCTTTAAAAAAAGAGACAAAAATAGGAATAAGTATGGTGTGGGCACCTTGCATTGTCACCTTGCACCTCCAGGGTCCGGGTTCGGTTCCCGTCTCAGGTCTATGTGCATGGAGTTTGCATGTTCTTCCCATGCTTGGTTTGGTCCCTTCAGGTTCAATGACATGCAGATTAGGCTAATTGGTGTTCCCAAATTGCCCATAGTGTGTGAATGAGCGTATGTGTGTGTGTGTGTGTGTGTGTGTGTGCACCCTGCGATAGATTGGCACCCCATCCAGGGTGTATCCCACCTCGTGCCCAAAATCTCCCGGGATAGGCTCCAGGCCCCCGCGACCATGTAAACAAGATAAGTGGTATAGATGATGAATGAATGAGTATGGTGTGATGACAGGAATAAAAACCTTTTGGTGTTGCTTTTTTACTAATTTACATCTGCTTATTAGAAATCATCCAAAAACAAGCAGTAATGTTTCATTCTATAGTGCTACAGTATTTGGCCCCTCAAAAGTTGATTGGCTTTATAAATTAATGACCTAATGCTTGTAATGCTCCAAAGAAAACTGCTTATGAGGCTACACAGCTCCTATTACTATTTTGTGTTGTGGGTAAGCCAGTGGTTCTCAAACTTTTTCTGTCATTCCCCACTTAAGGGGGTGAGCGAATTTTCAAGCCCCACTTGTCAACAAA
>JAQQZS010000039.1:2997542-3007745 GCA_030068045.1 Platyallabes tihoni | reverse complement strand
GGAGCTGGTGTTGAGGGACCAGCTGAGGTCCTTCTCCAGGTGGACGCCCAGGAATTTGGTGCTTTCGACGATCTCCACAGATCGTAACGGTTAATTTATTAGCCTAGATTGGTGTCTTGATTTGAATTACAGTATTATTCTCAGAAGAAATAACCCTCGGTTTTTGTAATTTTGGCAGCACAGTATTTTAGGTACAATTTGTCATTAATCAGCTTCATTTTAATTTTTTTTGACCACACTTAACAACCCGATTGGTCGGAAGATAAAAATTAAAAAAATGTGCTGTTATGAACAAATCCATGGTGTGTATGCTTAGTCCTGTATGTGTGTGTTTTATTGCCAGTGTTCAGCTAAGTGTGGCGTTGGGCATCAGATGCGTGCCGTGCAGTGTGTGTCACACACTGGTCTGCCATCCAACGAGTGTCTGGAGCTGCATCGACCTGCCTTCATGCAGCAGTGCAGGAGCAAGTGTGACATCAGCGTCCCCACAGACAACCCTGAGGGTGAGCGCTTAAGGTGGACCCTGGTCTACTGCATGGCACCTTTAACACACACTCATTCACACACATATTCACAACTCGGGGTAATTTCCTATACCCAGCCCAGCTACTGGAATGTGTTGGGAATGTTGGGAGGAAACCGTAGAAACCTGGAAGAGACCCACATGGACACGACGTCAGACAGACAGTAACCTGAGCTCAGGTTGTTTGTCTGTCTGTTGGTCTACCTACATCTTTATCTTTTTGCCACTGGATATGTCTGTCTGGATGTCTGCCTGTTTATAGACAGCTTTAACAACAAAAACACACATGGAAAATCTCCAAATCTTATGTTACAGAGTGTCTTTTCTTCTCTTTTCCCCCTGTAGAGTGTAAAGATGTGAACACAGTCGCATACTGCCCCCTGGTGCTCAGGTTTAAGTTCTGCAGCCGCCCATATTTCAGACAGATGTGCTGCAAGACCTGCCAAGGACACTGACCTCCTCTCTCTCTCTCTCTCTCTCTCTCTCTCTCTCTCTCTCTCTCTCTCCTTTTCTCTCTCTTTGTGTTCCCTCGGTCTCTTCTTTCCATGCTTGGAGTCCCAATCCCACCCCAAAGTGAGAGAAAGAGAGCGAAAGAGATCGAGCAAAGAAATGAAGAAAAGAGAGGGACTGTGCTGCTGTCCTCCACTTGTCCAAACCAGCTGCTCTGGTGCAGTTCCTGTGAATGTCAGATGGTCAGAGAGACAGAGAGAGAGATAGAGAGAGACATTTGTCTTTTATTAGTTGTCCTAAACATGGTGCTAGTTCTTATTTCTTCCATATTTCAAACGGGATACTTTGGTTCTACTCAGTTACAGCTAAAACAGAGCACAGGACTGCACAGATTACTGTTTTTTCCTGCTTATAGGCTCATACCTTTTCCGATTTATGAGTTATTGATCCAAGTATAGAAATACCAAACCTAAATTTGCAAAAGTTAGAGAACTTCCTACATCTAATATTTAAATCGAAATATTAAAGATCAGCCTGTTTCATATTCAAAATTTCGGTGGAACAACAAAATCCAAAATTCAGTGCAACAGATTCAGGTTGCTTTCACACTATGGAGTCAGGCACGGATCCGAGTACTCTTGACCCCAAAGTATGGTACATTTGCGTGATGTAAAAACTTTGTATCGTGCCTGGGTACGGATAAGTGTAAGGTGCTGGAATATACTTGAAAATCTGCTTTTGAAGACTGTGTGTTGTACTCGGGCATGGTTCAAATCAAATATAAAAGGAAGTTGTACCTACAGGGGACCACTGGTTAGAATACAACAAAGCCACCTGTCTCTTCTGATATCTGTCTCAATCATTGTCATAGTTGATAAAGTAGTAAAGCAGGCGACATGGTCGCTCTTGGAATTTTCTCATAAATATCAACATAATGAAAAGGTCGACATCTATATACTCTTCTTCTTCTGGATCGCAAACCAACTTGGTGCATACTGCCTCCTGCTGTATCGGAGAACGAAGATGTGCAAGTGTGCGCGGGTACAGGAAAATATTACTAATGTGAAAGCTGGCCAGCGAGGGAGAGGGGAGGGAGAAGCAATCATGCCTAGTGTGAAAGCAGCCTCAGATTGACCAAATCCTGGAAACCAGTGAAATCAGTGGTCAGGTGTAACAATGTACTCATTTTATTACATTTGTTGAACTCAAATTGAACGAAAATCGGAAAGTACATAAAATTTATATTTGTAGTAGAAGTACATTTAAAACATAAAGTTTGTCTTAATTCAACAAAAGAATCTTTAGGAAAAATTTTAATCCATTCTTTTTCAATGAACGCTTTTTTCATGCTCAGAGTTTAACAAGGAATTGGAGAGATTATGACAGGAATACTTTATCGTATTTCACAGCAACGGAACACAAGTGCAACAGAACAGAATTAGATTAATGTTACACCATAATTAATCACTGCTCTTCACTTTTTATCCAGCAGCCATCATGCTCTAGAGTAAAACCAGTAACCTCATTTCAAACCGCATTTGCATTTTTTATTAAAATGTAAAAAAACTGATGTTTCTATTCATCCGCACAGAAATGAAAACAGACTGTTTTTTGTCCAAGCATAGAACCAGTTCTCAGTCCCTGACTCTGCATGGAACATTCAGGTTTCTTTTTTGATCACTTCCTCTTTTCTATTTCTCCTAAGATAGAGCAATTACGGAAATATCAGTGTGTTAAAGCTGTAATGAAAGGAAAACACCTGAACTGTGCAGTGCTCTGTTTAAAAAGAAGTCTACAACACTAATGACCACACACTATTCACTGTTTACATTATATTGGTTTATCCTTTTTGGTGTGTTTTTTTTTTTGTCTTTTTTTTTTCTATTGGAAAATTCTTTTTTTTTTATTAGGAGCTTTAGGTGTTTGTGCTGAGATTGGATGACATCACACAAGTGGCAAATGTACAGTTCATCCAATAATCATACAGTATTTGCACAGTATTCCTTTCTTAAATGTATTCGATCAACGAAGAGACAGTCGCTGCTTAACTGTTTTGCGCTGATGATGTGAGACCTAGTGTTGCTAAGGAGTAAATGAAACGTCTCAGTTCTGTATTAAAGATACAGAAATGTGTTTTTAGTCTAGAAATAGAAATCAGACTTCATAGTATAGTCATTGGTGCTGGAATGAGGAAGGTGGGCGGAGTGAAGTGGCTTAAAGACATATGTTAATGATCATTGTATTATTTCCAGGTATTTATATAGCATAAGGATAAAGGAGCATGAAAAGATGATATTTTCATGGCTGCAACATGATGTATTGTTCAAGTCAATGTTGCATTGCAGAATCTTCAGAATCTTAGCGCCCTTCTATTAATACAGGAATACTTGGATGTCACATGTTGCATTAATTATATCTCACTTTAGACAGAAAAAAAAAAAGACGGCCAAAAAAAAAAGTACATCTATATCATAAAAAAATCTACCTTATCTAAAAATTGTGGAAATACAATCAACCACTTAGTATCGACCATTCAGTATAATAAGCTTTATATATGCTGTATACTGTATAACCTCTCTGTGACTGTATTGTGATTGCCCTGATCTTGCCCTTCAGTATTGGAAGATTTCAGGAGCATTAATATAACTATGATCTCAACACACTTATTCAGATCGCTAGACCAACATAGCAGGAGGTCATGAATGATCGCTACCTTATACTCTGGCGTGAAGCTGTATTTTTACACATCAAACAATTCGAATAAAAGGTAGTGTTCATAGAGCTACAAAAGAGCTACATAAGCCCTTTATGACACAATGTACCTCTACATACTGTGCTATAAACCTGAGTGCTAGAACGCATACCATGACAGCATTCTAGCTATATACATAATCTGTCATTATGGTGACATGACATAGTTATTGGACTTCCTTGGGCTCTTATAAGCAGTAATAAGAAAATTACTCAAGGGCAAGAAACAATCTTCATAATCTTGAACAATCTTCATAATCATATAAAAAAAAATATTTCTTATAACCATGTAATGCTTTCTATGCCAAGGTTATTTACTCTAAAAATGTAAACTTATTTCATCAAACTCACATGGTCAGTTGCATCACCTTATAGCTCTTATGTGGATCTGACACACTAGTAGTGCACTAGCCTATAATCAGTTGACATAACAACCAACTTTGTCACTTGACTCAGATGAAGAAAACTCTAGAAATTATTATTTAGCCAATTCTTAAGTGTTAATAAATGTTTGTTAATGGTCATTATGTCAGCCAGCACTTATTAAAGAAATACTTACACATATTTATGTAGGTTCATAAATGAGTTATGTAGTTTCTATGTCACTTTAATATGAAATTAAGGCAACCAGCATTTGTCAGAGTAAGCATTGCTGAATGTGTTTTAAGTTTCTGTTAGTTGTCATAAAGGGTTTATGTAGTCCTTCTGTCAACTTTACATACAAATTACATAAAGTAGTATGGATCAGCTAACACCATTTATACATGTCTATATAGTTTTATGGCCATTATAATTAGGGGTTTATGTAGTTGTTATGTCACCTTAATATTAATGTTAACATTACAGAAATAAGTGCTTATGTGCTTGTGATGTTTATTGGAGTAGGCACTTACAAACATTTCTGTAGCTTTGTGTCAGGTGTTATAAAGAGGTTATGTAGTTGTTGGGTCAACTTAGTACTAAAATGTTTAGTCAATTTAGTTAGATAATGCTTATTGGAGAAGCATTTATAAATGTTTATGTAGTTTTATGTTAGTTGCTATAACATAAAACTACATAAACATTTACTTGTTATGCAGTTGTTATGTTACCTGATGACAGAATTTAAAAAGTTTTTGTCAGCTGTCAGATGTCATATAGTACTATGAACACTACCTAGAATATTAGCAAAAAAAGAGCTGTTGGTTTAAAGAGAAAAATATATAGGATACTTACGAAACACAAACAAAAAAATACTAAAGTGATTAGTGGTGAATGAACTCATCACATTTGGTGTTTATAATATTAATAAAATTTTATAAGAACCGTTTGATCGACCTAGCTAAAACAAAGCGGCAAATGCAGATGTGTCATCTGATTCTTTTGTTCCCCCAAAAAATTAAACTTTCTTTGATGTGGCTTGTGTTTATCAAAAAACAAACCAAAAAATAAAAGAAATCATTTTATGTAAGATGCTTAGACATTTCAGCTTTAAATAGTTTATCAGAAGTTGACAATCTGGCCAGAAATTACATTATTTCCATCGTTTTTTCATCCCCACTGTGATCAATCTGGACAGATTTTCCCATCCAGAGTTTGCTTCATTGCATTTGCTCTTGAGTTTGTAGCAAACAAATGTAGGAAGCGTATATCCACCAGTTTAGCATTGATTAAATTAAGAGCATTTGTTTTGCTTTAATACACTAAGCACTGGAGCGAGTTAGATAAAATTAACATTAGAAGAGCTAAGCAACTTTAAGTGTTATGAAGGTGCTTTATAAAAGAAATAGGTTGTTATTATTACTTTCATTTTTCAGTTTATAGTATTATAGATATACTGTATTTGTTTTTTTTTTGTTTGTTTGTTTTGCATTAGCCTATTTAGTATAGTTTGACATGATGTTTATGGGAAAGTACAGTTACAGTACAGTTAGTTTGGTATTAACACTAACACACATCTTCACATTTCCCAAATCCCAAAGCTGCGGAAGAGGTAATTAGCATTTTATTAAAGCACTGACGTGTGTTAAGATAACTGTACCTGTAGTTTCTATTTAAAAAAAAAAGGCATAGTGTAATGTTGATTTATTTCTAATCAGACATATTTCAGATCATGTGCCATTTACATTGGAGAGAAATATTGTCCAGAAAATACAATACCATTGTTACCTAGCATTATAAACAACATGTATTTTTTCTGAGTGCTTTAAATCTGAAACGATCCGAGCTGTGACGGGCTGCTTCCTTTTCATCTGCTTTAACAACAATGAAGTGAGATTTAACTTGTCGGTTGTTGTGGTGCTCTGTAATGGTGCTGTTTCTTTTACTATCTTAAGAATTGTACTTTTAAAAATGTTTATTAAAAACTAGCTTGATGTAAGAGCTAAAATATTTAACAGAAATCTATGTTAAGCGTCAAATTATTTGTGAAAAAACTGTCCGTAAGCAAGCCACGATAGATCTGAAACACATGGCTGTTATTTTTGTTATTGCTGATGTGATGTTTTTTAATTTCTTCATGTTTGTTTGTTCTACTTAACATGTTACACTTGAAGTGTGTTGATTTGACTCATACTAGTAGACACAGTCAGACATGGTGAGATTTAACAAATGTTATGTTTGTGTGTCATGTTTAAAATGCTATTGAAATAACTTTGTGTACTGTAATGGCCATTGGATGGATATGTATTTGTCTTGGAATTTTATTTAGACCAACTAAAATGAAAAATAATATGATGAATAAAGAATGTTGTGTATTGTGAACAGAGTAAATTTGGCCTGTGTTTCCTTTTTGGTACGCTATTTAATATTAAAAATGTAGTTACTTGTCTTTTTGTTTTCATCCAACTCTGGCTCCACCCCTTTTTTGAAATTATTTGTCAGGTAAAGACTCACTGTCCACTTTGTTAGAAACACATTTTCAACAGCTTGTTAACGCAAATATCTAATCAGCCAATCACATGGCAGCAACCCAATGTATTTAGGCATGTACAGTAGACATGGTCAAGACAATCTTCTGAAGTTCAAATTTGAGCATTAGAATGGGAAAGTAAGGTAATTTGGCATAATCAACATGAACACATGAATCCATCATGCTGGTGGTAGTGTAATGGTATGAGAAATATTTTCTTGGACCACTTTGAGCCCCTTTGAACCAACTGAGCATGGTTTAACTGCCACCTGAGCATGGTTTAAATGCCTACCTGAGTATTCCTGATGACCAAGTCCATTCCTTTATGACCACAAATGACCACACCATACATGAATTAGCACTGGCTCACTTTGGTAGAAAAAGGGTAAAATGCTCATGTACTTTGCTAGTGTTTGCAATCATTAGACTTGTTCTAGACTCAATAGACCAAACTGTGTGGCAAAATGTCTCAGGTTACTTTGCTGTAACCCTGTTCCCTGAAAAAGCAGGAACGAGATGCTGCGTGAAAACGCTATGGGAAACGGCTCTTTGTTGCCCAGTTGTGAAGCACGTGTGTGTCAAACACGCCAAAAACTTTGGCTTATACAGTATACTGTAACCTCAGTCAGGTGACGTCATCTGATAAGGTGCCCCTGCTAGGTTATAAAAAGGACTGAACCGGAAACATCCTCAGGTCAATTTTTGTCTGAAAGGACATCCAATCACGCCCGCAGTGCGGCATTGCAGCGCAGCATCTTGTTCCTGCTTTTTCAGGGAACAGGGTTACAGCAAAGTAACCCGAGATGTTCCCTTTCAAAAGCTGCACTCGATGCTGTGTGAAAACGCTATGGGAACGAGAATACCAACGCCACCGCACTGCAAGTGTCTGGACCCCCAGGATTGTGTAGTGTGCGCACAGTCCCCCAAAGGGGTCTCAGACATAATTCTGGGATGCTAGAATTGCATGGACATCCGACTATAAAATCTGACAAATGTGTGCGGAGAGGACCAACCTGCTGCATCACACACTTGCTGCAAGGGGGCGCCTCTTGCCTGAGCAATTAATTAGGCAAGCCCCCCTGGTCGAATGGGCCCTAATTTCCATGCGCCTCATAGGCTAGGGCAATAGCATATCTCACCCAATGTGACAGCATTTGTCTAGTGGCGGCCGCCCTTCGGCTGCGGCCCCCATAACATATAAGAACCTGCTCTGATTTACGTCACTGGCTAGTGCAGTGGATGTACTGAAGAGCACGAACTGGAGACAGTAAGTGAAGCCTTTCCTGCTCTGGAGCTGTAAATGGTGAGGATGCAGAATAGCTTTGACCAGCCCAGGGGCAAAGACATGACTACTAGGGCATAAGGCCGAGGTCAATTTTCTTGTAGAAACTCCAGCACTGAAACAATTTGGCAGTGGACTGGGTCTCCATCTTTAACTATGCCCCAATTTTCAATACACTCCATTTGAGGGCATAAGTTCTTCTAGTGGAGGGAGTCCTAGCACTTAGTATAGTTTCAATTACACTGGCTGGGAGACCAGCCTCTCTTCACTGGTCCCCCTCAGGGGCCAGACGTGAAGGTAGAAGAGCTCGGTCCGGGAATGGAATTTCGTCCCCTGCGCCTGAGACAGAAGCTCCCTTCTCACAGGAGAGATATTAGATCTGAACACCACACACTGGTCGACCAACGGGCCGCTATCAATACAAGCCTTGTAAACGGACCTTCGCCAGGACTACCGAGAGCAGAGCTACGGGAGGAAATGCATGAGATGCAGTCTGGGCCACGTATGGGCCATCGCGTTCAGCCACAGAGGAGCTGGAGGACTGACTACTTCGGGGTGGGGTTTTCACAGCTTACCTGGACAGCAAGTCTGTTCCCATATACATATGCCCTGGAATGTAAATCGTCCTGAGGGACAGGAACTTGTCCTGTGCCCCAAAGCACAATCTGGTGCGCTAATAATCTGCCCAGGCGATTATTTACGAGACTACCATAGTGTTGTCCACCCGCACTAGGACATGTTAGCCTCTCAACTGCTGGAGGGAGTAGTTCAGGGCCAGAAATAGAGGCAACGTTTCGAGGCAATTGATGTGCCACGCGAGAAGATGACCTCTCCAGATCCCTTAGGTTGGACGGCCATCTAAGACCACACCCCAGCCCATGAGGGAAGCGTCTGTCGTTAGCAGCTTGCGACGACAACACGGACCTAGAGTGGGACCCAGAGGCAAAGACTGGGGTCTGAACCACATAGAAAGGGTACAAAGCTCTCGTTGCCTCTAGGGAGCGCCAGAGCGCGCTTGAGAAGTGGACGGTAAAGGCTCATGATCCAGCGAGAGAGAGCGAGAGAAAAGGAAGATTCCGTCTCATGCGCTTCCGCAAGATCTGCACGCGAACCCCAGGAATGCGCCGCGGCTCGTGGTTTCATTTTTAAAAATGCGAGCCGAGCTCCTTTAATAGGGAGGAAATCGCAATGCTCACATACTCCCTCAAGCCCAAGGATAGTGTGCTCTTCCCACAAACACTGAAAACAGAAAGCGTGGAGATCGCCCTCAGCGGATCGCCTTTTACCCGGATGCAGCTCTCGTGTCTAACTCGGCCATCTTTCTGGTGAGTAATAAGACACTTTCTATTTTCGCTTTCTTTTTGCTTTGAAAAGTGATTGCACATACGCACACACACAATGTGGTCCTTGAAGACAAAGACCTGAGGATGTTTCCGGTTCAGTCCTATTTATAACCTGCAGGTGCACCTTATCAGATGACGTCACCTGACCGAAGTTTTTGGCGTGTTTGACACACACGTGTTTCACAACCGGGCAACAAAGAGACGTTTCCCATAGCGTTTTCACGCAGCATCAAGTGTAGCTTTTGAAAGGGAACTGTTACATTCTGAAACATACAGTACAAATTGAATGACTTGTTGTATTCTGGATTAGTTACTACTGGTACCATGCAAATAACTCATAAAGTGCTCAAAAGCAGCCAATGATTCCGGTGTCCACACAAACAGTGCTTTGTTTTTCTCTTGTTCAGCTGTTTTGACTAACACTCAACGGTTGCTGTCTTTAGTGCAAAGTCTCAAATCCATCCTTTACTGAATATTGCCACTGCTAGGACGGACAGCATTTCTTACACAGTTTGAGGTTTGGGAGTTTTGTTTTGCTTCCATGTGTTCTGTGGATATGGGCCTAGTTGTCCCTGGTTGTCCTTGCTGACATTTATTTTTAGCTAACACCATCAACATGTTCAATGAATCTTCCTGTTCTCTCGTTGGACACCATATCAATAAATTATCAATATATTCTATTTACTGCTTTCCATGTTTACAAAGACTATAGCTTGAGCTAAAACACGATTAAATACTGATGGGCTATCACAGTACAGCGGAACCTTGGATTACGAGCATATTTCGTTCCGGAAGTGGGCTTGTATTTCAAAACAGTCATAAACCAAATCAAATTTTCACATAAGAAATAATGGAAACTTAAATTATTCATTCCACAGCCCAAAAATAAATATTCAATTCAATTCAATTCAATTTTATTTGTATAGCGCTTTTAGCAATTGTCATTGCCTCAAAGCAGCTTTAC
>JAQQZS010000039.1:2930212-2942537 GCA_030068045.1 Platyallabes tihoni | reverse complement strand
GGCATCCGGCATAAAACCTGTGCCAAGTTGTTGTGCGGACTGGATATTCCGCTGTGGCGATCCCTTGCCGGGAGCAGACGAAAGACCAACCACATAACAACATATATACTGTGTGTGTAGTACTGTGCAGAAATTCAGTGTAAATGTTAGATATGTTTATTAATTAAAATTCACTATTTTCAAACATAACTTTAATATTAATAAATAAATAACACTACAGTAGAACTTGCGTTGTTGTAAAGAAAGCATCATGTTCCATGTCAGATCAGTTTTCGGATGGATTAAAAAAAAAAAAAAAAACTGAATGTAGGCTCATTGGTTGTGCATGAAAATAGAAAGGAGCGAGTGTGACAAAGTTACCAGAAGAACTGTATTCTCTCAGTAAAACCTAACAGCTGTTTTACTTACAGTCCTGTGGACACATCTTGAGCACATTACAAATAAAATACCATAAGCAAAGATGCCTTTGAAAATTTTTTCTACTTAAAGGAAACTTCTATAGAAAACAAAAACTAAAGAGTAATAAAATAAACAGAATATTGGTGTGAAAGCTCTTTGCTTTAAAATAATCAGTAGTGTTAAATAAAGACTTGTGCTGTTTTATACGTAAAACAGCTGTTAGGTTTTACTGAGTGTGCTGGAGAATATGAGTTCTTTGTCACACTCTCTTCTTTCAATTTTCATGCAACACCCAGCAGCCTCCATTATTTATTCATTTTAATTTTCTTCTGAAATCCAGTCTGTTATATATGTCACTTTCTTTATATACGTAGGCCTATTTAAGTGAAATATTTGTAACATTCACTTGAAATGTAAGAATCATCCAAGCAAGTGAGTGATTTTTTTATTAGCAGCGCTGAATAATGTGCACAGTCATGTGTCATGTGTGTAATTTTAAACGCGCTGATTTTATGCTTTTTTTGCTCTTGAGTAACATATACAGTCAATAAAACAGTAGTGCTAAATGCTAGCATAGCTCCATGTGGAACTCCACAGTGATGGACCCTGATGACCCTGAGACCTGCTCAAAACAACACACAAATTCTAATCTAAACAAATTGTACAATAGCAATATGTACAATTTGTACAACAAATAATACAATTATTTAATATAATTTTTTTTTTTTATAAAAGCCTTAAAAGCAAATTTAGATACATTATCACAGTGATCATGTTACTGCCTCTACGTCTGAACAGTGACATCAACTTGGCTTTTGGAAAGAAATTTTATATAAATGTTATACTTTAAAAAAATCTCTTTCATTCTCTTTGTCTTTGTGCTTTCTGTTCCTAGCTTCTGATATTCTTTATAACTCGAAGGAGAGACGCAGGAATAGCATTAACAGGAACTTTGTCGGTGATTACCTGGGCATGGAGGAGAGGCCTGAACTGCGTCAGTTCCTGTCTAAGAGAGAGCGAGTTGATTTTGCTGACTCGGTGAACAAATTCGACCGCAGGTTTAAGGTACAGTCTCGGGAATCAGCAACGACTGAAATGAATCCATGCAACCAACCTGAGTCAATTATTATGAAAGTTATTATAATTCTGAAAGTTATTATAATTATAAAAGGTATTATTATTATTATTATTATTATTATAAAAGTTATTGTCATTATTATTATTATGCACATTATTATTATTATTATTAATATTAGTATTCTATACAATTTTAAACAGCTAGTGTGTGTAAAATAAATACTCATATTTGTAAAATGTGAACAGTAAGACAAGCAGATGTTTTTTTCCTGCATTAACATTCATGATCTACTGCTTTAGCCTACTACAGAGGCTATTAAATCAAACCTCATTATATTAAACGTGTTGTTTTAACACATAATCAGTGATACAGTGAAGGTTTCTGTATGCAGATGTTTTTACAAAAGGAGACTGCAGTGTCAGTGTTTTGACACAGGAACATCTTAAGGGCAAAACATCGTCCTGTGTTTTGCAGTTTCCTAGTAACATGATAAACTGGGGGATTGCCATATTCATTTTAAAAGATATATTTATTTTAAAATAGACAGGTTACTAAAGGAACAGCTGTTTATAATTTAGCTGCTATAACATACATCATAAAAAGAACAAACTTGTGTTACATATGTTTAACAGTATTAAATGTAAGAAGAAACAGATAAAAACATGACATCAGTAATCTAATATACATGGTACAGAATAACAGAACACAGTTATAGTCATACTATAATCATAAGTTTTCTCAGTACGCCAGAGCCTTGATCAGACTGCCTGCTTCACGGCCTCCCAGGAACTCCAGTTTTTATTCTGATAACTGTTCTTTTACACTGCATGATCAAAAGTCCCGTTTTGACTTGAATGCCCCTTGTACTTAAAGTGCATTAAGCCTAATATGAATGTAATAATAAATTGCAGTTGTTGGCAAAGTGCCGTTGTATAAGTGGAATAAAACACTTCAGGACATGCTGACTCTTCAGATGGTAAAGAGCCTTGATTATTGTTGATTAATTTCCTATAAAGGCATGCTTCTTAGTATCAACTTAGATTCTTAGTTCAACTCCAGCTTCTATATTTGTTCATATTCCCTGTAAAGCTGTGTAAAAATGATTGGGGTCCCCCCGCTTCTTCTTTTGTTTTTGCCTCTTATTCATCCCCCTGGTCAAATGTTCAACAATAATGACATCACTTGCTCTCTGCCAGCTCTACAGCCTCCTCTGCTGGATGACACGAGCAACCACGTTTTCTTGCAACTCTTGCACAAATGCATCACTCGTCATGTTAATACATACACATACACATATACTTATACATTTGCACATCTCATTCCTCCTGTCCTTTGTTTTTCAGTCAATTAAAAGGGATCTGATCCTGACACCTAAGGGCATCTACCTGATCGGACGTGAGAAAATCAAGAAGGGTCCCGAGAAAGGCCAGATCAAAGAAGTGCTGAAGAGAAAACTCGAAATCGGCTCCATACGCTCGGTTTCACTGAGGTTAGCTGCTTCCTGTGTTTAAATACCTCACGCTGAGTCATTTCTGCAAAGAATTTGCTAGTTGCCCACCAAACCAAAGCGAAGCCACTGCATGTCAGTGGGCTCCTGCTCAGTGCATGGGCTTGAGGTTTGTCGTCAGTATGTGAAAGTATCACTAGTCTAAAAAAGAACGGTGGTTAAAATATCCACAGCAGTGACCTCCATCGCACAGCTGGGGAACTGAACCTTTTTTAGATCAACGTTCCCGTGAAAAGAAGGTGATGGTGATGTTCCTGTAGTGAGACTAAGATTGAAAGTGCAAACTTTAATATCACATACATATAAATGTTAATCTGAATTAAATTTGCTGACGTATACATTACCTCTGAATCAAAAACCCTAGAAATAGACAACCTACAGTATACCTAATAAACTGTCTATACAGCTGTGTTTTCTGTCCCTTTGTATAATTTGTATTTTGATTAGAGCTTAGTTTCTCCTCCAAAGCCATGTACTTTCTCAAGTGCTCGTGATTTACAGATGTGTAAAAAAAAAATTTAAAAAAAAAAATCCCTGCCCACATCTGTGCAATCTCGCGATATGAATTTGTATCACAGGGGTAGAAAGAAATCAGCCCCAGCTTCCGCCTCGCCTTGTTACACTCAGCCAAAACACGCTACAGTATTAATGCTAAAAGTGTCTCACCTAGATGAAAAAGTGAATTTTCAGATAGGATCATATAACACCATTTTTCATAATACACTTCATAATAATAAAAAAATATTTTCATAATACTTAATCTTCTGATTCATACTTAGTTTTTTTTTATATGCATATAAATTTATATTTTTATCAGATAAAAAGAAACACTTTTGCGAAATACAATTTCATGCCCTTTTATGTCTGTAGTGTCCGTAACTTTTTTTTTTGCTCAAATCTTTCAATGATTCAGATGAAACTTGTCCAGTTTAGATTTTACATGAAAAAACATAAACCTGAAAAAGTGTATTATTCTAAAATTGTTAAGATATTGCAATATAAATTTGACATGGCTACTACAGATTTATTTTTTTTTTTTTTTTGGAAAGAAATCTTAATTTTGCATGGAATGTTTTAATTTAAGCAACAATTTTTACAGGTAATATGCTTCTAGAAGCGTACACCAATTGTATTATCAATACTCATAAAGAAATATGAATAATTAGCATTTTAA
The DNA here is from genome assembly GCA_030068045.1 of Platyallabes tihoni. Classification (NCBI taxonomy): domain Eukaryota; kingdom Metazoa; phylum Chordata; class Actinopteri; order Siluriformes; family Clariidae; genus Platyallabes; species Platyallabes tihoni. Next base: position 2,938,379 of record JAQQZS010000039.1, on the reverse strand, counting down.
TGATTATTGTTTGAAGCGAGACAGTATAATACTGAAAAACGGCCATTTTTTGGGGCACATATAAAATCATCTCTCCAAAACGGCTAAAGTTAGAAACTTGCATCAATTTCAACAGGATCTTCTTTGGATCTTCTTCTTTTACACATTTTCTGTATTATATCTATAACATAAAATACACTTAAAAAAAAAAATACTGTGTTTTGGCCGTATGTTCTGTGTTTCCGTACAACCAGTCAGTGGAGCTGCTGCACTCAGTTCCACAATCAGAAATAATCCGACATTTGTTTACATAATCTCCACGAGCGCTTCAGAAAGCACACGGCTTAATGAACCTAAACAATGAGAATTATTTACTCAGTCAGCGTGTCTTCAGAGGAGAAACTAAACACCAGTCAAAAGTACAAATTATACAGATTGACAGATAACAGAACTGTAAATGTATTATGGCTAGAAATTTGTAATAAAGTTTTTAACAGGTTTTCTATTTACAGTGTTTGAAATGCATTTGGGCAAATTTAATTTATTTACATGTCTGTTTTTAAACGAGTGTGTTGCAGAAAGAGCTTAAGACCCTTAAGAGCTTTAGAATGTAAACCACACAGTGACCTATAAATCATTCAAGTAAATTCAAAAGGCATCTAACTTGAGTCATGACCCAGTGAGAAACAGGTGTAGATGGTGACAGATGATCAGGATGGTGATTATTATACTGCTGATGCTGAATGGTTGGAACAGACGAGAGGGGAAATGAGGTCGCTGCTGAAGTTGTTACATTAAAAAACAAATTTTAATTTCTATCTTTAGACACTTCATTTAATCCATAAAATGTGTTTTAATTTCATATGAAGAGGTGGATGGGTGGCGCAAGACTTTTGCACAGTACTGTACATGCAGACGTACTGTAAAGTGACTGCTTTAATCCTCATCCTTATCCATGTCTCTGATTTATTTCACATTATTTCTTTTTTATTTTTTTCGTTCTAGCACGAGGCAGGACGACTTCTTCATCCTGCACGAGGCTCAGTACGACAGTCTGCTGGAGTCTTTGTTTAAAACGGAGTTTCTGAGCTTGCTGTGTAAGCGCTATGAGGAGCAGACCAAGAACAAACTCACACTGTCCTTCAATGACAGGTACACACACACACACACACACACACACACACATACAGAGCTATTTAAGATTTCTCTTAAATTCTTATACGGTGCTAACTAGGTTAAAAGTACAGTATGTCATTTTTTTTTTATAATTTCTGTTTCTTCTTTGTATCATTCTGTCCTCTTTACTGTATATCCTGAAAATATGCTCCGTCCACAGACAAAGCAGACCTTTCAAAAACAGCTGGTACACTGGCTGTGTAGGAAATGACTTTATGCTACACTAGTGTACACTGTGATATACTGATATACTGTCCTCATCACCAAAGTCAGTTAGCTGTCCAATCAGTCGTAGTGTTGTGTATGCAGTAATCTTAACCTTAATCCGAGTGTGTATTCTGTACAGGCTGGAGTTTCGCGTGAAGAAGGAGGGATGGGGAGGAGGAGGGAGCCGCATGCTCATGTTCTCCAGGGGACAGGGAGACGACTCACAGGTCAAACCCGCAGGAAAAACTCTCAATATCAGTATAGGAGACGGACTACCCAAGACCGCAAGTGAGTGACACGCTCAGGGTTCGAATACTTTTGGAGATTCCTCTGTACCAAACGAAAAGTGAAGATTATTGTAAATTTAAATAAATTGTATGTATATCGTTACAGAACCGACGAGAAAAAGCATGCAACCCTCTCAAGGAGGTGGAAGACAAGCCCACAACAGAGGTCCAGGGTTTATTTCAATATTATTATTATTATTATTATTATTATTATATTTCTGTGTATACCATAGGGCTGTTGATTTATTTTATGTAAAAGTAGCTCTTACAGTAGTGCAGCTTCAAGTCACAAGTTATTGCTGCTATAGTAACAGCTTTTACATTAAACATGAACTGATTCAACTGATTTAAGTGTCATGAATATAAACTTTTAATGGGTATAAGATGCTAAAAGAAAAAAAAAACAGGGCTGTTACTGTATATCAATGCCTTAACGCAGCTGATTAATCTAGAACTTTTGACGCATTATTATTTTTTAACACAAATTAATCATATGATCAAGTTTGACCCTAATGGCTTCCTATAATCGCAGAATAGTTACACGGCTATGTGTAATATCGGCACATTTAACTCGGATTATAAGATGACTGAGGAAACATCACCAGGTGTGATGAACTGCAAGTTTCATTATAAAAATCTTTGAGATGGAAGTTGTGTGCGCGAGCTACCATGAAGGAGAACTATTTATATAAAAAAATACATAAATATGTTTGACGTGGGAGTGGTGGCTCAGGCAGATAAGGCTCTAAGGTGGGTGGGTTGCCACACCCCATAACTACCCAGCCGCTCTATGCAGTGCCAGTCCCATTCGGGAGATTTTATTTTTTATTTTTTTTGTTTAATGCTAATGTTTGAAATATTAGAAAATTGCATGATCTGTTTCCTCTGCATTTCTTTTTTCCAACATTGCATGTTTATAATACAAGTAAATCTGAGTAGAAAAAAAGGGTGATTAATCGTGATTACTAGAGTAATATTTTTAATAGATTAACAACACTAAATAAAAGTGTCCAGGAAACTAATCAACATTGTGGATGTAACTATCCATTACCACCCATTGATTATTTTCCTATAACAGAACACCACCCTTGCATATTTCATTTCTTACAGTACAAGTAGGAAGATGTGTGTATGAGTGTATGGTTTTGAAAACATGTTTGTTTTTTTTTGTAGTACAGTGAAACCTCGGATTACGAGTAACGCGGTTTGTGAGTGTTCCCCAAGACGAACAAATATTTTTAATAAATTTTGACTTGGAAAACGAACAAGTCTTGGTTTACGAGAACCGAGTATCATGTATCACGCATGTGCTTCTTTTTTTTGACGCTGAGCGTCTCATGATCACAACTGAGCCAACGGTTTTTCTCTGTCTTGCGCTGCGGAATTGTGGGTAATCGTAGTGCTCGTCTCTTACTGGTATAATCAACATCCGTGCACGCGTGTACTGTTTACTATAACAAACAGAAACACTTATCTGTCGGGATTTATTTTTACTTCTTTTTAAAGGTAAAGTTCAGGTTAATTTGTTTTATTTTTACTTTATATTTCGTGTTAATTATTTTTATGTATTTATTTTTTTGGGCTGTGGAATGAATAATTTGAGTTTCCATTATTTCTTATGGGAAAATTCTACTTGGTTTACGAGGGTTTTGAAATACGAGCCTGCTTCCGGAACGAATTATGCTCTTAATCCAAGGTTCCACTGTATTTTAATTGTTAACACACTAATAGCAACCTACAGTAAATTTAGAGGAATATAAACTAACAATTCGGTTGTCTTTGTAATTACAGGTTACCAGAACGGGGCAGCGCAGTTCTCTCGTGGAAACCCCCGGCCGCAGGAACAGACCTACTCTCAACCGGATAAGTGGAACCGGCCACCGAACGCCGCCCTCCCAAAACTGGGCTCTCAAAAAAACAAGCGAGGATCAGCAGTCCCACACACACAGCCGTCTAACCTGGACTTCCTCAATGTACCTGATCAGGGCGTCTCGGGGTGAGAAGCTTCCTGTGGCTTTAGAGACACAACATCACTTTTTCCTTTTTCTGATGCCGATACTGATAGCAAATGAACTCATGATGAACTGATGAACTGCACGACCTTAAAAATAGAGGCTTAAGAAAAACGTACGAAATCTTAAGAAATGCAACTTTTTAGAAATAAGTTAAAAAAAATTCACACAAACCTTGAAGAGATAAATAGCCACAATAGACTTCTACAGAATTTAACTTAATAAAAATACATTCAAGTTCCTTTTGGTTTGATAGAAATATTCTGCAGTATTAAATATGCTAATTAGTATGACATCATAACCTCATACAGTGCCTTGCAAAGGTATACAATTTTTTCACAAATAAATATCTGAAATCTAATTGACAATTATCTTGCACTTTATAAGTGTTGGTCTGTCACATAAAATCCCAATAAAATACATTTACGTTTGTGGTTGTAACCTGAGTTCAAGCGATATGAAGACTTTTGCAAGGTACTGTACACGAGCTACTTTTTTTTTTCTCATTAATGCATTTCCATTTTAAAAAAAACATTGTTAACGTTCATGCATAATCGTTTTGTTTTTCCTCCTTTAAAGAATGCAGCGTAAGAGGAGCATTAGCCAGCGTCCTCCTCCGGCCCCCAGCAGCCGCCCCAAAGCTGCGGCGCGACCGCAGGGCCCTCGATGCCGTGCGCTGTATCAGTACAACGGTCAGGACGTGGATGAGCTCAGCTTTGATGCCGGTGAAGTTATAGACCTTGTTAAAGAAGGTGAGACCTGGATATGATATTAAAATAATTTAAAGAAATTATATCTAACTGATATCTGTGTGTACTGCCCTATTGTGGTGAAACTACCTAGTCTAATTTAATGTCTATTATTTTATTTGTTTCCAGAAATAATTTATATAGAGGAACAAATCAATAGAATTCACTACTCACATCCTGTGAACCATTATGAACCTTTAGGGTTTCCTATAGTCTTCTCTAATCTGCGGTGACTTGGAGTAACCCTGTTTTAAATGGACTTTTGTTTAACTGACGTGCTTCAGCACAGTTTCCGTCCCAACTACATCTAAAAAAAACACACAAAATACCCCAAACTAGCATTAAAAAAACCACGAGATTCGCACAGAGAGACATTTTGGTCTTTTCCGCGTCCTCTTAGCATGTAGAATTCTTTGGTTCCCCAGACAATTCCGATGTATTACTCTACAGTCCCTCTTTCCCTCTTTTAATCTTTCTAATTTATCTTAGAACATAATTGGTTCTGTACATCATAGACACACTGTCTGCAATTAAACAGTGTTTTTTGAAATTTTATATGAGGGGTGGTCAAGTCAAAGCAGGACTTTTAAGGGAATAAAGGAACATCATGGCCATGATCATACTGTGTCTGAAACCCTAGCCCCCCAGGAACTCCTATAATGGCCCAAACATGAGGAAATGGCATAGACAGGACTGTACGGGGGATGTGCCGAGTTCCTGTAATGTGCAAGTGATGATGGTGAAGTTAAGAAAGGCTCTTCCTCAAGTTGGCAACAACTTATCTGTCAATTTTCATGGATAAGGCTTTCCAGTTACTAAATCTTCAAAGGAATGACGGCAGTGGGCTCTCAGCCACCTCAGCTGGGATCTGACCTGCAGCCTTCTTTAAAACGTTTGCAAAATTCTAAATTCTAAATGTTTTACTGCATCTAAAAGTCTCATCACTGTACTATTACTTATACACCTCTTATAGAGGAAGCATGGGGCAGCGTGTATTCTTCCCCAGTGGGCCTGCATTTATTAGCTGCTGTTGCAGTTCTCATTTTTGACCACTAGGTGTAATAAAAACTTTGCAAAGCTACAATAAGTAGAGGAGGACGCCTGATTGTACAGGATCTAGAAAAAGTGAGCAAATAACAGGAACATATAGTCACTAAACTTACGAGTTTAATCTGTCACATAGTGACCATTTTTGTTTTAAATGATTAATCGCTCAAAAGAGGTCTTTAGTATTTAAAGGGAGTTCAAAATGTATGTAGTTGTAAATACAGTCTTAGACATCAACCACCACTGTTCTTTCATTTCATATTCCCTTCTTTTATCTAAAAAAATTATATGATATGTATTTAATTTGAACTTTTTCTATTTAATTTAGATATGTCTGGCTGGTGGACTGGAAGGTTACGCGGGAAAGAGGGTTTATTCCCCGGGAATTACGTGGAGAAAATATGAGGCGGTCAAAACCTTTGGCACCTAACAACCTGCCTTTGACCTCTGACCCCTCTTTGTTCATCCAGCCTCTGAACCTGTCATGACTTGTGTCTGGGAATGACAAGGTGAATGCCTCTGGGATACAATCATTAAGCATGATGAATACAGAGGATTCACTGGTGCTGAGCTGTAACATACGTAGACAATCTGGGTCAGCGAAGGATCAGGATTAAACGTAATCTATGGACAAAAATTATGTTTTAAACATTTTTTTTTAAAGACAAAGGTTTCCAGAAGTGCAAAGGTATAATGAAATTATGAATTCTTGGAAAGTTCTTGTAGTTTTGTTCTGTCTATTGTACTGTTTATCTGAATAAAGGGGGAGAGTCTGCACTGCTGCTGCACAAACACACAAGCTGAGGGAATGTCTTGAGCACACACACACACACACACACACACACAAACATAAAAGCAGTCCCTATGGGGCATTTGCTATTTTTATAACAGTGTTTAAATTTGATGCATGTTTTTTTCCCTGCATTAATGCTTCTCCAAGTTCTGAAAAAGAACTAAATCTCCAGTACTAATATTTAAGTATTACCTTTAAAAAAGTATCGCTCACTGTAAATGTTTGTGATCATGTTCAAGAATATTCACCCTGTGTGTTTAACAGAATGTAATCTCAGAGTTTTTTTTACAGCAACAAAAAAAATTGTAAATGATTTTTTTTGTTAAAAATATGTGAATAAAGTGATTTATTTTCCCCAAATCTACTCGATTTAATTCTTTAATGTAATTCATAGCTAGCTAGTTCTTGTACTGTTTTTTATAATTGACATTATTGTGCATCATCCCAAAACAAGAAAAACATGCTACTCATATTTCTCGTGGTTTAGAATCTCAAATGCTTTTTCTTTCATTTTTATTTACATTGTTAAAATGTTCCTGCAGTTTTCATTTAGATTTGCATGACCCATAATTACCTGGTATGTCTTCCACTTGTCATTAACGGCAGATTTCAGAGTGACAGGTTTGTGGGACAGGTCGTGCTGGAACCCTGTGCATAGAACCACATTCTTTAAGAGGCACGTATCACCTGAGTGTGATGAGTGTGTGAAAGAGGGATTGAGTAAAACCTGATCTGCATTGCAAACATTCTACAAATCCTATAGAGAAAAAAAAGAAAGAGAACATACAGGTTGCTGTAGTGTTTCGCAAGGGTGAAATACTGTACATGTGACATGTGAACGGGATTTACAACTGCTCATGAAACTGGAGATGTGCAAATTACTGGTTTGGAGAGGGGTCATAGGAATAAAAGGAACACTTTGGTCTGGAAAATGCAATATACTGTAGATATTTAGACTTGATTGTTCTGATCCTTCGAATCACTTCAAGAGACCTGAGACACATTTCAGCTGGAGTGTAAAAGTATTCATCTCGCCAAACCACGCAACACGTGCACCATACAGTATAGTTTGCCTAGATAAACTGGCTTTAAAATGGTTTATTTTGCTGACTGGTCAAAAAAAATTATTTTTTTTTACATGATTAGTCATGTCCTGGAATATGGCCGTGCCAACTCCATAAATGTGATAACCTTAATTTTATTGCCACATAATGTTGCTGAGCAACTGAATGAAAATGCTGTTGATTTTACTGTTGATTTTTTTTATCATGCAATTTCACCAAGAGTTTAAGTGATCTCCATTCATGTTTTTTTACTTCTACAGCACTATTCTTCATTATAATGTGCCAAAGGGTTCTTAACCCAGTTCCAGTAATTAAAAATCTTGTTGGGCTTGATAGAGCCCAATAATTTGACTTTTTTTGGCCATGCAGTGTACAACGCACTCTTTTACATACATATTCTGTATATCATATTCTAACAATTTATTCAGGATCTTTTACATTTGACATTTACATATCAAAAGTCATTTATTCAATAATTTGGGCATTGGTGGGTTAGTGGTAGGTTTCTCGTCTGCTATGCAGAAGGCCTGGGTTTAATCCTCAGCCACTAGTGTGTGAATGCATGTGTGAATGTTGACTGGAGGTCCTACCACATTTGTAAAAATGGGAATAAATACAATGGTCACCATTGGCCTCAATGGTCCCTAGTTGGATTACAGTTTCTAAACGTATGGATGTCTGTATGTATGTCTGTCCAGCCAGTTTTGCGTGATGCTGTGACAAAATCCCCCATTAAAAATTTTATCAAACATTTCCAGTCTATAGGTATTTGCCTGAGTACAGGCCAAAAGTTTGGACACACCTTCTCATTCAATGTGTTTTCTTTATTTTCATGACCATTTACATTGGTAGA
>JAQQZS010000039.1:2894122-2905001 GCA_030068045.1 Platyallabes tihoni | reverse complement strand
ATACGCTATATATATATATATAGCGTATTATATAGCTAATATGGATACTTTTTTAAAACACTTTTTTAACTTACTATATATATATATATATATATATATAATTTATATATTTTTTTATTTTATGAAATTTTTTTACTGTAACTTTCTTTTTTTTTGGCACATGGCTATAACTGAATGTAAACATGTTTTGTTTTTTTGTTTTTTTTACAATGTACGATTTCATTCTGCTGATCACATTCAATCTTTTAATGTCTTGACTGTGTGTGTGTGTGTGTGTGTGTGTGTGTGTGTGTGTGTGTGAGCGCAGTGCACAGTACAGGTGAAGCTGGAACTGGGCCACCGCGCTCAGCTGCGGCAGAAGCCCACGTCCGAAGGCTTCACGCACGACTGGATGGTGTTTGTGCGAGGGCCCGAGAACAGCGACATCCAGCACTTCGTAGACAAAGTCATCTTCCGCCTGCACGACAGCTTCCCCAAACCCAAGAGAGGTGCGTGTGTCCGCTCATCACGTCTCACAGAGCTCTTTCATCTTTCAGTTTGGAGATATTCTTTTTAACACCAGTAGTGTGTTGTATATGAGGAGATTGAGAGCTGAATTCACAAAGAAAGGGGGCGTGGCCTCTAGCACTGTAACTGGACTTTGATCTTAAAGGGGGCGGGGTCAAACATTCTCTCTAGCCACTGTGAGAGCCTGAGTAATTAAAAAAATTCCAGAAATAACAAAGAATCACGAGTTGATATAACACACCTTTAGATATTTTCCCTTTGATTTTGTTACAATTTTTAACCTTTTAAGAAAAATTTTCAAGAGTAATTAAATGTCACTCGTTCCTTATAACATTCGTTTTCTCATTTCTCCCTAAGCGTAGCATTTAAACAATACTACCTGACTTGAAATACAATATTTTAACATTTAACTTTATATTGAATTAAACAAAAAGTTACATTTATAAAAGTTACACTTGTTTGTGTCAAACTTAGCAACTAATTCACTCTGACCACACGGGATGAAAATGTATAAATATTTCAGTAGGATTATACAGAAACAGCGACTTTTTAACTCCTCAAACACCTCTAACGTCTCAAAACTCGAAAATTCGACAGTGAGCACATGAATTGGGCGACTTCTAACACGGGCACGCGATATTCGAATAATTAGTGCTCACGGTGTTTTGAGACCTGTGTAATGAGTGGGTTCGAGACTAATTCGCTCACAGAGAAAAGGGGAAAAAAATTTAACACCAGGTTTTTTGATAACGTAGCGCCATTAAAAATGTTTTTCTGTTGCGCGACTCGGAAGCTTCTGCTCTCTCAGAACATATCGGTTATACGCTTTGCGCCAAAATATACAGTACTGAAACTCGCGCATCTCAGGCGCGCATTTGTGTTTGTCGACGGAGCATATCTCCAGACGTACGTGTTCCCTGTAATGAAAAGGAAGTTGTGTTGTGCAGTTGTTGTTGGTCATGGGTCTCTCAATGGAGGTAAAAGTATTCATAGTTGAGTATTGTTTCCGCTCATATGGAAGCGGTCGCGAACGAGCAAGTTTAAAAAAGGTGACAGAACACATTCCTTCCCGTACCCGTCCCATTCCCCTGATCTTACTCCACCTGAAGGCTGTTTGTGAGGAATGTTAAAGGAGAGTGTGTTTACCTGTGAAGATCCGACAAGAACTGTTCCTGCATTACAGCAGCAAATCGTCCCCTTTTACAGGAGTCTGCAGGAACCTTTGTTCCGGGAATCCAGTTTGAGAATCGAAGAACATATATGAGCATTTTCTGTCTCGAGGGACTGCACACACAAACGTGCACTTTGAACACTTACATCACGCATATCGTCGTAAATCAACACACTAATATTGTGTATGTTAGTTTTTTTCAGGCGAAATAAACTCACAGATGACAGCGAGGTGATATTGTTTGTCTTTTCTATTAAGTACTGTATATGAGGCTGATCAGCCGATCACACGGGTAATCAAAGTGAAAACTAGACAAATTCTGGTCACTGTCCGATCGAACGGTTCATCCCTATTATAAATGTAAAACTATATATATAAAATATATATACATATAAATAAATATTATTTATTTATTTATTTTTTGCTTTTGGAGTGAATTGCCACGCATAATCATGATTCATAACTGAATCTTTGTCTTTTTTTCCCTCATCTCTAGTGCTTAGTGGTCTAGTGTTGATGACAGTGTTGTAGTAAGTGGAGTAGTATTTGTAACAGTAGTATAGGTAATGGTACTCGGTAGTATAGGTAATGGTACTTGGTAGTATAGGTAATGGTACTTGGTAGTATAGGTAATGGTACTTGGTAGTATAGGTAATGGTACTCGGTAGTATAGGTAATGGTACTCGGTAGTATAGGTAATAGTACTCGGTAGTGAGTAGTATAGGTGACGGTACTCGGTAGTGTGGGTAACGTACTCGGGAGTATGGGTTACAGTACAGTACTCGGGAGTATGGGTTACAGTACAGTACTCAGGAGTATGGGTTACAGTACAGTACTCGGGAGTATGGGTTACAGTACAGTACTCAGGAGTATGGGTTACAGTACTTGGGAGTATGGGTTACAGTACAGTACTCGGGAGTATGGGTGACGGTACTCGGGAGTATGGGTGACGGTACTCGGGAGTATGGGTGACGGTACTCGGGAGTATGGGTTACAGTACGGTACTCGGGAGTATGGGTGACAGTACGGTACTTGGAAGCATGGGTGACGGTACTTGGAAGCATGGGTGACGGTACTCTGAAGTATGGGTGACGGTACTCTGTAGTACTATACTCTGTAGTACTATACTCTGTAGTATAGGTAACAGTACTCGGTAGTATGGGTTATGGTACTCAGTAGTCAGTAGCATAGGTGACAGTACTCAGTATGTTTTATGGTCGTCAGTAGCATAGGTCAGTAGGTGACAGTACTCTTTAGTATGGGTGACGGTACTCTTTAGTATGGGTGACGGTACTCTTTAGTATGGGTGACGGTACTCGGGAGTATGGGTGACGGTACTCGGGAGTATGGGTGACGGTACTCGGGAGTATGGGTGACGGTACTCGGTAGTCAGTAGCATAGGTGACGCTATTCGGTAGCAGGGGTAACAGTACTCGGTAGTCGGGGTATCAGTACGTCAGACGGTGTAATAAAGGTTAGAGTTGTGTAATAAACAGGTGTTGTAGATGAAATACAACAGCATCATTACAAACATCTTCGTCTCCTGAGGTCTCCGATGTGTCACAGCTCAATACTGCTTATCTGATACACACACACTAGATGTGTGTGTGTGTGTGTGTGGGGCGGGGGGTAGTTGGGACGGTCCTGAGTCAGATCAGAACGACCCGCAGTCATACGTAATGTTTCTTGTGGTGGTGATTCAGGTTAATCAGGTGGTGATTCATTTTCAGTACATTGCATTTCAGTACCTAGAACTAACCAAAGAGTTTATGATATTACACACAAGCTGCTTCTGGGGATCCTACTGCCTTCAGTTCTAGTCATAATATTAATGTACACACACACACGTACTGAATTCATCATTGTCAGACCTCAGCGGTGTGTGAATATTTGAGTCAGGTGTGTTAGATTAAGTTGTAACTAAACTCAGTAGGACAGATGAGTTTGAAGGCTCGGGGCAAAGGTGAGCCATGTTGACCTGTGAAATGGAAAACAGCAGACTAATTGTGTGCGTGCGTGTGTGCGCGTGTGTGTGTGTGTGTGTGTTTTGATTGCAGTGTGTAAGGAGCCTCCATATAAAGTAGAAGAGTCGGGATATGCAGGATTTCTAATGCCTATAGAAGTCTACTTTAAAAATAAGGTGAGTGCACATGGTCTGGATCTGCTGCATTTTCTGTCTCTCTCGCTCTCTCTCTCTCTCTCTCTCTCCCTTTGTTGCTTCCCATCCCCCTCTCTGTCTCATGCTATCTCTCTCTCTCTCTCTCTCTCTCTCTCACACACACACATACATACACGCACTCGCACACCCACCCACACATCTGTTTCACACAGTTTCCCCTCCTTTCAGGGTCATAGGTTCTTCCTTTTGCCCACATATTGAAGTATTTTATCTCCAGCAGTGTGTATAGAGAGCTCATAGAGATGACACACACACACACCGCACATGCACACACCGGGTGTGTTTGAGTAGAGAGATGAGATGTAAGTGGCTGATAAACACTGGCCTGAAACACCCTTGTACAGGCCACGTGGTCTCTCTCTCTCTGTGTCTCTCTCGCATGCTCTCTCTCTCTCTCTCTCTCTCTCTCTCTCTCTCTCTCTCTCTCCAGCACTTATTATCTGCAACACTTCCTTCCGGACCGTATCACTTACAGCAGCTTGAGAAGGAGAACTTTTGTTAATTATTATTAAAAAGCTCCGGTGGTCAGTTTCCCGTTGTGCTCGGACAAAAGCGGCTGTAAGCGACACATTTCACCCAGAGTGCCTTCCCTTTGTCTAAACATTCACCTTTTTTTTTTTTTTTTAACCCCCACAGACTTCCTTCCAGATTTCTTTCCTCACGTTTTCAAACTTGTCCTATGCATTTTTCTTACAAGCGTTCGCCCTTTTTTCCCATCTAAGCTTTCCCGTCAAACTTTTATTTTCTATTCTGACTTTCTTCCTTTACTCTTCCAGATTTCCCTCCATCCTTACTTCCAAACTCTCATCCTCTCTCCTGAGCAAACTCACCTACCCGTGTCCTTCCGTCAATCGTTCCTTTCACTCTCCTTTACTGAGTTCCTTCCATGTTTCTATTTATCACATACGTTATTTCAGCTTTTTCGTCCAAAACCATCTTCCTCTATTCCAAACTTTTTTCTGTCAGTTCCTTCCTTTTTTTTTTTTTTTTTTTTTTTTTTTCTCTTTTCTCTCCTTCTATTTTCTCCCTAATTTAGTCGTTTCCAATTCCCACCCGTCCCTAGCTCCCACATTAAGCGCTAAGTGTCTTCCATCTTACCCCACTGACAGAGCGGGGCCAATCACCTCTCACCCGGGAATCAAACTAGCGATCTCCGGATGATAGGGCGAGCACTTTACCACTGAATCACTTGGGGTTTTTTTTTCCACTCCATCCAAACTCCCTCATTCTCGTCTGTTCTCTTTCCAAAAACCACCATTGTTCTCCTGAACTTTTTACTTTCAGTTTAAACCACCGTCTCACCACCATCTTAATTTATTTCCTCTTTTTCAAACTTCCATCCTTACGAATGTCCATCCTTCCTCACTTTGCTCTCTTCTTTGCATACCACTCACTTTTCATCCCTTCCTTCTTTCCCCTTACTTTTTTTTTTTAATACATAATGCCCTGTCTACTGCCCACCCCCCTTCCATCCTTGCTTCTAGACTCACTCTTTTCTTTCAGATTTTTTTTCTTACTTACTTTTTCTCTCCCTTACAGAATATCAGAACTTCCTACTTTCCGTTTAAATTCACCTCCTCCCAACCACCCAAATTTACTTCCTCCTGTTATATTTTTTTTCCTGCTTTCCAAACCTTGCATTTTTGCTTTCAACCCTCTTTTGTCCCCTCCTATCTTCCATACTTTCTTCCTCTGTTCTGTACTTTCTTGTGAATTTCCCAAGCGCCTTACATTCAAACGCACTTTCAACTTATAAATTCTCCAGGATTTAATTTTTTTTTTAAACATTTATCTTCACCTTCCTCTGTTCTCTCCAAGCATTCAAACCCTCTAACCTATTGCAAAGTTGTTGGTATTGTGATTGTTGTTGTTTTCACTTATTTAGACTTCTTTCTCTCTTTTACTCGCTTTCTTTTTCCTCCTTCAGTCATGTGTAAAAAGTTAAATCTGTTTTATTTTATTTTTTTATTTATTTATTTATTTTTTTTTTCTGTGTTCTTTTAGGGCTTGGTTTTGTTAAATAAATATCAGTAATTCTTTTTCACTTTGCCATTATTTATTCAACACAAATTAGGTCTAAAAGAATCTAAAAAACCACTGAAACAAACAGTAGCACTGGAACAGTAGGAAGTAGCTGGTTCTATGCTTTTGTTTGTTTGTTTTTGTTTTCTTTTAGGCCTCATTTTTGTTAAATAAATAATGGCACGGTGGAGAACATATACACGTTGCTGTTTATCTGAAGACCCGCTACGATGAGATGATTTTTATTGTTTTTCTCAATAAAAAAGGGGGGGGGGTACTAACTTTTACACATGAGTGTAGGTCTTTCCTTTTGTTTGTTTCTGTCTCCTACTTTTAGACATTACTAACTTTTTAATTTAATCTTTGTTTTATCAGCCGTGTGTGTGTGTGTGTTTGTGTTTGTGTGTGTGTGTGTGTTTGTGTGTGTGTTTGTGTGTGTGTTTGTGTGTGTGTTTGTGTGTGTGTTTGTGTGTGTGAGAGCATGCACGTATGTCTGAATATCGTCCTAACCCTGAATCTAAATTCGCCGCAGGAGGAGCCGAAGAAGGTTCTCTTTAACTACGACCTCTTCCTGAACCTGGAGGGCAACCCGCCTGTCAATCACCTGCGCTGTGAGAAACTTACCTTCAACAACCCGACCCGAGACTTCCGCAAGAAACTGGTCAGAGCCGGAGGAGTGAGTGAAGGGCCGAGGGGGGACCAACCACTTTACACTAAATGTGACCATAAAGTGGTGCATTTCAAATCATGGTATTACTATGAATCGTTAATTAACATGAAATAGTCGGCATGGTGGTGTAGCTGATGTCCACCTTTTTAATTGTAAGTAATTTTCAAGTTACAATGACATTATTTCCCATTTCAGAACTTTCATTGTTTAAAAAAAAAAAAAACTAAAAGAACAAAAACAAAAGTAAAACTTCTACTGGTTCTGTGCTACCGTAATGAACTCCAAACATTCATTCATGCACCATTTTTGACTGAAATCGCATTCGAACATGTAGCTTAGCAGCACGCTAGCCGGCTAATATTAGTTTTTTTATTATTAAATCACAAAAAATTACAATTGCAATATTGAACATATTAAAGTAAACTATTTAATTATACAAATATCTATCAACAGTTAAATAGCAGATATACGCAAACTTAACAAAAATATGCAAATAAATAATAACAGTGCAAAGAGTAAACTAACAAATAAACAGGTAAATAAATAACAAAAAAAAGGGAAGAAAGAAAGGCGGATAGTATTAGTGATGACTCTAATGTCACATGTTTTGATGTCAGAGAAGGAGCTGGTAGCTGGAGTCAGGCGTTTTCTGTGGTTTTTACCAGCTGTAGGTGGGAAAGTTCAGGTTTCAGCATCACATCAGATGACGGCATGACTTACTGGTTATTAACATGCACAGGCACTGACTCAGTGATCCTGTAGCAAACGGAGGCGTTTACACTGGGGTTTGGGGGTAAGTATTTCGGAAATGTGTATAAAAAGTTAATTTTATTTTAGTTTGTGCTTCAGTTGAAGAAATTAAAGCTTAGTAGCTTTTTATAGGGAGAAAAACATTGTTGGTTTTGGGGTGATATTCATTATTGTGGTATAAAGAAGAAAAAGTAGTATCCTTTCGACTTAAAAATAAATAAATACATAAATATATACTGTTTGGATTCTGCAAACGTCTTAAATACTAAACAGGAAAAGACACCAAGCTGAATGTAAAGGGTGTATTTTTGAGGAGCTCTCCTTAATCCTGCTCTGCTTTCTTTCCCAGATCATCGTGTTGCCCGAGGGGGCGGAGTTAGTGTCCAGGCCGAGTCCAGACTACCCCATGCTTCCCACAATCCCCCTGTCTGCCTTCTCCGATCCCAAGAAGAGCAAAAGCTCCCAAGGCCCCAAGGTCCATCTCAGCCACACCTTCCTATTAAATGCAGAATTTTCACTCTCTCTTTCACCAAAACCACCAGCTAAGTTAAATCTCTCTCTCTCTCTCCCTCTCTCTCTCTCACTCTCTGCAGGAGCTCAGTAAAGATAACAGCGGCATTTCCAAAGCCCCAAAACCTCACAAGCTGGCCAAGGAGCACCGCGAGCGTCCACGGAAAGACTCGGAGAGCAAGAGCTCGTCCAAGGGAGACGCTGAACGAGACAGCAGCAGCAGCAAAGGCGCCCGCGAGCCTTCGTCGTTCTCCTCATCGTCCTCCTCTTCAAAGAAGCCGGAGATCAAAGTTAAAGAAGAGAGCAAAGCTCCTCCCAAAGCTGCTTTTAAAGAGCCCAAGCTGACGCTCAAGGAGCCCAAGATGGAAGGAACGAGTCCTAAAGGAGGAGGTCCGGGTGGAGGAGGAGGTGGCGGCGTAGTGGGAGGGGGAGGGACTGAGAGCAAATCGGCGAGCAAGCGCCCTTCCAACGCCGATTCGCCCAAATCCAGCATTAAGAAACCCAAAAAGGGAGGCGGGGAAAGTCAAAAAAGTTCAGGGGGTGGGGGTTTTCCAGGCACCTCCCCCCGGGTCTCGTCCTCCTCGTCCATGGCTCCAGCTGTGGGTTTCGTAGACAAGAAGAGCTCGAAGCAAAGAGGGTGCTGGATGAAGGGCAAACCCGAGACCCCGGAGGTCAAAGAGCAGAAGAAGCCGCTCGAGTCGGACGAGTCGAACTCTGACGACGAGCTCTCGTCCAAGTCTGAGGTCAGAGCGAGATCAGCGCTGCAGATGGTGAAGACTGAGCGTTAAGACACGCACTTTATTTATAAACCGTTCGCATTCGCATCAATATTATCCACTTCTGTCTTTAGCATAAAGCAAACGAGTTTCATTATCGATGCACAATTGGTCGAGTCATTAACACTCTCTCTCTCTCTCTCTCTCTTTCTCTCTCTCTCTCTCTCTCCTCACCCCTCCCGTACCTACAGCAGTCGGCTCCCTCCAGTCCGTCGAACTCCAGCTCCAGTTCGGAGTCCAGCTCTGACTCAGACTTTGAGCCGAAACAGAAACAAGGCCAAGGTGAGGAACTGGGTGTGGCAGTCGGTCAGGAGCTACAGACACAGCCGATTAATGGTTTTTGCGTTTAATGTAACGTTGTTAGATAATTTGAACATTAGGAACACAATAGGAAAGCATTTTTCTTTTGCATTAATCTTTCTTTGTCTCATTTTTACTGTTTCTGTCTTACTTTATTCTGAAAATTCTCCTTCTGTGTCTTGTCTGATTTTTTTTATTTTTTTTTTCTCTGTTGTCTGACTTTTTTTTCTCTCTCCCAGTTCAGTTCATGGCATGAATAATAACAAAAATATGATATTGTTGACAAAACAATTATAAATCATTAATAAACATATATAAATATAAACATATTAGATATTAAAGAATATTATAGTAGGTACACAACAATAATAAAAATAAAAAAAATTACAGTAACCGCTAGCTTAAATTGTAGTTAGTTTGGGATATTCAAGGTGTGTGTACGCTGTGTCTCTCTCTCTCTCTCTCTCTCTCTCTATCTGCCTGCTTATCCTTCTTTCTGATGCTCATACACACTCTCTCTCTCCCTTTTTACTTCCCGTGCTATTTGTTTCTCTCTTTGTTTTTGTTTCTCTGCTTCACTAACATGATCTATCTGACTTCTCTTGCTCTCTCTCTTACATTTTATTTCTCCCTCACTCTTATGCTATCATTTTTTTTCTCTTTTTTTCACTCAAACGAACTCACTCGTTCCTCTGACATGCACTGCTCAGTCTATCCCATCCTGTCCCAATCTATTTCTCTCTCTCTCTCTCTCTCTCTCTCTCTTTCTTCCTTGTTTTTTAATTCCTTCTTGTGGTGTCCCGCAGGACCTCTGCGTTCCATGGTGGAGGACATGCAGTCTGAAGAGTCTGACGAAGACGACAGCAGCTCGGATGACGAGACGCCGGTGAAGAACAACCCCCCTAATCGTGACGCCAGGTCTCTCTTTTACTCCGTATCTGTTTTTCCTTCTCTCTCTCTCTCTCTCTCTCTCTCTCTCTCTCTCTCTCTCTGTAAGCCTCACTATTGCACAGAGAAGAGATATAGAGTAAAGATTTGTTTGCTTAGTGTAAACATTGACCCGAGTGATCTGATCACCGCTCCTTGTGTCGCAATGCGTAGCGGTGGTTACACACATTCCTCAGCTGAGACGAGCTCTAACCATACAGTTGACCTTTGACCTCTTTCCATCTTTAGGCTAAGTTTAGACAGCGAGAGCGACAGCAGTGACGGACCTCATCGACCCAGCAGAGACCCGCCGCCCCCTGCGCCCAAACACACCCCCGCCTCCAATAATAATAACAACAACAAGGTGAGTCAATCAGTCGAGGGCCAATCAGTGATCTCCGTTCATGAGACACTCTGGCATTGTGGGAAATTTAACTAAACCTGTATCCATCTGTTCCTGTCTGGGTCTATCCTCTTTTTTTCTTTCTTGCATTTTTCACATTCTCTCTCTTTATGTTTGTCCATCTCTATCTCTCGCTCGTTGTTCTTACACACTCTTAGACACACTCTGTTCTTTTTTGTGTTTTTTTTTATTTTTATTCTGACATTCTCCTTCTGTGTCTTGTTTCTCCCAAAAGGATAGATAGATGGATGCATGGATGGATTAATACGTGGATGGATGTGTAGATGGATGTGTAAATGGATGGATGGATGGGTAGATGTATAGGTGGATGGGTAGATGGGTGGATGGATGGGTAGATGGATGGGTAGATGTATAGGTGGATGTGTAAATGGGTGGATGGATGGATGTGTAGATGGATGGGTAGATGTATAGGTGGATGTGTAGATGGATGGGTAGGTGGGTGTGTGGATGGATGCATAGATGGATAGGTGGATGCGTAGATGGGTGGGTGGATGGATGGATGGATGCGTAGATGTATAGGTGGATGTGTAGATGGATGGATGGATGGGTAGATGTATAGGTGGATGGATGGATAGGTGGATGTGTGGATGGATGGGTAGATGGATAGGTGGATGTGTGGATGGATGGGTAGATGGATAGGTGG
>JAQQZS010000039.1:2872115-2894022 GCA_030068045.1 Platyallabes tihoni | reverse complement strand
GATGGGTAGATGGATAGGTGGATGTGTGGATGGATGGGTAGATGTATAGGTGGATGGATGGGTAGATGTATAGGTGGATGTGTGGATGGATGGGTAGATGTATAGGTGGATGGATGGGTAGATGGATAGGTGGATGGGTAGGTGGGTGGATGGATGGGTAGATGGATAGGTGGATGTGTGGATGGATGGGTAGATGTATAGGTGGATGGATGGGTAGATGTATAGGTGGGTGGATGGATGGATGGGTGGGTGGATGGATGGATGCGTACATGGGTGGGTGGATGTGTGGATGGATACTTTATTGATCTTGAAGAAAATTGCAAGTACTCTCTCTCACTTTGTTTTTGTCTCTCTCTCTCTCTCTCTCTCTCTCTCTCTCTGGCCGTATTCTCTCTCATCTTCCTTCTCGCTCTGATTTTATTTGATAATCCACTATCTGCTTTTCTTTTTTTTTCTTCCAGGATCTCTCTCTCTCTCTTTTCTTCTTTATTTATATTATTTCTCTCATTTTCAGCACAATGTTGGATTATACAAAACACATACAGTACTGTGTTTGCATCATTTTAAAAAGCTCTGTCTGTTGTTCAGGTAACCGGGAGGAAAAGTCCCGACCCGTGTCTGAGGCAGGAGAAGGTTATGAAGAAGGGTTACGACAAGGTAGGAAGGGTAAATCCACATTTTCATTCTGCACTTTACACTTTTTACGCACTGTTAACGATCACAGGACGTTTTTACATCACACGCAGGACCGCATTTGTGTATTATTTACATCCTGTGCGGTGATTGGTCAGGAGTGTCGGTTAGCATAGAGCACAAGCTCAAGGGCGAACCATGATCTCCTTGATTTAGTTAGATTTAAAAAATCTCTCAACAACAGCAAAGTGTTTGTTTTTTGGGACTTTTAAATACATCTTTATAAAAGACTATTCTGTGTAAAACACAAACGTCAGTATAATGAAGTGATTTCATTTTAAACCCTGATTTTCAACCTCTACAGTACAATTTCATCTCAGAGTAAAAACCATGAATCATAAAAAAATTTCTTAATTAGAACTGATCTTTAATTTTTTTTTCTTTTGTATGCAGCAGGCTGTACGTGTACGCATCCTGAGGACAGAACGCAAGTTTCATTTCATTCAGTCGTTATCATAAAAAATATATATATTAATCATAGATCTGCGCCTGGTGGGTGGAGGAAGCTGAAATTTGGTGTACTTATTTTTTTTTTCCTAAGACTATTTTGCATTGCTGGCTTGAAATACGATCTGGACCAATGAACAAACACGGCCGCCAGCAGTAAATCAGAATTATGAATTAGCAGCTTATGAACATCTATCACTTATAACCTTGGTGTACTAGGCGTATTTTTAAGCCTTATCACATGAGAAGGAGTGCTGTTGTGCTGGATATCAGCACGGCTGTGATGCGGATATCCAGTACAACAGCACGGACTCAAATGTGATATCACTTTTACACAACAGTTCAGCAAACACCATTTATTATAAACAGATTATAATTAGTTTGTTTGTTCAACCAGTTATTGTGTATTGTGGAGCTGAATAAGTGGTTTATGTTGTTTTTTAGTTTTATTTGGTTTTTGAATTTACTTAGGTTTTGTTATTTAGATTTTCGGTTTTGTTATTTAGTTTTCCGGTTTTATTTTGTTTTTCGGTTTTGTTTTTATTTAGTTTTTTTTTCCCGATTTTGTGGATGGACGCTGGTCACTGAAAGTTAGCGTCACTAACAGAGGTGAAGGTAGTTTTAAATTCTTACCGGTACTTTGTAGCCTAAAGGTGAGGAGAATAAACCATGGAGGTGGTGGACAGTCCAGAGAAACTTACACGATTTACTTTATATTCCCACTTATTCAGCTTTAGAATATCTGCCTCGTTAACTTCTGGATTCCAGGGATGAATCCCAAATAGAAATCTAGCACATTATGTAGGGTGTACAATCCCTTGTTCCACACTCCTAGTAGGAGTGACTTCCTAAAATCTGAATAAGAAAACAATTTCTTTTAAAAATGTCAGAGTGGAAACTGAGATATAAACGTTTTATATTGATATTTAATTAAAGGGAAAAAAAATCAGCCTTGAATTTCATCAGTTTCTTATTTTATGACGTCATAGTCCAGCGTTAGTGATTTGTAATTATTATCTAATCATTTAATTTCTAATGTACTATTATTTATTTATCTAATTGCTAAGGTTTTTTTTTGGGGGGGTCCCTTTTTATGGTGGCCAAAAAGTGAAAAACAAAATAACAAAACAGAAAACACAACGACATGTCCAGAAACAAAATGCCAAATGAGAAAACAATGACAAGCGGTGGCACGAATTGGAGAAAACATTCTTCCCGCTGATTGGACGAGACACAAAAAAATTGGTCAACCAAAAAATTTGACTTGATGGTACTTCTTGTATGTCTTGAGTGACAGGTACGAATAAAATTCTTAGACACATCTATCTTTTCTGGTTTGACTGAATTGTCATTGTGTTTTCTCATTTGGTATTTTGTTGTTTCGTTATGTTTTATGTTGTGTTTTTCGTTCAGATTTATGTTTTTTTTTTTTTTTTTGGTTTTATTTCGTTTTCGGTTTTATGTTTTTCGATTTTGTTACTTTGTTTTTCGGTTTTGTTTTTATTTAGTTTTTTCGATTTTATTATTTTGTTTGAATTTTTTTGTTGTTTTATGTTGTTTACGAATTTACGTTGTTGTTTTTAAAAAAAAAATTCCCGCTACTCGGTCACCATACTTTTTTACAGAATCTTTTTTTACAGTACAAATTAAATACTTTATTAATATAATATTTAATTACAATACATACATTTGCAGTATATTTTGGTCAAGTTTGAAAACAAAATGTTGCGTTACACACAGGGCTGAAACGATTCCTCAAATAATTCGATTACAAAAAATGATCGAGGCAAAATCTTCTGCCTCGCAGCTTCTTTTCATTAATTTTAAAAACTTGCGTTATGTTTGTGCGCGATTATTTGTTTGGCGTGATGCAAGCCGCCGGTAAACATGGACGAAGAAGAAGCGCTTACGTCACCCACAAAGCGGAAAGAGACGCAAACAGTTAGCTGTGTAGTGATTTGAGGGAGCGTTCTGTTACGGGCTGCAAAATGGAACGGAGCGAAAAAAAATATATTAAAATTTAGTTTTTATGATAGTCTTATGATAGATTGTTTTTTGCATCTGAGAAGAAGAATGTATGGCCCTGTAATGAATTTAATTAATCTCAGTCAACTTTAAGCTATTCCTTGTATTGTAAATAATGATAATGTTTATTTTTTTTATATATAAAAAATACAAAATAATAAAAAAACATTAATCTTTGTTTCTCTTATATATTTTACATGGCTGTTTAATTTAGCAAAAGTACATTTTATCCGATTAATCGATTACATTTTTGGTAAAATACTCGATTACTGAAATATTCGATAGCTACAGCCCAAGTTACACCTGCACATAAGGTCACCCTCCTGGTTAACAAGTCGATTTAATTGGTTAAAGCTAATGTTGAAAACTCAGTACTGATGGAGACGTCTGGTTCACATCTGTCTCTGTCTCTCTCTCTGTCCCTCAGGCTTACACAGAGGAGTTAGTGGACCTCCATCGCAGACTAATGGCACTGAGAGAGCGTAATGTCCTACAGCAGGTGTGTGTGTGAGAATGTTTTAATTCCTGGTTAAAGGGTTGAGGGCTCAGTACTTATCCCCTATGAGGAAATCTGATGTCTTGCAGTGTGTGTGTGTGCTGTGATGTGTGTGTATGTTTGAAGCTGACGGGATTCTCTGTCCTCCGTCTCAGATCGTGAACCTGATCGAGGAAACGGGACACTTCAACGTCACCAACACCACCTTCGACTTCGACCTGTTCTCGCTGGACGAGTCGACCGTGCGCAAACTGCAGAGCTACCTCGAGGCCACGGCCACGTGACAGGAAGCGGGGCAGGTCCGAGGGGGGAGGGGCGGAGCTTGCCCTCATTCTCCGCATTCGGGCTTGAGGGTGGGCTCGAAGGCGCGGCTGGAGGAAAAAAGAAAAGCGGTGGCGTGAACGGACTCCACAGCGACATGTCGTGAAGACGAAGCGGCACGGAGAGCGAGAGAAGGAGGAGGAGGAAGATGATGGTGATGATGATGGAGGAGGAAGGGACGACGTGACTGCGTTGGAGCGGCGCTTCCTGTCGACGTGACGATCTCCTGACGAAAAGCACGGCCGTCCTCCCTGCTTTTCAGTTTGCTCATCGTGCAAACGACAGCCTGCTAAACAGTACGAGTGTGTGTGTGTGTGTGTGTGTGTGTGTGTGTGTGTGTGTGTGTGTGTGTGTCCTGTCCTTTTCATGCTTCCGTCTCTCTTCTTCCTCCAGCACTCGTCCTGGAAGTAGCCATGCTCTCTCACATCCGGCTCTTTTTCTAATATTTTTTTATTTTTGTACGGAAGTATTTTTGACAGAGGGAGACGCGAACAAGACGTGAGAGATGTACGTCGCGAATGTACGTTTATGTCGCCTAGGGCTAGCGCTTAGTGCCTTCTACCACCAACCAGCCGACTGGAGCAGGATCGAAAGCTGTCGAAAGCGCCGTGTGGCCCTCGGTGTTGCTAACGAAGCACACAGACACACACTTACACACACACACATATATACACACACACGCTTACACCTCCTTCCTTTTTCCACATCTGACACCTGCGAAACTAGTGTTTCCCTCCGACCGCGCCCTCTTTAAACCCGGAGCACGGCGTCTCCAGGGTTCCCGCCAGTGAGTATTAACGACTGTGTCTGCCAAGTAGGCCTTTTTAGAGACTCCTTGAATATTGTACATAGATGTGTGCAATGTGTGTGGAAGTATTCGGGGATCATTTTCTTTCTATTTTTTTTTTTCTTTTTTTTCATTTGTTTTCTATTTAGGATTTTTCATCATGTCTGGATCGTGCTTAAACAACAAAAAAGAGAGGTACAGAATGATTGGACAAAGATGTGTGATGCGTAACGGTGAAGTGAAGTGCTGATGGATGTCCAGAGAGGCCGGGCTGTCCGTGTGGCGATATCTCGCTATCCGAAGGGAAAATAAAATTTTTTTATTTTTATTATTTTTTTTTAAGCAATATTTTGTTAATAATTAATACATGAAGCCAAGTGTTGGTGGGTGCCAAAACTTTTACACCTTCCCCTTTGAGCTGCTTATTGCATCCTTATTTAAATGAGACATTTGGAACAAAAAGAAGGAAAGAAAAAAAAACTTCATAGTTTACATAAGAATCAGTTCATCTGTTTTTATAAGTTTCTTATATTCTAATATTAATTAAATTAAAGCTGAAATGTACATGTTTCAAATTCAGAACGAAGACCCGTTCGGTGGAGGCGAAATCCCCCTTTGATCAGATTTGCATGTCATGACGGTTCACGTTCATAATTACACACGTCTTTTATCTGATGCTAAAAAAACCCGTCAACCATATAGTGTATATAAGGTCATCGCTATGGTTACGTCTCAACAGGACCTTTTTGATCCATGATATCACTTTTACTTTTAGACTATAAATACTGTATAACGTCCTTTTTTTGCAGCAGCAAAGCGTTAAAAAAAAAAAATTTAAAAATACTGTTTGCCAATTCTTGTCGTCATGGTTACAAGGTTCAAACGTGATGCTGTGTTATCCTAGACATCGTTTTGTGTTTAAACTGTTTTAAAAGATGACCCAGAAAGCCGATCAGAGGAAACGACTGTTTTCCAACGTACAGCCGGCGTTGCTGTCTCACGAATCGCATCATGTGACCTAATAAAATATTTATATTAACAGTTTATGACTGAGGCTTCATTCGCATTAGCGAGCAACTGCTGGTTTTCTGCGGACATCCGTAACAAGGAGCGGCTTTTCAGGATTTCAGCGATGATTCCGATTCAAAATTTTTGCAATTTTTTTACACAGTTAAACACAACAAAACCAAACGATTGGTTCAAACACTTGACTGGATAATACGTCGTCTGAATATTGTACGCGTTAAGGTTTTTATGTCCATTTACGGTTTGTTTAATGTATCGAGGCGTTCCGAATAATATTTAATAATTCTTAGGAGTTAAAAAGTCGCAGAAATTGTTTCTCTGATGAGCAAACATATCTACTACTGTTAGCTAGCGTGCTTAATTTACAATTATTTCTCTTTAAACGCTGTATCTAACTTCTCATATCATTCACATGGCTAGACAGGCACGTTACATCAGCAACAAGCCCCACCCCTTCTGTCCTGTCTTGTCCTGTCCAGCATTATGATGTTGTCCACTGTGGCGACATTCACATTACTCTTACGCCACATTGTTCAATTCCAAATTAGTTTTTTTTTCCCCCCTTTGATCAGATTTGCATGTCATGACGGTTCACGTTCATAATTACACATGTCTTTTATCTGACACTAATATGAGTTAAAAGATGTCTTATTTGTGCGACAGCTCGTTTATTTCAAACAATGGCTGCGATTTTAGCAAAAAAAAAATATATATATATATATATATCGAGGTTTTGCTCCGGAGTGCAGAACAATGATCTCACGTTAGATGTTTTCGCAGCTGTTCTGCTGCTATGAGATCCCCGCGTGAAGTCGCATAAATTCCGATCTGCTTCTTCTGATTCAAGTCACATGACCGCGTGTAGGACCACATGCGAAAGTGACTCGAATCCGATCTGGTGATGTAAACGTAGCCTTATAAAACCTACCGAAAGTGTGTGACTTTAAACACAGCTTGAGACTGATAAACGGTTTTACGCGTCGAGCAGACGATAGCATGTGGTTACATCATGATGTGAAGATAACGAGATAACGCAGCCTCTCTGGACGTCCACAGCGAAGCCGTTATGCTCACGTCTCCTTTAGGAGCAACGAGAAATCTTGAGTCAGGGTTTTTTTTTGTTTGTTTGTTTGTTTTGTTTTTTCTCTTCCTTCGTCGTAGCCGTAGTGTTTGTCTTCTTTATTCTCCACGCCCGGCGTCTGGCTTTCTGATGCTAATAGCTTTGGGAAGCTCGACAGCCCCCCATGCCTTTTCCTTATCCCTGTGTGTGTGTGTTTGTGTGTGTGAATGTGTGTATGTATAAAGAGAGAGATTGTGTGTGTGTGTGTGTGTGTGTGTGTGTGTGTGTGTGTGTGTGTGTGTGCGCGCACAAATCATTCAGTCCTCTATTGTGCATGAACTTTTGACTCCCCCAAGTCCGAGTTCATGAACTCTTTAACTTTTGACCAGACGCTCTGACTCCTAAAAGGGGCTGGGTCATGGGAGGGAGGGGAGGATGTCAGAACTGGGCGGAGCTACGCACAGTTTGATCGACATGTCCCCACCCCCTCAGTGTGAGAAGTGTGACTCGAAACCCGTCAGCGTGTTTTATGTCATGTTAAATATTAGGTTCAAAAAAATTTTTTTCATTATTATTATTTGTATACCTCTGCACTTTTTTGGCTGTGGTGACTCGAGTACTTAATTATCTGAACTGTATTTTTAAAGAAAATTTATACAATATTTACATGCAATATGCTTTTTAATTAGTTTGTTCTGTTTTTTATTTTTTTTTCGTTTACTATTATTTCACCTCGGCATGTACGTGACTGCAGGTTAGGCCCTGAGACTGTTATTTTATTTTATTTGGTTTTTATGTTGGAATTCTTCCTGCGGCGCCTCAGAATCCACTACGAGCCTCGAAGAGCAAAACGTTTCCTCGAAGTGACGGAGCGAAACGCCACCGCCGCACTGTGCACCACTCATCCGTACCTACACGTGTGAAGGATGCTAAAGGAGCATTAAACACTAATCCTTTTTTTTTCCCCCCTCCACATTCACCCGGACTTGACTCTCCTTAAGGATTCGCATCGTGGGATCCGAACTCGCAACCTTCTGATGTCACTCCACTTCACGTTCCCATCTACATGTACTGTATATACAGTTAACATCCAGGACATCCTTATTCTACTCATCAATCAATAATCGTAACGGTTGTTGCTCCTTCCTCTCCGAACGCTCTCGGTGCATTATGGGATAGCAGAGACTGAGAGAGAGAGTTTTTTTTTTTTTTTTTTTTTTCTCGTGCCAGTCAGTGCTTGTATGTTTTTGTGTTTAAGTATTAAACACATTTGGACGATTTTATTTTATTTTATTTTTTAATAAAAATAAAAAAATAAAACGGCCGCATGGAACAAAGTCGAAGCTTTGTGGGGGAATTTCAGTGCCACCATGTGGTCATTTAATGCAAGCGGGACACGCTAGGATGAACGATGTTACCTTTGTAATGTTTTTATCGCATAAAAAAAAAAAGTCATATGAATAAACTCATGGAGTCGTATACTCGTTCAGTGTTTCCGCTCGTCCTGTTCACACACTCCCTCGTGTACGTGGTGGATTTAAAGGTACAATAAATAAATTTTTCCGAGTTTAATGTGTCTATCGTTGGCTTGCTTTGGTAGAATTTTTTTTTTCTTTTTTTTTTTTTTTTTTTTCGGTTTAAATTTTACTGACAAGCCAATTAGATTAGTGTTGGTGTTGCATCATCGTAAACAGAGGTGGGAAAAGTGCACAAATCCTGCACTTGAGTAAATGTAGAGATTCTCTAGGGCAAATATGACTCAGGTGAAAGTAAAAATTTTACATGTACACTTGAGGAAAAGTAAAAAAAAAAAAAAAATAGTCACCTTCAAATATGCTCATACACTGTACTTTAAATACTGACATTAACTCACAGTAGGGTTTTTCACAGTAAACTTTCTTGGAGGATTTAGTGGAATAAAATCAAAGTATCCTTTAATAAATCTACTCAAGTAAAGTACAGATAAATACAATATGGAAAGAAGTAAAACTCGGTTCCCTTTCACCTCTGATAGTAAATTATGCCATGACAAACTTATCTAAAACATTGTTAGTGTGGGGATTTTTATTTCTCTTATTTATTTTATTTTTTTATTTTTTTTTTTTTTACATTAAAACAGTAAATGAAATGGCTGAATGGAAACAACTGATAAGATATATAAAACAGTGATTTTACAAATATCTGTTCTTGGAGGTTTTTTCAGTATCTTTAACTCATCAGTACTTAATTTTTGCAGTTTCAATACTGTCTTTGTTTATCTTGTTAACTAAATTATTTATCAAGATTCATATCGTTCACAGATACTTGCATGATATATTTTCATCATAGCACTGAGTCCTGTTTTAAATCGCATTAGACACACCGTTATCGATTTCAGTAGGAAAAAAATCTTGCATTAGACCCAGATTTAAGTGGCAGTGGTGGCTCAGAGGGCTAAGGCACTGAGTTACTGATCGGAAGATCAGCAGTTCGATCCCCAGCTCCACCAGGTTGTGCCACTGTTGGGCCCTTGAGCAAGGCCCTTAACCCTATCTGCTCCAGGGGCACTGGCTGTATCATGGCAGACCCTACGCTCTGACCCCAGTCACGCTGGAATATGCAAAGAAGGAATTTCACTGTGCTGTAATGTATATGTGACAAATAAAGGCTTAACAGATAGGAGGCGTGGCCTGTTCTCTGAAGCAGAGACATACCCCTGATAGTAAAATCTCTCTCAGTATTTGCACCTGAGGACAGACCGTGAAGTTTGAAGGTGTGTCCAAGCTTTTGACTGGGAGTGTGTATCATTGATTTTATTCTCTCAGTAATTTCAAATAAAATGATGCTTATCATTACTAAAATAATTGAAGCACCAAATCTACTAAAATGTAAAAAAAAAAAAAAAAAAACTTTCCAGAAACAGCCGGGTTTGAAAAGTGAGTCCAAAACATGCAGTTCCTTGACTGTCCACTGGGGGCTGACTCCAAAAGTAAGTCAGTCTCCATAATCCCCATGTTACAACATCAGTTGGTCTCCATAGCTAGATTTCCCATTAAAGACAACTGTATGTCTGACCATTTTAACTTGAAACTTAAAATTACAGCTGCATTGCAGGTGTCAATCCGCTATGCATCACCTTAGCTAGCCAGCTAACTGGAATCGTTGTAGTTAAACATGACACAGGAAATGTAGGAGTTGACATTTGGGACAACATGTAAGATGTGACGGAGTTCAATCAGATGCAAAGTACCGTTGTCATATAAATTAATGTTAGTCACCTTAGCATTTTAGCTAAGTTAAAAAAAGGTAGCTAGCTTGTGGTAAATGAGGTAAATAGCCATGTGGTTGGGTGGAAACCCAACACCCAGGCTCTGTTAGTTCCCCCTGATTTGGGCATTTATGGTTAACTGTGGAGTCAGTTCCTGCCGGACCCCCCACAGTTGAGCTTCATAACCGCATTTAAAGGGTGACGTCATGGAGGGTTTGTTTCTGTTCTTTTATACGGTCTAGACAAACTTGAAAATATCCCACCTCATCAGAATACATCTGAGGTACAGTAAGGAGGATTAGTTTTTTCCTCACCATATATAGATAAATTGACACAAAGTTTTTATACTTGTTCAAGCTTACATTTTCATTGTGAATTGAATTAAGAAATGTCCAACAAATAATTAAATACCTGGAAGGATAGTGTTGGAAAAAAGTGTGATATCAGAGCTGAGTTTAATATTGAAAGTAAAAGCATTTCTGTACACACACAGTGTGAGAACTGAGGATTGGGACTAAACAGCTGTGTCCATAAAAATAAAAAAAAAAACATCTGTTGGTGAGAAAAGTCTTCCGTTTGCTAGGGAGAATAAAGATTGGACTTGGGCAAAGCAATGGGCAAAGGTCATGTGACTCATCTGTAGAGTCCAGGGATGAAGCGATGCTCCCATCATGCATAGTGTCCACTGTCCAAGTCTCTGGAGACAGTGTTATGGTTGCTTCAGTTGTTCAGGTCTAGACTCAGCAACGTTATGCGGCAATAAAATGAAGTCAGCTGACGACCTGAATGTACTGAATGATCAAATATGATAAAATATTAGTGAGACTTTTTACTGTTTACTGAGTCTGTTTACTTTTTTTTTTTTTTTTTTTTTTTTAATCCAGGCATTATATATCATGTTTAACAAAACTGTGACTTCCTGCTAAATAAATCCTAAACTGCGCCAGGATCTCGAGTAGATATTAACATCTCCTGTATGTCCACTAAATATTCGCCCTGACTGCATATTTGTATTAGATGTAAATTAAAATAAAAAAATTATACGATTCTTTTTACTTGGTTTACCCGAGATATTAAACTGATCTGAAAAGAGTCTGTACTGATCTATCTAGTGCTGTACACTGAGCACAGTGGGATCTGACAAAACCTCTAAACAGGAAAACCAAAACAACTGTCGTGCTACTGTTTTTGGAGCCATTTCTCAGAATGCAAAAAGTGTTTCTTTTTTTTTTCCCCCATGCTTAAAAAAAATCTTTCCTAATTGAAATATTTCCTGTAGTGCACATGTTTCAAACCCTAATTATTTATTTTTTATATTTATTAATTACTGTACTTAGGACGGCTAGTTTTAATAAAATAAACTAGAAGTATATTTGACTTCATGTATGATTTTTTTTTCTTTTTAAAATTGCCTTTAATGCGTACGAACGGACATCATGTGAGCGGCTAGTGCAGCAGTGTTGTTCTCTGTCTCACAAACTTCAAATCTGACCTTCTGATCAGGTGTGGGTTTCCTAATGAGCGCCCGATGTGCTTCCTCCACTCGATTTGAGCCATGCATGCAGATGTTTTATGATGTTTAAAATCTCTGAATGAAAACATGTGGCCTTTTAGTAACAGCTGAACCCCTCATGTTATCATTTAACACAATTTTGAAATACAGTACCAGTCAAAAGTTTGGATACAAGGGGTTAGAATGTATACTAACAGTACATATAAACACACTGTTTTCAAGGTAAGATTTAAGTTAAAAGTCTAAAGTTAAAAGTGTGAAGTTGGGCATTTTTAATCTTTCCTGTTATTACTTCCAGCAGCCATGTTGGATTGATGTCACTTGCTAAAATGTTCCTGAGTACGGCATTTCGCACTAAGGGTGCATTACTTTAGTTTATCAAAATCCAAAATTCCTAGTAAGGAAGTAGAGGAACTGCTACTCATAAAATTTTTTTTTTTTTTTTTTTTTTAACGGGTTCTGGGTGCACATCTGGATACAAGAACAAAAGAAATTGTCCTCTTATGCAACGATGTGTGCAAACATGTTTTGCGTCATATTTTTGTGGTACATGCCAACACAAATATGAAATCTTTGTTCAAGCGCAATGTGTGTTTGTGTTGGTTCACATCGTAAATACTAACAATCGATCAATAAATCACAATTCTTTATGAGAGAGTATTCATGAGTGCTCACGAGTGGGGTTAAACTCTCACTTTCTACACAAACGACAACAAGACAAAAGACATCAAAGGAAAGGTTCAATATGCAAAATTTTTATTTCTTCTTACTGTACACAATTACTTTCTCACGATGCTGAAGAACACATGCCGAATTATCAAAAGCAGAATCTCATCATTTATGAGTTTGATTTCTTGAAGCTGAAAATTATGTCATGAGAGCAGCTGTTTAATTTGCTCAACATGACAAAAAAAAAAAAAACACACAAGACAAAAAAAGCGAGAAGTATTTACAATATTTAACAAATTCACAGCAATCTGTTAGATATTATAACAATAATATTAACACAAATCAGACCTGCTTATGAACATTTTCACATTTCAACAATGAACATGGCTGAAATGAAAAAAGTAAAGAAACATTCATGGCTTAACCGTGTAACTTCTTGACTTTACATCTGCAGCTGGGAAAAAAAAAAAATAAAAAAAAAATCAACGAAACCAGACCAGCGCATGAGAGAGGCGACAAATAGTGCAAAAAAAAAAATAAAAAAAATAAATCATCAGCTGACCTGAAAATCCCTGCTGCTGGTTTCACTGGCATGAACTCAGAGAGAACCAGAACGCTTTTCGTTCTCTACGCTGCTCTCGATGCCTTCGCGTTCACTAGAACCTCATCACCGTCTTCAAACAGGGAGGAAGCAGAACGACAAATCATTAGGATTAAAGTAACGATGGTTTGGGTTCTCTGTGTTAAAAACGTCCTGTTTTGATTTATTCGTCACGACGAGCATTAAGGAGGAGGGTTCTTTGGTTTGTTCTTGCTTCCTTTTTTTTTTTTCTCTCTCTCTCTACAGGGGTTCTTCTACAAGGAACACTTCCAGAAATTCAACTAATTCAGAACGTTTCTAAAGAGAACCCATACAACCCTGCAGAACCCTAATCCCACACTAAAACTGTTCCCTCCCTCGACGGTTCATACAAGGTTCTTTGGATCGCTAATGATGTCAGCTTTCTAACTGGTTCCTACCTGGAAACTTTTCTTCCAAAGTTTCTCTCCTTTCTGAAAATATCGTCTGAATTCGGTTCTACTTGAAACAATTCTAAAACACATTCCAAGCAGAACCCATCCATTTTCTGTAGAACACTACACAACTTTTTTATTTATTTTTTTTATTGAAGGTTCCGGATAGAACCCATCCAAACGAGCGCCTTCCTTTCAGAAAGCTTCTTCAAGGTTTCTTTGTATGGCTAATGGTTCTAGCTTTCCACTTGGAGAGAGTACATTTGGAGATTCCAACAGTTTTCCCTTTCAAAAATTGTCAGAGTTGAAGCCTACACTCAAGGGTTCCTTCAAAGGGTTCTTAGGATTGGTCACGGTTCCAGCTTCCCCAAAAAAGGTATTATCCAAAGTTTAACCCAAAGCAATTCTATAGAACCCTACACCAAGTGCCTTTTTTCCCCATTTTTGGTAAAGTTTCTTAATATACAACACAAAAGGTTCCCATTTTGTATTGTGGGGTTCATCTTGGAACTTTTCTCAAAGTCCATACATCATCATCATCATCATCATCTACAGAACCCTTGACCAAAGTTTCCTCAAGGGTTATTTGGATTTGTCACAGTTTTATCTTCCCAAATGAGTCTTTGGAACCTTTTGGAGATACATTGGTATAAGGATTTATAGAAATGTCCTAGGTTCTCCAAGAAGTGCAAACTGATAAACCCTTTAAGAGTGCTAGATCGAAGATGGGAATGTCTTCAAGAACCTCAGCATCTCAGATCTGGTTTTCTTTAAATCTAGAACATTGAATTATTCCATACTTTCAGACTCTTACAAACTTTTTTTTTTCCCCTTTAATTCTCATACTTTGGCACGAACACAGAAAAATATAAATAAGCAATTTATAAATAGATCCATCGAGTAAACACGAGCAGCTCTTATTCCTGAACGTTCCTGATTTATCAGCACTAAGACTACGGCGTTCCTACCGAACTTCGTCACAAGTCGGAAATAAATAAAGAACCGACACTACGCCCAAGCAGAACTTCATGAAGCTGTTTGTCGCAAAAGTCACTCAGATTTTTCATCACTGAGCTTGAAAATGTAAACAACAGCAAAAAGCACAATGGAAAAAGTAAACAAAATTACAAAGACAGGAGAGAATTAGCTGGAAAAAACATCACGTGGTGAAAGTCTAGCCATCACCTCCCAACCCCCCCTGTGCACGCACGCACGCATACACACACAGTTGTTTACATAACAAGTGACAGATACAGATAAAAGGCTTGTTTGTGTGTGTGTGTGTGTGTGTGTGTGTGTGTGTGTCTTTGCCCTTTGGTATGGATCTTATTTAGGAGGCAGCGGGTTCTCAGGGTTACTCGGGGTCACGGCATCTTTGTAAAAGTTCTCGATTTGCTCTTTGTACATCTTCATCACCACCGGCCTCTTCAGCTTCATTGTGGGACCTGAGAGTGAGACAGCCAGAGAGTGAGACAGGAAGCGAGAAGACATTCTTAATTAGCCCATGCTTCATGATTCATATTTATTCTTCTGCAACAATCACTAAAAAGAAATAACTTTTATCTTTTCAGTAGTGAAATGCTGGCACCTGGTGGACTGCCTAGGAAGTGCAAAGAATAAAAAAAAAATCTATTAAATGAATTCCTATAAATTACAGAGCTAAAAACATAAATGTTAATAATAAGGTATAACATGTAAATCTGGTTCAAAGGTCGAGCTGTGCTCAGGTTACTGTCCGTGCTGTTAATGTAGTCTCTTCCCACCTCTCCTAAACATGCCTGTACCTGAATAGATTACTCTAGGTATGTGTTATATGTTATAATGCAATAACATCAAGTACATGAACCGTCTCACTGGATCACTTCATCTGGTCATGTATGAGTTTATTTACATTTTTATACAATGCTTAATTTTTTAAAAGCATGGGGAAGGAAAGTAGAACATCACTGAGGGTAGAGTGACAACAGCAGCAGCTTGAATAGGAAAGGGAATAGTGTTCACACACACACACACACACACACACACACACACACACACAGAGACACTGACCGAGCTCTCCACCGGAGATGGAGAAGTCTTTATCGAGCACGGTGAACTTCTGGATGCGCTGGGCGTTTGACGTAGCCTTCTCGTTCACTCTGTTAATCCCGTCCTGGATGGCGGAGTGGACGAGACGGTCGTGTCCCCCGCAGATCTCCGACACACGCGTGGACGAGCTGCCCAACTTCTTGCACCACTCCACAGCCTCGGGGGTGAGTTCGTCCTCCGGGGTGCCTGTCTCAGCGTTTACCTGGCTCTGAGAACGAGAGAGAGAAAGACAGGGACACAGGGACAAGAAAAAAAAAAAAAAAGACAGAAATGTTAGACATGATTGCTTTAATGACAACAAACCTTACAACAAATTAATATTTAATATATCTATTTTAGGGCGTCAAAACTTTCAGTCTCCCTGTAATGTAGTGCGTGTGTGTTTATGTAGCACAAAAATTTGTTAGATTTTTTTAAAATTAAAGGTATAAATTTTTTCTAAATTCAACACACTATTAGGTTTAATAAGTCTTAGGACAAAGACAAATGTCTAATTTAATAAATTATTTTAAGTAAACTGAGATGAGGAAGTGAAGGCATTCTCAGTGGAATGAGGAAACTGCAATTCCTAAAGTCCACCAGCAGGTGGAGACACCACAGACACTGTAGAATTTAGGCGTTAGAGAGTTTAATATAAAGTTTAATACTTTTCGGTTTAATAAATCACTCTGTAGGACAAATTTCAGTCTCTAATACAAAGATCTAATTTAATAGATCATATGAAATGAGCTGAAATGAGGAAATGAAGGCATTCTCAGCCTTTAAAAAAAATTAAAGTGCAGTTGCTGAAATCCACCAGCAGGTGGAGACAGAAATCACAGACGCTGTAAAGTTCATCCTAACAGCAGCTTCTCTCATATCGACTGCAGGGAATTTAATGGCCGCCCTAATGGCTGTAATGACCATCCATAAAGATGAGATAAGTGCACAGTATTACAGTTCTCATTAGGTTTATTGGAGCACCATAAAGCTTAGGGGTAAAAAGATTTTTTTTTTTTTGGCCATATCAGGAGTTTGAAAAATCGAGCAAGGACATCCAGAGCCGGGACGGCTTAAACCGAACACTTTCAGATCAGACTAACATTGAGAGGATGTGTGAGGAAATGAATGAAAATTAATCAACTTCCTTTTCATGAAACACATTCAGAACCGTGACCAGATGGCGCCCTGGTGTAGAACGGAAACGTCGCACAAACGTCGTTGGTTCGCTGGTCTTCTTGCATTACCACCACCTTCTGGTCTTAATCTTAATCTCGCTCATCTTCCTTTTAGATTAAATTCTCTTTTTCCAACTTCCTAAAATACCTTTCACAGTGTACTCAACCTTTCCAAATTCCCACAAATTGCCCTTCCCCTGAAGGACAAAGCTGACAAACGAATGTCTTCTTCCTCTTCTTCTTGACCGGAGGGACATTAAAAGACAGCAACTCGTGCTTTTATAACCCCAGGACTGGACTACTGTAATGCTTTGAATTATGGCATCAGTCAGTCTTCCCTCCATCGCCTTCAACTTATACAAAACGCTACTGCTCGATTTTTAAACAAATACCCCAAAACGCTCGCGTTACTCCTGTCCATTTAGGCATTTGGCAGACGCTCTTATCCCTTTGTTTTTTTTTTTTGTTTTTTTTATCTCATTATACATCTGAGCAGTTGAGGGTTAAGGGCCTTGCTCAAGGGCCCAACAGTGACAACTTGGTGGTTGTGGGGTTTGAACCTGGGATCTTCCGAACCGTAGTCCAATGCCTTAACCACTGAGCTACCCCTGGCCCCTCCTTCAAGCTCTTCATTGGCTTCCAGGGAGTTTTAGACTAAAATTAAAGTTTTATTATTTGTTTTTTAATTCTTTTAATGACTCCAGCAGATGTAACTAAACTGGTTTGTGTCCGCAGCCACATTCGCGCACTCAGGTTGTGGGACCAGTTGATGCTGGAGCCGTCCCGGTCAAAACGCAAACACTGGAGGAGGAATCAGGCCGTAAACTCTGGAATATTCTGCCGAATGAGCTCCGGTCTGTTACAGATCTTTCCACTTTTAAAAAAAAATTAAAGACTCCTCTTTTCTCCCTGGCTTTTAACAGAGTTTTACTGGATTCACTGTTGTCCAATTTAACTGTTTTTCTTTTGCTCTTCTTAATATTTGTAATAATTTCTTTTTTTTTTTTTGGATTTTTTCCCAGATTTTCTCCCTAATTTAGTCGTGTCCAATTCCTCCGCATCACTAGGGGGCTCCACATTAAGGCTACTACTACTACCACACAGCCGGGAGGGCCGAAGACTATCACGTGTTTCCTCCGAACCACGTGACGCCAGCCGACCGAATCTTTTTCAAACTGCTCGCTCACGCACCATTAGGGGCGGCGTAACACACTCGGAGGACAGCGCTATCCACTCCTTCCGCTTGTGTGAGCTCACAGACGCCCCTGATTGGCTATAGAGCCGTAATTAATGTGGGAGCACGAAGTACCTCTCATCCCTCCCCTCTGAGAGAGCTCGGCCAATCAGCTCTCTCTAGACCTCCGGCTGCGAGAGGTTACAGCATCACCCGGGAACCGAACCAGCGATCTCCGGATGATGGGGCGAGCACTGCGCCACTCGGAGGCCCTAATCATTTCTTTTTGATGCTAATGTTTAATGTTTGCATTTATGTTTTTTTGTTTCATTGTGAAGCGCTTGGGTCAAACCGACGGTTGTTGTTTTTGTGCTAGATCAATAATTTTGAAGTTGAAGTTCTTCATCATTGTTTAAAAGAGGTTGAAACCAGCAGGTTGGATTCCCACCGACTGAAAGTTGAAAGAGCATCACTGACTAACATTACCATCAACTGTAGGTCTTCCCCGTCTCTTAAAGACGATTACTTTGTCTAGCCTTCCTTAAAAAATATTAAATGCTTCCTTTCCTGATCTTGTCTGGTTTTGTTCTTGAACTCTCCGTCTGCTTTTATCAAGCACGTCGTCCACACACTCTTGTCTTCTTGCTTTGGTTGGAATCCTGCAGGTTGCAGCACCGCCGTCTTTAGATCTCACGCTCCCTCAACTTCCCCGTCCTTTACAGCCCACTTGACGTCTTCTTGTTTTTACGATGGTTAGTGTCCAGCTAGTCGCATTACCGCCACTTAGGTAAACTTCTCTCAACCTCTGTTTCCTTGCCATTACCATGACGACCAACATGGTCCCTCACTTAGGAGCAGCGTGAGGAGCGGCAGCGAGTTTGACCGCACACTCCTTTTTTGGTCACTTAAGTCTTCAGCATGGAACACTACGCTTTAGTTTTATCAATAGTGAGTGTCTATTGCGAGGAACAGGAACTAACTCGTGTCTTAGTAATACTAACAGCCTGACCCTGAGCTGTGTGTGTGTGTGTGTGTGTTTATTTATTTTTATTTACCTTTATTTAACCTTTATTTACAACTGTGGCCTGTGTGTGTGTGTGTGTGTGTGTGTGTTTGTGTGTGTGTGTGTGTGTGTTTGTGTGTGTGTGTGTGTGTGTGTTTGTGTGTGTGTGTGTGTGTGTACCTTGAGGGTGAGAAGCATGGACAGGAACTTGCGCTTGTCTCCGATCAGCATGGCGTTGCTGATGATGGACGCAGCCTCCTTCACCGCGTCCTCGATGGGCACAGGCGGGATGTTCTCTCCTCCAGCAGTGATAATCAGCTCTGTTTGCGCACACACACATTAATAACTATGTAATGGTTCACATTTATAAACATCTGTAAATAGAGGACTGGTCTTATATTTACTGTTATAATACCTTGTTTGATGTGTGTGTGTGTGTGTGTGTGTGTTTGTGTTTGTGAGCAGGCTACCTTTGATGCGTCCTGTAATGTAGAGAAAGTTGTCCTTGTCGTGTTTGCCTAGGTCTCCCGAGTGCAGCCAGCCGTCTGCATCCAGCGCCTCCTCTGTCTTGTCGGGCATGTTCAGGTAGCCCATGAAGACGTGGCGGCCCCAGAAGCAGATCTCGCCGTTTTCATCCGAGTCGGGGTTGAAGATCTTCGTCTGGCAACCCGCGATCACTTTACCACAGCTGGCGGGGAAAAGCGAGGTCCGGATTAGCAAGCAGTGGTAAATCACAAGTGTGTATTGATACGTTTTCGTTTTTCATAGTAACAGCTCATTCCACTTTGATTATTTTAGTCTGTAATTAATATTGATGGAAGGAGTCTCCAGTTTCAGTTCAAGAACAGTTACATAAAGACACAGGGGACACAGTTCGAAGCTGCTGTAATACAAGTGGGAACGAGTTTGTTTGCACATAGCTATAAATAAAGAGAGAAAAGAATGACCTGATATTCAGTTAGAAATTTTTAAAATAATAATAATAATAATAATACTTGGCAACTTGTAATGGGACCTGGATAAAACGCTTAAGATGAACAATGGATTGTGGGAATGTGTGTGTGTGTGTGTGTGTGTGTGTGTGTGTGTGTGTGTGTGTGTACCTGGTGAGTCTGAGGGCCTCGGCCTTGGACATGCTGTGTGGTCCGGTGCTCTCGCTCATGCCGTACAGCTCGTACAGCGGGATGTCCAGGCTGAAGAAGAACTCCAGCGTGTCCTTGGTGATGGGCGCGGCTCCCGTGAAGCAGAGCGTACAGCGGTCCAACCCCAGCGCCTTCCTGACTTTCCTGAACACTAAACGCTTTGCCAGGCGATAGTTCAGCGGCCTGTGGGTCATCACGCCGTTGCTGAAACAGCAGGACAAAAACTCTTCAAGGTCATGTGCTTCATCTTAAAATAATCAAAATACAAACAATAATAACGATGATCGAGCCCAAGCACCTGTGCAATCGCCACCCGATGCAGCAGAAGGACAGCGGGCACTCGCATTTAAAGGGGAAATGTGTCATAATCTGACATAACAGTAACTCATACCCTAAGCGTATCACGTGGCGCTACTAACGACTTTAACGGTGGGCGTCGTAGTCGCGAGTTTTTATATAACTACGGAAATTATGAGCCACATTTCGTCATAAGTTTAAGGCCTCACCACAGCTGAACCGTTTGAGATATCAAAAATCCCTTCGCAATTCTGCATCCTCCATGTCTCAAGATCATACTGACCTGGTTTGGTGGCGATCGTATAAATCCCCTAGGAGGAGTATATCAAATTACATTGGGTGCATTTTGCAAACAACCTAAAATAACTGACTACCTGTTGAGTAGAGCCAATGACATGCAGAGTAAATGTCGTTCAGCTCAGTGAGATTTAAATGCGTACCGGGTTTTACACGTATATACAGAAATCTCCTGTGAAGCCGCTCTGGTGTCCTAATGGCTGCAAATTTGAAACGTGTTGGAATTTTCATGACTCTTTGTGCATGTTAAGACCTTCAAAAAGCTTAAAACTCCGTCGTAGTGCTTGGGCCCTAAATAACAAACATCAAATCTATAAGTGTGCCTCCCATTTGTGTGTGTAGGGGTGTGTGTATATACAGTATATTATATACATACTGCTCCATCCTGCTCATGTTGGTCTTCAGACCCACGTCTTTGGCCCAGGACGCCACTTTCCGGCGCACGGTGGACGACTTGGCTCCAACTGCCTTCATGCTCTCCTGCATTTTCTCCCAGACGCGGGGAACTCCCAGGAACGCTGTGGGACGCACCTCACGCAGGGTGTTCACCAACGAGCCCTGAGACAGCGACAGGATCACGTCACACGTCAGCTGACATATCTGACATAACGCAAGACCTGCTAGAATTCCCGGATGTGTGAGGTTGTTGTTCTGATATGTGTGTGTGTGTGTGTGTGTGTGTGTGTGAGAGAGAGCATTAACAAAAGCACTTGATCTGCATCTGCACTGTTGTTTTTTTTTTTTTTTTATAAATAAGCCTTCTTAACGAAGTGACTCACACACTAGCGCTAATGCACACACACACACCTTGAGGGCGTAAGGCTGGGAGAAGTACGTGGCTCCTCCGACCCTCATGATGATCCAGATGTCGATCATCTGGGCGGCGATGTGGCTGAGGGGCAGGTAGCTCACCACCACCTGCTGAGTCTCTTCTGTTAGGTTGAGGGTGCGAGCTGTCGCAAACGCCGTCCATGTCACCTGGAACGAGAGCAAAAGTTTTAGCACCCTGCACTGAAACCGCCACTTTGTACGGATATTAATATAGTGCTAATTAAAATAGAAAAGTGTGTGTGTGTGTGTGTGTGTGTGAGATTAGTCAGCTCACGTTATCATGGCTCAGCATGACCCCTTTCGGCTGCCCGGTAGTTCCTGAGGTGTAGATCAGCGTGCAGCACTGATTGGGTTTCTGGGACGCGATGATGTCATCGAGTGGCGCGTCTGGCTCCTTGCGGCCCAGTTCCATAAACTCCTCCCACTTTAACAAGCACATGATAAATTTGTAATTTTTTTTAAAGTGCTGTTTGGATAACACAGTGGTTCTCAAACTTTTTCTGTCATTCTCCACTTAAGGGGGTGAGCGAATTTTCAAGCCCCACAAAATAATAACGAAATCGGCCAAGTTTACTGTTTATTGAAATATCAATTTCTAAACCAATAAGATCAAACAACAC
>JAQQZS010000039.1:2796397-2807863 GCA_030068045.1 Platyallabes tihoni | reverse complement strand
CTTGAGTTTGTAAATGAATGCGGCAGTTTTTCCATATTTGTTCCCCCCCCCCCCCAGTGTTCATCATCAGAACCGGGTCAAAATCTTGACATTAATAAGATATTAAAACATGCACGTTTCCCTCCACCTCTTATCTTTGTGTTTGTTTTTTTCCAGATTTTCTTTCAACAATCAAAGAAATATACTTGTATATTTTGAAAAAGTACCTGAATGTATTATTAATATCTTTTTTTAAGATCCTCAAACTTTATCAGCTCTAATAGTCGTAAGGTATTGAGCTCAGTTGAGGATTTTGGGTGTTACTAATCCAGCTTGTTTATTTCTGTGTTGTCACATGCGCACATACCACACACACAGAGCGAGAGAGAGAGAGAGAGAGGTGTGAGTCAGACTTTGCATTTTTTTTTTTTTTTTTGGGACATCCGACTCCCAAACACTAATTTTTTACAACCATGCCGTGATTGTTTGTCGAGTCAGGGG
The DNA here is from genome assembly GCA_030068045.1 of Platyallabes tihoni. NCBI lineage: Eukaryota > Metazoa > Chordata > Actinopteri > Siluriformes > Clariidae > Platyallabes > Platyallabes tihoni. The sequence goes on along the minus strand of JAQQZS010000039.1, from coordinate 2,807,383 downwards.
GGAATTTTCCTCTGCATTTTTTTTTTTGGTTTTGGAGCACAGTGTTTGAACTGTTGCTGGGGCGACGGTAAACAAGGTTGCCGTGGCAACCTGGCAGAGCACCCAAAACATGTGTGATTGGTGGAAGGGAGGATTGTGTGTCGGAGTGTGTGTGTGTGTGTGTGAAGGGAGGGGGTGGCATGGGCGTAGGGCCAGGCAACTGGATATAGTAGGAGCAAGTGTCCTGTCACAGGAGAATCTCTCAACTTAGTGCAACACGCACACACACACGCACACACACACGCACGCGCGCACACACACACACACATACACACACGCACACACACACGCACGCGCGCACACACACACACACATACACACACACACACACGCACACACACACACAAGACAGTTAAATTCCTGTTTGCTGGCTCACCGCTTCATTTCCTTCTTGTTGTGAACGCTAAAGTTTCTTTTTTTTCTTTTTTTTTTTTATCTTCTCCTTTTTTAAAATAATTTTTTGCATTTGCCGAGTGTTGAACTGCATTTGGTTTGTTGTTGTTCTGGGCAAGTGTGTGTAGTTGGAGTGTTCCAAAGAAATAGAAACCGGAAGGGTGAAAAAGTAGGGTAATCAAAGACATTAAACACACACACACACACACACACACACTCTCACACGCACAGTTCAAAACCCAAAAACAACATACTTCCAGCCTGCTTTTACAGGAAATGAATTAATATTTAGGCTGTGGTGATTATTACCGTATAACGATACATCCAAAAGTTTTTATTCCTCTTGGATCTCAACAATTTACCAAATAATGTGGTTTAGTTTTAATTAATTACATTGTCTTAATATGTCATACTTTATGTACATTAATAGTTACTAAGGGTGCAATGGATAACCAACTTAATCAGCCAGAATCTCTAATCGAATTAGTCACCCACTGCATTAAATTGTGCTTGATCCTACGAACGCTCGAAGTGAGTAATTGCGCGACGGAATAACATCTTTCACGAGCAAAAATTTTCTTCTAGAGTGTGGGAACATCTCGGTCTCGGGGAAAGATTTTGAGCGAGGGGCGGGGCCAAGCACTGCTTTAGTGGTGCACACCTGAAGAGAACGTGGATGATTAGTGAGTGTGTGTTGCTGCGAGTCAGGTATTTATTTCCAGCTCTCGTCAATGAGCCTTTTTTAAGTAAGGTTCTCACACACACACACACACACACACACACTCAGCTTTTCAGCGCTTCACACACATGCTCTCCCTCACGCTGTTGCGCTCTCCGCGGGTTTCTTTCAGCTCACGCGTGTATGTGCGCCATGTTCTCCTCAGGTGTGTCTCCGACCCGAGCTGCTGTTCTAGAACGTTCAACACCTTGTAACCAATCAGAATTGAGATTTGAACAATGCTGCAATAATGGATTTTATGATTATTCAATTATTAAATCAGACGCGCTCTCTGTGTGTGTGTCTCTCTCTCTCTGTTGCTCAGGCCACTCTCGACGTGGTGATGAATCTGCAGTTTCACTTCATCGAGAAGCTGTGGCAGACCTTCTGGTATTCAGCACTGCCATCTAGTGACGGCAACACCCCCATCATCCCCAGCAGGTCAGACAGACATCAGACATTTTTGCAGTTTTTAAATAAGATCACTGCACACACGTGGCGCCAAAACTAGACAGGAGGCCCCTTAGACCCTGCTGTCTGTTCACCCGAGTTCTCCCCTTGTCAGCAGACGCTTGTATTATCCACTAGCATGTTTAACAGATTTCTCAGATTTTATCTGATTTCTGTTTGCGCGCGTCATGTTTTTTCGAACCGAGCTAAACCTTTACACGCTGAGATTTTGTGCCAACAATTGGAGAAAAAATTCATTTGGTTTGGAGTAATATTAATAAATTAATAAAGGTGATCTTAGTCATACACTGGTAGTCATTGGTGCCAAAGAAAGCTGGAGTCCTTGAAATGTCAGGGAGTTTTAAGCAAGTTTGAATTTTAAGTCAAAATAGTCAGAATTTTGAGGTGGGTTAGGAAATGAGTCCAGATTGTGAGAAGTTTTTTTTCTTCGACACGTTCGAGGATCTCCATCAGATTATAATAGACAGTGAGGACATATAAAGTGTTATAACTAATGTGTGTGTGTGTGCAGTGATGAGGAGATCGAAGGCGTGGTCCCGAGGGACAAGCTGATCGCGCTGTGCAAGTTCGAGCCGGTGAAGCAGTGGATGAGGAGCTGCGATCACATCCTGTACCAGGCCCTGGTGGAGATCCTCATCCCCGACGTTCTGCGGCCTGTTCCCAGTCAGTACCGCACCATTTCGCCCGCACACACACACCACACCACATGATAACTTGACATGACTCTCCTTAAGTTTTAAGACAGATATATACTTATTAATAGCACAGTTTACATTTACTTATAAAGCATATTTTCATGTTAAAGTCAATCCAGAATACAGGTATTCCCCGACTTACGAACGAGTTTCGCTCCGGGAGCACGTTCGTATGTCTGATTTGTTCTTAAGTCCGACAACGTGAGTCTTATAGGCCTTTGACCCAAATATACAATGTAATGCATACTCTACCAATCCACTTGACTAAATCTCTGGCCCCACACTGCCATCATGTGGCCAAAAACTGTAACCGCACCTAAGGAACACGCGCACACGTCAAATGTTGTCTTTATGGTTTTAAATCATGAGGGGAATCCCGGATGCCATGTTTTCCACTGTATTGGACTGTGAACCAATACAGTTTTGTTGATACTTTTATCGAAAAGAAAATTATTCTCTATCAGGACAGACATGGACAGACATTTTCTTTCATCGTGCTCCAACTCCGACTCGTTCTCCGACCCCAAACCCCCACCCCAAACACACACAATATACCAGACTTTTGACATTTTATACATTCACTTACACACTGAAAATATTATATATAATTGTAAATATTGGTATCTAGTGCACTGTAGTGTCTGTTTCTTTTTGTGTTTTATTTACAATATACATGAGCTATTTTCACGATCGAACTAGAAGTAGAATTCGTAACAATTCGTAGAATCTGGATATAAGAAGGAGAAAAGAAGGAAAAAAGGATTATGAAAATAGATTTCTATAATAATAGTAGTGATTTTATTTATAAATTTTTTTGATAATTTAGTTTTGCTTCTGAAACATGCTGCATGCTGGGTTTCAAACTGGCGAATGAGGATAAAGGATAATATTTTGACAAGACGCACTTTCTTAAGCCTGTACAGCAGTATTGTTTAACGAACTGTGTGTGTGTGTGTGTGTACACAGGTACTCTCACTCAGGCGATCAGGAACTTTGCTAAGAGCCTCGAGGGCTGGTTGACTTCAGCGATGAGTAACTTCCCCCAGGAGATCGTCCGCACCAAGGTCTCGCCTCGGTTTAATTCCACTACGTATCATCTGTTCGGTCCGCCATCGCCATCCGACGTTCACCGCGGACAATTTATCTTATTTATTTATTTTCCTTCCCCTTAGGCTGCCGTGGTGAGTGCGTTCGCGCAGACGCTGCGCAGGTACACCTCTCTGAACCACCTGGCGCAAGCGGCCCGGGCCGTGCTGCAGAACACGTCTCAGATCAACCAGATGCTCAGCGACCTCAACCGCGTCGACTTCGCCAACGTGCAGGTCCGACTCTCACAACCTGATACACACGCACACTTCAGTCTAGCGCTCTCACACACACACACACACACACACACACCTGTCGTTCGCAAAAGCTTACAAGACGGAACGTGGTGCTAACGTGCGATCGTTGTGTGTGTGTTGTGCAGGAGCAGGCATCGTGGGTGTGTCAGTGTGACGAGAGCGTGGTGCAGCGTCTGGAGCAGGATTTTAAGATGACGCTGCAGCAGCAGAGCTCTCTGGACCAGTGGGCCGCGTGGCTGGACAGCGTGGTGAGTCAGGTGCTGAAACCGCACGAGGGCAGTCCCAGCTTCCCACGCGCCGCACGCCAGTTCCTCCTCAAGTGGTCCTTCTACAGGTACGAACACACACACCACACCTCACCACACACACATATATGTGTGCACACGTATAGAATGTGTGCATTTTTTTATTTTTATATATATATGATTTTCACACCCAGTCACACTTGGCATGATTTGCAATTGAACAGCAGGATTTGTTGCCTGGACGCGAGTTTAGTTAGCAAAATAATCTCTCACACACACACACCTCATTTATCAATCATTTTGTTTGTAAACGATTTTATAGAATATTTTCAAATTAAACTGAAAAAGTTTCCGTGACGTAAAAGATTTCTTTTTTTTTAAGCACCACTCGCTGGTTATTGCGTTTAACATTTAGCCACGCCCACAGACACCAGGAAAAAGCTGAGAATATAAAAAAAAAAAAAGTCTGCTAATCCGAGAAAGAAAGGACGCCAGGTGCAGCATGCGCAAAATCTTTTGTACTTCTAGGGTGCCATGACACTTTTTTTTTAATTTTTAAATTTTTTTTTTTGTCCAACACAAAATAGCTCGACTGAATTTTTTTCAAGTGTTTTGGATTTTTTCATTAATGTAAATGTGACAGAGTGACAAAGCTATTGTTTACATGATAATGATTTGTGTGTGGCGCAGCTCCATGGTGATCAGAGACCTGACCCTGCGCAGCGCGGCGAGTTTCGGCTCTTTCCACCTGATCCGCCTGCTCTACGACGAGTACATGTTCTACCTGGTGGAGCACCGCGTCGCCCAGGCAACCGGAGAAACCCCCATCGCCGTCATGGGAGAGGTCCGTCTACGCTCGCACACACTCACAAACTTACACACTCTCTCCTTCCTTACTCTTACAAGCGTGTGTTTATTTTATTTTTTGCCCCGCAGTTCAGTGACCTCAGCTCGATGATGCCGTCCCTCATGGAGAAAGGTACGAGCTTGGCTTATCATGATCTGCTACAACATACTAACGCGTACTCTCACACACACTCACGCACACACACACTCTCTCACACACTCACTCTCTCTCATTAGATCCATCCTTCTCAGACGACATGAGTGACCTGGGGAGTGACGCAGACGTGACGCGGGGGCCGTGCGAGCCGGCCGTGAAGAGGGAGAGAATCGAGATTAACCACACTCTGCAGGAGATCTGAACCCGTACAGTGCGTGCGTGTGCGTGAAAGAGTGTGTGTGTGTGTATATGTATATGTATATATATATATATAAGCAAACGTATGAGAATCCGCCATAGTGAGAGTCGATATATAACGCTGGCCGGATTCTTTGGGTTTGTGAGGAACTAATGCAGTCTAGAAGCTTTTTTCGTGCTTTTCTTCTTCTTCTCCGTGCCTCTGTAATTGGTGTGTTTTTGTGTGTTTTTATTATTTTTTTTTTGTGCCATGGTGTCCTCTCAGTGCCTTAGAAACCCCTCGAGCGCGCACACACACACTGTGCCTGTCCTGTGTCACAGTACGACTACATCTCGATCGTCTCTCGAGCACCTTTGGATGAAGTGAGGATAAAAATTATATAAAAAAATAATAATAACCTTCATTATCAAGAAAACGCACGCACGCAGCACCCTGTGTGTACAAGACGCGCTGTCGATACCTCAACTGTTTCTATGCTGCGCTGTTTTTTTTTTTTTTTTTTTAACCTAACAATCCAAGAGCTGTTCCTTTTTTATCCGTGTGTTACGGTTAGCGACTAACACCGCGCTCACGCTACGCTGCATCACGTCGAGCCTTGATTCTTATAATTTTTATTTTATTTTCCCCACCGGTATTGTAAAGTGGCGTTTCCTCAATTAAGGGTGATTTTGGTAAAGAAGGTAAAGATCACCGATCCTTGGACCAAATCCTCATAGTGCCTGTGGTGCGACAGCGTGGAGGAAAATCAACCAAGGCTGATGATTAATTGGCTCATCTTGTGTTGAAATTGTTAGCCTTAGAAATCATGCTCCCGCACACACACAGCTACTATTATTTCTTTTTAAAAACTTTTTTTTTTTTTTTGGCACAGGCCAAGCCCACGAGTTAGCTTAACACACTAAGGAATGAGTTTCAACCCGAAATAAATAAACAAAATGTCGCCCCCTAGTATGAACAACATCCTCAGAACGTTTGTCACAGTAACAATCAAGTTAGTAATTAATATGCGAATCGAGACTCTCATGTATTTTATTTATTTTTTTCTTCATCATAGGATTTAAAGAGCAGGATGGATGGATGTGGGTTTGTGCGACCAATTGTGAGTCCGAGCTCGCTGGTTTGTTCCGAACTCCCTCCGAACACAGGAGGCTTAAAAGTTTTAATGAAATAATTATTGTAAGAGATGAATACTTTAGTTTTTTTTTTTTTTTTTTAAAGCTATTTTAGAAAAATATTTTTCTTTCACCCTTAAACTGAAATATGCACACACACTCATGCACATATGTCGCCTTGGTGCTGGATTTTTCTTCTCGTCGTATAAAAAAGAAAAAAAAAACGTATCTATTTGTATAAAAGTGCCCTGTTTAAAATCAATTAAAGAGTTTTAACGGGATATTAAAGTAAATAAATAATTCCTAGGCTTTTAGAAGTCGTTCGGCTCCCGGTCTGTCACTCGTGTTGTTTTTCTCTCTCTCTCTCTGTATTTACAGATGCAGTACGATTTTTATATATTTTATTTTTTTTCCTTTCCATCTCCCATAATTTAACGTTTGTTTTTTTTTTCTTTCCTTCTCTCACATCAGGATGTGACTTGTCCTCTCTGTGGCCTTTTCTCCTCCTCTTGCTCTTTTACCGTCCGTTTATGAGCGTTTTTTTCACGCTGTTAGTGTGTTCAAGGAAATTTTGTGTAACTTGGTAAAATGTTTTTTTTTTGTATTGCTGTTTTAGATGGATTATTTTTTATGGGAGTAGATATGATTCTTCTCATTATATTTTAAGGAGGAAAATGAAATGTTCTTGAATATTCTTACCTAGAGAACGGACTCCAGTCTGTAACAACAACAACAAAAAAAAGAAAAGAAAAAAAGAAATCTTACTTCAGTTGTATTTTGTACTGGTTTAAAAAAATTTAATAAATTGGTGTACACCACGTAATCATTACGGCTCACATCTTTCTTTTTTATTTTTTTTTTATAATAATCCACACAAACACACAAGTCAGTTTTTATAGAGTCACAAAAACCAGAGCGTTTGCTTTTCACTCAGAAGGAAAAAAAATGAAAATCAGATGAAGCGTCTGTCGAATGAACGTCAAAGCATCGAGAGCAACGACGTCCGAGCGCCTCAGGGATCACGTGTGTTCACACACGGCAGTGCATCATGGGTAACGTCCAGGTCCTGTGTCTGTTACTGTGTGTTCAGTCCTCAGAAAACACCCGGAACTTGGGCTTTAATCAGAAAAGTGCAAAAAACTTCATGTCCAGCAGGTAGAAAAACAAACGAACAGGGACGCGACGCCTACAACAAGCAGCCGGCCATGTACTTCCCTGAGGGGGAAAAAAAAAACCCACACACAACTGAATTATACTGACATCAACACTTAACACACATTAACTCCACACTGCACTTTTTAAAAGTTTGTACACCCCTTTGCTTGTTAGATTTATACCACTTTCTACAAAATACTTTAACGTAATGTTACAGGATCTATTTCAGCAATCGCTTTTTTTTTTCCTCAACAGCAAAACTCATCAAATGTTGCACATGAACGTTTTACTCATGCAAATCTTCTATATCTCTAGCAAATAAATTATTTATACTTTTTTTTCAATACAATATTTTTTCCCCCCAATAAATCTATAGTTAAAATTAATGTATTTAAACAAGCTTAATTTTTTTTAAAATTAATGTTAACGTGAACCACAAAACTCATCTGTCCGAACCTGGAGCTTTGCTTTACTGTTACAGATCACTGACACTGGAGACTCCTTTTATGTAAACGCTACATCAATCCATTTTCTCAGAACCGAGCTAACGAATAATCTTTGGGACTTGATGTAAAATGTGGTTAAGGGAATAAAATTTGAAATCAGGTTTTGAACGCGTGTGTTTGTCTGTCTCTCACCGGTGGCGAATCTCTTCTTGAGCAAGGACATGCGGTATCGGCCGCCCGCCAGCTCCATGTCCAGACCCGACAGAGACGCTCCCGTCCCCACAAATTGCACAGCCAGGCTCGGGGCGGGACCGCGGGGCTCCTCCAGGCACTGCCAGCTGGCACACAGTGTGCCCGAGCCTGATACACACATACACACAAACTATGAGTTATATGTGTCGATATATTATCAAAAATACCTTTCTAACACTGAACAGGAGACATAGTGATGAAGCATTTTAGGCTCCAGGCCAAACAATATCTGGTTATAGATACTAAATCATTTAAACTTAGTCATAAATAAAAATCACACAAACTGAATCATGTAGAATCAGTTTAAAGCATATGAACTGAATTGTACTGAATCTTATAAACACTTACACTGAATCATACCGAATCACTTAAATCATATAAACTGAAACATGTTGAATCACACTTCAGTTGGACTTCAAATCATGCAGCTGAATTTTATACACTGAATCAAACTGAATCATATGGAATCAAATAAATGGACTCATAAGCTGAGTCATAAACTAAACCGAATCATGTACAGTGAATAAATTGAATAAAATGATTCAAATTATATGATTCAGTTTTGTATCATACAGAATCATATAAAATAAAAACTTACACTGAATCACTTAAAATCATATGAACTGAATCATATGACTTGATATTGAATCATGCTCCATTACTTCAGTTGGACAACCAAAAATCATAAACTGAATTTACACACTGAATCATACTGAGCCATACATTAAACAATAGAATCTGAATCAAATAATTGAATCATGTAAAGTGAATCACATTAAATCACAAATAAAATCGACAGAGAATTAAATAGATCAAATCATAAACTGAAATAATATAAAACTGAATTGTATTGAATTATATAAATTTAATCATTTAAACTGAATCATATGCAATCACTTTAGTCATACAAACAAAATCGAGCAAACTGAATTATATCCACTGAATCATACAGATTCACACATTGATGAACTAAAATAGAATTATGAATTGAATCATGCAAACTGAATCATATAGAATCAAATAAATGGAATTGTATAAGCTGAATCATAAATTAAAACCATGGAACAAGCGAATCACATTAAATCAATTAAATGCAATTATACAGAACCAAATCAGACAATTTAATGAATCAAATCATAAACTGAATCATATGAATTGAATCATGTTTCATTTGATTCCACAATCTAGTCAGTGCAGGAATGTCACAGATTCTACTTTAAATTAAGTATAATGCTTGAATAAATCCATACGCGCTTCTATAGACATTTAGCGCGTAGATTGCTTTATTGCAATTCTGTTTACACGGTTCCATTTACGAATCAGTTCATTTGATTCGATTTGTGAAGGCTGGCCCGTGTAGTCCGACCCAATAGGATCGCTAGTAGTGTAGATCAAACTGGTGAAAAGGTTAATGGTGGTTTTTAATAGAAAGGAGTCAGAACACACAGTGCGTCACTGTTACGGGGACAGACTGGGGGACAGACTCAATATTAGACGAGGGGTCACAAAGTGATGAGCAGATGTTTAAAAAAGTTTAAAAGGAGTGAGAGCAGCCGCTTGGTTTGGTGATTAGAAGAAGGAGTGTTATGTGTAAACAGAGAGACAGACAGAGGGACACAGTCGGACCTTTGCTGTGGTTGGTGGGTGAGAGGTTCGGTAGTTTCCACAGCAGCCTCGTCTCCTCAGTATTCCTGCACAAACACGAAGAGGAAGAAGAAACGTGAGGAAGAAAAATCACTGAGGAACCGTCTCTCACTCTCTGAGTCCCTCTCACTGCCCGTCCCTCTCACTGCCCGTCCCTCTCACTCCCTCCCCTTCTCTCTCTCTCACCAGGTAGCGGGCGGTTGGCACTGCAGGTCGGTGGCTGAGGGTTCGAGCGGGAGCAGCACCTGCACGGCGGTGAGCTGAGTGGCCGGAGCGGTTGCCGGGCAACAGTGGTAGTCCAGGGCGACGCGGGTGACGGTCCCGCTGCGCTGGCACTCGGCCGACAGCAGCAGAGGAGCGCGGGCCGGGTCCTGAGACGACACCTGGGGGCAGAGGTCATCGTTGATGTAGAGCGGTAACGCAGACGTGTTACAGGATGAGCAGATCACATGATCAGAGGCTCTCCATACATAAATAAACGCACCCCGGGTCATGACAGAGCCGCGGGGTTTCCCCTCTCTCACACTCACCTGGTACTTCAGGACGCCCACGTTGTAGTACGAGGCCTGCGGGTTAAGCTCCGCCTCCCGCTGCAGGTGAACGCTCAAGGCCTGCATGTTGAACCAGAAGTCCTTGCAGTTGGGGTCGTTCTGGGATGGGTCGCTGCAGGGACAGGAAGGAAACGAGACGCACGTCATGTCTGTGTCACGGGTATGTTAGATGGTTTAAACTTGAGGACGTTACGTGTATCAGCTGACTTGTAGAGGAGCTTCTGATTGGGTAAGAAGTGAGTGACGCGGGAGATGCCGACCAATCGGAAGCTGAGCACGGGTGGGTTGGGGCTGGATGAGAAGATCCGAGTGATTCCGGCCGGAAACGACATGGTGAGGTCTCCTGTGATCTTTACCAGACACCTGATGGGCGTGGCCACACACACACACACACACACAGAGGAAAAGTTAGATAGCCAAATAGAGAGAGAGATTAACAAATACATGGCCAGACAAATAAAAATAGATGATGAGACAGAGACATGGATAGACAGACAGACGAACATACAGGGCATACAGATCAACAGACATACAGACAGACAGACAGACAGGGCATACAGATCAACAGACAGACAGCGAGACAGGGCATACAGATCAACAGACAGCCGGACAGGGCATACAGATCAACAGACAGACAGACAGCCAGACAGGGCATACAGATCAACAGACAGACAGACAGACAGACAGACAGGGCATACAGATCAACAGACAGACAGGGCA
>JAQQZS010000039.1:2685958-2696540 GCA_030068045.1 Platyallabes tihoni | reverse complement strand
CACACAATCAGTTGTCTATTGTACTGTAATTATTTCCCTGGACTGAAATGCTGATTTTGTGCTTTTTGCATTGCTCAGTGTGCCTCAGTGTTACTACCCCGCAGTGTGCATCCTGACTCTCCAGTTCCTTCCTTTTCTTATATTCTAATTGAAAATGTTGTTTTTTTTGCCTGTGATAACCAAAACTGGGCCGAGATGAGATTCCTTACAATCTTTGAAGCAAAAAAAAAATGTTTCATGCTGACTGAAAAAGCAATAACATTATGATAATCCACAGCTTCTCTTATTTCCTGCCTGTAGCTTTAAAACCTCTCCACAATGGGTGCTGTGTTTTCTGAAAATGACTTTCAGGGGAAACAATCTGCTTCTGCTGAAATCTTTATGTAGATAGTCGAAGCCATCAGCAGGGGAGAGGAGGGATGCACGGGTTTCCACTTCGCTTCGCTGAGAGGATCATGGGGAGGATAAAGCAGAAGACGAAGGAAGATCCATGATAATGCATGATACTGTTTGTTGCAGGTGTAATCTCCGCGCTGAGACTGAGAGGACGCACCGCGGCATTATGGGTCGTCATTGTTCACCATGTCTTTGATGTGATTAGAAACCTGGAAAGGGTAATGTGTTTTTCATCTTAGCATAGACAATTCACACACACACACACACACACACACACACACACACACACACACAAATAATTATGAATTATGAATAATAAATTATGAATCTTGAATCAATTATGAATCATACAGGGATACACAGCATCTGTTTTTAGACAGCTTTATCATGTTTAAGTACACTCTCATCACTCTTATTTCAACATTTCACTTCCATTAAATTCTAATCAGTTTAATACAGTACAATTCTGTCCAAATGTAATATACTGTATATGTAATGTTTTTATTAACAGCAGGCTTCATCACCAAGGAGCAACAAGTGATGCTGCATTAACACATATTTAAATGGTAATAAAAATCAGGGACACATTCTGTAACTGACCTGTAATTTTTTATTTTCACACCTGATTCTATAATAATAATAATAATAATAACAATATTTATTATAATATAATACCAGTTATAATACTAGTTTTAAAGACCACAATATTACTTAATACTATAACCAAAATCAGCTACCTTTACGTTTATAAAGTAATAAATTAGTTTGAATTACTGGGTAGCAAAAATTTTTAAATCTATTTAAAAGAAAAATCTGTAAATAAATAAATAAACAAGAATTCTTGTTCTTCATCTTCTTCTTTTTAAAAATGTAACAATTTTACTTAATAACCACAATCAATTACCTTTATAAAGTACAGTACATTTGTTTGTATCACTGAGTGACCAATAGTTTAAAAACTTTTACAAATAAACTAACATGTCGAAGGTTGAATAATTTGTACCAATTCTTGTTCTTCATCTTCTTCTTCATAATAATAATAATAATAATAATAATAATACTGTGAGTTTTAAACTGTACAATTTTACTAAATACTATAATCAAAACCAGTTATCTTTACATTTATAAATTAATCAAATTGTTTGTGTTACTGGGTGGCCAAGAAATATATGTAAATAAATATAAATTAACAAATAAATAAATAACAAACATGTCAAACAAATTGAATTCCTTGTATCAATTCTTCTTCTTCTTCTTCTTACTTTTTTTCTTCTTATTGGGTGGCCAAGAAATATATTTAAATAAATAAATAAACAAACATGTTGAAGACTGAATTCCTTGTACCAATTCTGCTTCTTATTATTATTATTTGTAATAATATACTGTATTTTCATGGCTCATCACACCAATTATTGACTTTCATTAATTACATTCATTATTGTTTCATTAGTGCTTCTTATATTATTTTTTAGATTTAGAAACCTTTTTATTTTTAAACATCCTTGCTCTACAGTAGTTTCAGTAGTAGTAAAAATGTGATGGAACATGAACCCATAGAAATCTTAAACTTAGATGCCTCCAATCATACGATTCATGTGTCTCTGACGCTTCCTGTTCTCACACTCAGCGCTCAACACAGTGACCCCAAAATGACTCCATCTCTACCCCTATCCCAACGCAGGGCCTTGAACCGCCAGTGATCCCGGGACATCCGGCGAGATGGAAACCACAACATTGTCCTCTCGCTGACTCTCCGAGCCAGGGATAGACGGGGTGAGAGCTGTTCCCCTTCTACCGCCTCGTAGCCCTGCTTAATCCCGAGCTCCATGAGGACGTCTGGATACAGTTTCCATTTTACTGGAAGTCTGATTGGTGGCGCTCAGCATGAACACCGGACAGAAGGGCTTAACAGTCAGCCGTAAATTATGCTACAATCACAATTTTGATATTTTCTTCACCGAGTACATGGGGCATAAGGAGGTTGTCATGGTGTAGTGTGTCGATATGTAGAGACGCCACACAAACCATGAAAAAATTACGCTGAGCAAGCGACCATTTCATGATAGTCAAGTCTGACGAGGATTTCCTATTATATGGTTACGATAAACCAAATGTATTATTATTAAACCTATTTCTAGACAATTTGACCTGATTTAAGGCTGAAGATTACTGTATTCTACAGTACTGGCAGATCATTTAAATCATTTCAAGTAGATAAATGTAGAAAGAAGAAAAGTCACATGGGAGTTTTGCTTTGATTTAATGATCTCAGGTCTATTGAACTGGCTTTTGCCAATGTAAAAGATTATGGAAGGTGAAGATTTTAAGTAATTTGCCATATTTTTAAAGTCTTCCCCTGCTTTGTTTCAATAAGTGTTGTTTTCAGATCCTTAATCAGCTGTTTAGGGAAGTCCAAGGGGTTTAAGAGTCATGGAATTTAATACAACCTTCAACTGATCTTATTATAGAAGATATACATTAGAATAGAATATATTAAATATATTAGATAGATAGATACCTCGAGTAAATACAAAATGCAGTTTTTAAATTTTATTTATTAAGGGGGGAAAAGCTGTCCACACCTACCTGGCCCTACAGTATGTGTAAAAGTAATTGCTCCTAAACCTAATAACTGGTTGTGCCACAACGACTTGGCAGCAACGACTGCAATCCAACGTTTGCAATAACTGGCACTGAGTCTTTCACATCGGTGTGGAGGAATTTTGGCCCACTCTTCCTGGCTCAAAAAGAAAGGTTTTGGATTGGTCTAGCCAACGCCTGACTTAAATCCAATTGAGGTGCTGTGGCATGGCCTTAAACATGCCATTCATGCCTGAAAACCCACCAACAGTGGGTAAAATGGCTTTAATCTGAGGTGCTGGCTGTTAATTGGTGATTTCTGAGGCTGGTGACTCTAAAAGACTCAGTTTTGGTCTTGCTTTCCTGGGAAGGTCTTCATAGTTCAGGTTTGTGGTTTAGGGTTAGACGGCAAAATGCACTGGACAATACTGTTTTTGCAAGAACTGTTCCAGCTGATCATTGTGTCTTGAAGTAACAACTGACTGTTGTTGTTTTTTGTTGTTATTATTTGATTACCTCATTCTATATGTGTTATTTCATAGTTTTGAAATATCCAGTATTGTTCTGGAATAGAAGGGGTGTCCAAACTTTTAACTGGTACTGTATATGTACATGTACAGTATATATGTGTATGTGTAGTTTTCAGGTACTTACAAAAAATTATACGGTGAAAACTAGGGCTTTCAGCATTAACTGGTTAACACTTGCACACTCACTCACTCAGTCACTCATCGTCTTCACCACTTTATCCTGTATTCAGGGGGTTTGGATCCTATCCCAGGAGACTTTGGGCACAAGCAGGGTGCACCCTGGACAGGGTACCAATCCACCACAGTGCACAGACACTCACACATGCTCATTCACACACTACGGCAATTTGGAAACGCCAGTTAGCATAATCTGTATGTCTTTGGACTGTGGGAGGAAACCAGTGTACTTGGGAAGAAACCCACCAAGCAAACCGAATGCACACAGAACCTGAGGTGGGAATCAAACCTGGAACCTGGAGGTGCAAGGCAACAGCTCTAACCACTAAGCCAGGTTAAGCAGGGGACGTGCAAATTCTCCGGGGCAATTTGGGAATGCCAGTCAGCTGAGGTACCCGGAGGAAACCCACCAAGTACGGGGAGAACATGCAAACTCCATGCACACAGAGGCGGGAATCAAACCTGGCTAGAAATCGAACCCGGACCCTGGAGGTGCGAGGCGACAGCGCTAACCACTAGACCACCGTGTCGCCTGCATGTTAACGCTTATAATTAATCTTTAATGTGCCAAAAGCACTTAAAACTTATTGTAAATGTAGTTCCTCAACATGAAGCTGAATGCATTGGATTGGATAAATTCTGGAACTGGAAGACATTAGACTGAAACAGTTCTGCCGTTCTAAAACTGTTCTCAGAAATTCCTCCAGTTTGCACGTCCCCAAATTGGAATGGAAGAAATCACTGTGTGTTAATTTGTGCCACATCATCACAGACATGAAAAAAGTAAAAACAGTACAACTGACATATGCGTACAGTGTGTTACTGCAAAGGGTTTCAGGTTGTGTTTTTCACTCAAAGTTCAGTAAAAGATGCCAATCAGCCTCAGGGTGCACAAACCTTTCCATATAACTCTAGAGGTCGAGTGTGAATTTGGTTTTGCCATTGACCTTTGACCCCTGTCTGTATATCTGTGGTGATCAGGGTATTCATTTTATCCGACCTCTGTTCCACCAACAAATCTCGGAAATTCGCACCCTCCGTGTTTTCCTGTTCTAACACACCAAATCCAAACCATGAATGACATGATAAACGACCCTGTGGCTCGAATCAGGTGTGTCACGCAGAACGACGATTCGCATCCGTCATTTGATTTCTCTGTATTTAGTTTAAGCACTCGGGGTATTTAGGTATCCGGGAACGCCGGGGTAGAAATGATTATGAGTTACTACTGGCGACTCGGGACGGTAAAACGAATGATGACAGTGATGAATTGAGGCGAATGAAGACAGGCGCATGTGTGTCAGCAAGGCATGCTGGGTGTCAGACGAGACGTTTGTGAAGTGCCCACAGAGCCTGGCTTTGAAAAAATAAACAAATGCAGCAGGAATGTGCATGGTGCATGTCCTAAGCGATTTTTAAACGTGTGTTAGCTACGTAATTGTCTGATAAGGAAGTGTGTGTGTGTGTGTGTGTGTGTGTGTGTGTGTGTGTGCTGCTTAGGAGTGTTTAAGAGATGGTGGTGATGTTTAAGCGTGAGAAACACTCAAGTGCAGAGGAACATCAGGAGGAGAAATAAGGATCAAATAAATAAAGCAGAATTAAATCCTTCCTAAAATAAAGGAAATGTTTCTAAAACTTA
This sequence comes from Platyallabes tihoni, assembly GCA_030068045.1. Taxonomy (NCBI): domain Eukaryota; kingdom Metazoa; phylum Chordata; class Actinopteri; order Siluriformes; family Clariidae; genus Platyallabes; species Platyallabes tihoni. Next base: position 2,691,218 of record JAQQZS010000039.1, on the reverse strand, counting down.
GTAATCTAGTAAAAGGATCAGGGTGGGACATTTCTGCATTGGTATTTCAAGATTTTTTCAAATATTTAGAAATAACCTCACATGGTGTGGAGGAAATGAGACAGAATTTAGTCCAGTGTTAAGACTGAATGACGCCGAGCACATGTCAGGAAAAATAATCCAGAATATGAGAGGTTGTGTAATATTTTTTCTTTTTTTTTTTTTCTAGTTTGATTACTTGTTTTGCTAAATTGTTCTCATGTTCGGGTGAATTCCTGCACATTTTGGCTCATTTGTACGCCAAGCATGCAATATGTTTCCATGTTTGTTTGTTTTTTTTGTCCAAATGAGATACAATCTGTTGTTTATTTTCTTTAATTATTTTAGCCTCCTGAGATACAGTTCATTTCCATGTTTTGGTTGATTTCTCTGCATGAGATACAATTCATTCCCACATTCTGTTATTTGGTAAATTTGTGCACGAGATATACGATTTCCTTTGAACTTACAGTATTTGGTTAAGTGTGTGCATGAGATATAATTTGTTCCCATGTTTGGATTAAGCCGTGCAGATGAGATACAATTCGACCAGAAACAATTCACACTAGTGCACACAAGATACAGTTCATTGCCATGTTTTAATTCATTTGTGTGCATGAGATATTATTTGTTCCCATGCTCGGATTTTTGGTTAATTTGTCGTCCACATAAGATATAATTTGTTTCCAAATTTTGGCTAATTCATGCAGACCAGACACAATTCATTCCCATGTTTCAGTTCATTTGTGTGCATGAGATACAATTCGTTCCCATGATTTGGTAAAGTTGTGCAGAGATACAATTTGTTTCCACATTTTGGTTAATTTGTGCTGACAAGAGATCTAATTTATTTTAAGGTTTGGTTAATTTGTGCACACAAGATACAATTTCTTTCCGAGTTTAAATTAGTTTGTACGGATGAGATACAATTTGCTCCCATGTTTCAATTTTTGGTTAATTTGTGCACACAGGAAACAATTTGTTTTTACATTTTGGTCAATTCACGCAAACCAGTCACACGTTTAGATAAATTTGTATGCATTACATATCATTTGTTCCCATGTTCTGATTTTTGGTTAATTTGTCCATATTTTGCCTAATTCATGTGCATGAGATGCAATTTGGACCTTCTTATGTTTTAGTTTATTCTTGTGCATGAGATGTGAATTTGTTTCCACATTTCGATTAACTTTTGCACACAAGATACAATTTGTTTCCACATTCTTGATAATTTGTGCCTAGGACACTTCACTTATACAATTTGCTCCCGTGTTCAGATTTTTTGGTTAAGTCATGCACGTGAGATACAATTGGTTTTCATGTTTTGGTTAAGTATTGCACGCGGGTTACAGCTTTTTTCACCATTTTGGTTAATTCATGTATATGATTTAGTAAAATGAGATAATGAACTAAAAAAAAAAAAAAAGTGACTCTCGGGCTCTGTATCAGAGTTAAAGGAATAAATAAATCAGTTTTAAGCGGGATTGTTTTACTATAAACCCAGACGACTGTTTTTTATGATATTAGATTAGTATTATTGCATGTAGACATCATTTTTGGGTCATGACTCTATTTATTTGTGTAATGCTCTTATAGGCTTTACAGTTGCTTCCATGTAATAAGCTTGCTGGATCAGACTGCTTTCATTTAACATTTTTTCCCCTTTTTTCCCTTCTGATGCTCCTTATAAGAAAACTTTTTCTATGCGAGACTTTTCCCAAATCATTTAGTGCATTATCTCATGATTGCCAGGAGTGAATAAAAATTCTCTAGATGCACGCACAAAGATGAAAAAGTGCAGCATGGAGCGGCTGACAAAAGACTATTTCAGCAACACAAGAGGCAACATCTGCTTGTAAAGTCACAGAGATCCATTCAGACAGGACTAGAATTACCAGATGACGATTTTTTTTTTAAAGAAATGTATTTCTTGCGCGACTGTAACAGAGGAAGAGCTCTGAGAAAGCGTGCTGGAGTTTTGCATGGCGTGTTGCGTGAGACCCCCAAAGTACTTACATGAAAGATAGATTAATGCCTGCTGTATTGAGCAAGTCTGTCCAAGGTCCTGCATCTTGCTCTGGACGTATCTGTAATTTGTCTAGAAGATGAGGTCCTGGTGAATTTAAATGTGATCTGGAAGTCCTTAAAGGAGGCAGCATGGGATTCAATGAAAGACCTTTCTGAGGAAGTTAATCATAACCAGATAGACCCGGAAAGTTAAAAGGTGAAAGCGGAAAAGTCGGCAGGTTGGAGAGAGAGAGAGATGCAGATCCGGATTTGACTCCAGACTACAACACTGGTTTTCAGAAAGATACAGTATGGACAGTATGATGGCTGGTATTTTCAGTGGAGAGAAAGTGGCTGATGAGGTGATGTTAAGAAGATGTGGATAAAGAACCATTACTTTTAATGCTTTTACACCCCTGTGAGCTGCCCGGGGCAAGAAAAGCCTCCAGAGAGGCTGAACTGTTGCTGTAGGTGTGGGATTTGTCACATGTGAGCTTGTTTCTTTAGGTGGACTTTGAGAGTAAGGTTTACAAGGGATCATATGGGATTATTAGGGATTATTGGGAGCTGGCGGAGATCAGTGATTAAGTTGTTATCCTGCTGGTCAGAAGGTCCCCGGTTCAAACCCCAGCGGCTCCTGGATTGTGTCCACTTCCGCCTGCTCAGATACAAAGGGACGTCATGCCGGTAACCTGATCCGGTAAGAGACTGGCATTGAAACAACAAACATATATCTCCAGGGTGGGGTGTATTTGTCGGCCCAGGTGCTTTAGCTCAGAGGGCGGGGGCATTGAGTTACTGATCAATAGGTTAGCGGTTCAAACCCCAGCTCGACCAGGTTGCCATTGTTGGGCCCTTGAGCGAGGCCCTTAACCCTATCTGCTCCAGGGTGCTGTATCATGGCTGACTCTGATATAAAAAGCCAGGATATGCGAAGAATAAAGAATTTCACTGAGCAAGAAATGTGTATGTGACAAATGAAGGCTTAACTGATGCCACATGACGGGATGTACCCTATCCCACCATCCCTGTAAGGGAGTATTAGACATTACAGGACTGTATAGTCACGAGTATAGACACGTTAATATAGAAGGTGAGGATAAAGGAGAAATGGCTGAGAGAAAAGAAACAAAGCCGCTTTGATTTAAGAAAAGGAGGTGCGATAGAGAAGGCGCCTGAGATACAAGAACATCTGCAAACTTTAAGAGAGATTTTCTGAATGGGGAGCCAGACAGACTGTTGGTGAGAGAGAGAGAGAAAGAGAGACTGAGTAATATAATGCTTTTCACTATTTTGAGCCTGTTTGGGCTCTAAGTTTGGTGGAACTGATGAAGTGTGACCACTGTTTTAGAGATGGATAACAAAAACGGAGGGACACCATTTCGGCTGTTCGGTCGATGAGCTGAATATCCTTTCAAAATGGCTACGGCTTTCGCATGGCTGCGTGTGTGTGATGCTGTCCCGATAAGGACAAAACCTGCAACGACATGGTATACAAATACATATATGTAGCCGGTCGCCCTTTTGCAGCTATAACAGATTCTGCTCTTCTTGGAAGTCTGTCCACAAGATTCTGAAGTGTTTCTGTGGGAATTTGTGCACATTTATTTTGTAGAGCATTTATGAGGTCAGGCACTGATGTTGGACGAGAAGGTCTGGATCTTCGCAATCTCCGTTCCAGTTTAGTTTGATGGGGTTGAGGTCAGGGCTTAGTGTTCGGGCCGGTTGGGTTCTTCCACACCGAACTCATCAAACCATGTCTTTATATCCCATGCTGGAATAGTCAAAAGGGTCTTCACCAAACTGTTGGTACTAGAAGCAGAGCGTTGTCCAAGATGTCTTGGTATGCTGAGGCATTAAGATTGTCCTTCATTGGGGGATAAGGGGCCTGACTGATTGAAACACCTAATTCACTCACTCATCGTCTATACCGCTTTATCCTGTATTCAGGGTCGCAGGGGGGCCTGAAGCCTATCCCAGAAGGCGGTGTACACCATGGATGGGGTGCCAATCCATCACAGGACACACACACACACACACACTATGGGCAATTTGGGAACACCAATCAGGCTAATCTGCATGTCTTTGGACTGTGGGAGGAAACCGGAGTACCTGGAGGAAACCCACCAAGCACGGGGAGAACATGCAAACTCCACACACACAGACCCCATGGTGGGAATCGAACCCAGACCATGGAGGTGCAAGACGAGAGTGATAACCACTACGCCACCGTGCCACCAATTGAAGCACCTGAATTCAATAACTTATATGTCTTTATATAAAACCATTAATCGCATAATTGTACACAATACATTAAACGTATAAAATATTACACATTTTAGGTGAAATTTAAAAGGAACAATTCAAGTCAGGCTTTGTTGCCGCAGTCACGCTGGGGTCACTACGATTTTTTTTCCCCGTCCATAGACACCATTTATCTTTTCAAGGGCACTGTTTTCATGAAAATATACATTTTGGTACCACAAATTGACAAACAACAGATGTTACGCTACTAATAAGGAACAGCGACCAGTGATGTGAAACCCAAGCTGGCTGAACACGCTCAAGCTCATGACGCGTCCTGGTTAAGACAAGACTTTTCGTCTTTGTCCAAAAGAGTCCACGTCTGCAGTCTTGAATCTTATCAAAGTCATTTTATTTTTCTTCTCTGTTCATCGTCACATGCATCAGGAGGCATCTGCTTCCTCTTTCGTGTTGCTGTAATTTTCAGTTCAATCCTCCTACTGCGAGTCTCTGATTTGTAATGTTTTCTCTTTTAAGCCTTTCTGAAAGTCCCCAATAGGGGGCTCTCAGCTCAAAAGAGACAAATAAAGAGATCTTTTGAAACATAACTGACAGCGATGCATCTCGTCGTTCTATTCAATCACACAATCTGGGCATGATTTAAGCAATGACGGAAATATTTAAATAAATAGAAAAAAGATGCAAATGCATGGACGGTGAGATCGAACATAGTCTGGGAAATGATACGCAACAGAAACAATCTGGGAAATGTTCAAAGGTCTGAATGTCTCATTGGACAAGTGACTCGCTCAGCCAGACACGCTGTTTGTTTGAGTAAAAATCCAATCGAATGGCTCAGCATGATTCATTCATTCATTCAGTCATTCATTTTCTATACCGCCTAATCCTATGACCAGGGTTGCGGGGGACCTGGAGCCTATCCCAGGAGACTTCGGGCACTAGGCGGGGTACACCCTGGACAGGGTGCCAA
>JAQQZS010000039.1:2630920-2643295 GCA_030068045.1 Platyallabes tihoni | reverse complement strand
TTTATCTGATCTACTTTTTCCATTTCTCATCTGTGATTCTCTCTCCGATTACCGAACAGGGAGTGTATTTGGCTGACGACGAAAAAAAAAAAATACAACTTAGTGTAAACAAGGCGTAAACATAAACTTTTCTGTATTTTCTTTTTCCCATTGATTGTAATGAGATGAAATGACAGTAGATTCAAAAACGTGCTGTGAACCTGGTACATTTTGTACAATATCCTAATATTAAGCCACCAATCCAGTGGAAACCAATAGCATAATATAATGTCACACCAAACTAAATTTTTGAAATTACAGTAAAAAAAAAAAAAGAAGGGGTTCGTCTTTGTTGCAGACAGACATGTACATGGGCTTCAACCTGAAATAATAATAATAATAATATCACAGACTACATTAAAGATCAGTAGATTATTTTATTTAATTTCATTAATACAGACCCTTTAATCTTCAAAGCTACTTCCTCTAGTTTAAATAATAAACTTGTGTTTGAATCCCTACTTACTGCGTGCGTGTCCAAGTGTAAGATCTAGACTCTGTGGGTGGGAAGATGACCTCTTGACCTTTTTCTACGCTGTGATTCAGAGTCATGACAAGCTGCAGTAATTACTGCCGTACTGCTCGCTAGGTAGCAGGCAGCACATCAATGTTCAGCTAACGTCTGGGAGGATGTACCTGGCACCATGATCAGGAGATCCAGCTTATTCTAGTAGTCTAATCCGGTTGCGTCCTTGAATTTTGCGCTACCAAATCTCATCAAGACGAGATTCCAAAACCAGTTTCAGTATCATGTTTCATCAGTCTGCTAACGCTTCAAACTCTTCCAGTTAAAGACAGAAGCAGCTTCAGGTGGGTCTCAAGTTCTCTAAACACTTTTCCGTTCCCTGTGAAGAACACAATAACAAACCCTCCCTTTAATTAGTTCTCAGAGCTGTCATTAAGCTGATTGTGATTGTACAGTAGATCCAGTCATACAGTGATTCCCTCCTTCAGTGGCGCCGTGCGTTCCTCTGTAGTTCCTCTCTACTTCCTCTGTAACCTGGACGTTAAGATGTTTCCTCGACTCTCTTTATGTGAGACTTCATAAACCTGAGCGTTAGGAATGACGTGTTCGAAATCGCTATGTCGATGAAAAACCAGCGCACACACACACACACACACTCGCACCGTATTGCATTTACATTCGTTTAATATTATGGGATTGTTTTTGTGTGTGATCATGGGGTGGAGTTAGCGTAGGGTTAATGTCTGTGTGGAGTTCCACATGCTGTAGGTGGATTGGAGGCTTAATTGGTGTAAATGAGTGGGTGTTAATGAGCGTGTAATCATGTGTGTGTGTGTGTGTACAGTGTGTGTGTAGTGCCATGCAATGGACAAGTCTTTCATCTAAGGTTGAATTTTGCTACATCATGTTTAACCTTGACCATGACCTTGACCTGAAAGGACAGATGTATTGTATGAACTGATTCTGCAGAATACCTCTTTAAAACGTGTATATGTATGATCAGTGTTGTTTATATACAGTAGGATATGTTGTTCAGTGTACTGTAAGTCCTAAGCTAAAATCCAAGACCATCTCGATAATAGTAACATTCACTCTACATATGCGGTAATACTGTAGCTTCCTTCCTGTCTTGACTATATTTTAAATGTACATTCAGGCGTGTACTTTAGTGCCAATGTCCAAATACAGTGTATAGTGTATCAGGTTTAAGGCAGCAATGACCCAGAAGTACATTTGTACCTATTGGAACTACAAATATAATGTACGTGGAGCGTTTGAGTCAAAACAGGACTTTTTCTCATTCTTGCAGAATATCAGAACAGTAAAAATCTCTTTATTTCTCTATATAATCCCCTGATACACTAATGCACTTATTCCAGTGTTTCACTAGGAAACACCATCAAGGTAGAAAGTTTTCTCAGTACACCATGGGAGCTGCACGCTGGCCTCCCAGGAACACCATTAATGCCCCAAACATGCCCCAAATGTTTCGGAGCGAGGGATGTGGCAATAACTTAAGCCGAGTTTCTGTGACGTGCAAGTTGGGAACCTGTTATCTGTTGATTTTCACGAATCAGACGTTCCACGTGCTAAATGTTTGCACCATTCAAATGTTTCACTGCGACTAAAAGTCACATCACCGTACTGTGCTTGTACTGATCAGAAGGTTGACGGTTCGAGCTGCAGCTCCACCAGATTGCCGCTGTGCGAGGGCGTTTAACCCTCGTCTGTCAGGTATATGCAAAGGATAAAGACTATCACTGAGTAGTGTATCTGTGACGATTAAAGGTAGAATAAAAAAAATAAAACTTTACTAAATGTTAATCGCCTTCATTCACCAGGAATTTCACTGCAAGTCCCGGTTTGACTTGAACGCCCCTCGTATTATGTCAGATTCTCATTTGATCTGCCATCTTTATAAAACTCTAATAACAACTTCAATTTTTTTGTGACTCAAACAACTTCCAGTTTGTGAATTTGGCGATGCTGGTTATAAACGCTACTTCAGTCTGACGAGACGAAATATAATCCGTCTGAAAAATTTGGCGACTAACACCAATGGCAAGTTTACCCGAAACTGACAGGCCTGTGTGTTTGTGTGTGTGTGTGTGTGTGTGTGTGTGTGTGTGGGGGGAATTAGGGCGATATCATGCTATCTAATATCTCTGAGCGCTTTTCATCCTGGAGAGCAGCCCATACGTTCTCCCTCGACCCAAAACCCCCATGTTTGCACCAGGCGTCTCTGTGTTTGTGTGGTTTCGGCCTGGTGTACAGCCGGCCTTATAACATGGAATCGATCGGTTCTGATTATTTGGTGAGCACAATCCAAATCACACACTCCAGAAAAACTGCTAAGTCCAGTTATCTCTCTCTCTCTCTCTCTGTGCAAGATGCGAAGCAGATGGGAAGAAGTGTGAGTGAGAGAGAAACAGAATGAGAGAAACAAACGGGGTGGAAGGGACGGAGCAGAGCAGATGAGCAATGAGGAAGAAATGTGAGATAAAACGAGAGGTTGGAGAAGGGCTCAGGGTCCAGACTCGCTCGCTCTCAGATGAAAGGATGACACCTCAATCCATTCGATCATAACCATGTGTCCGTCCCAGTAGCCCACCAGTTTGTGTGTATGTGTGAGAGAGAGTGTGTGTGTGTCTGAGTGTGTGTGGATGTTTAACACCAACCAGCTTGACCTCCAGCCCCTGTGAACTTCCCTCATGCGGTTTTCTTAATAAATCCCAGCAGGGAACGCTATTTGGACGTTGTTTGGACGTTGTTTGAACGTTATTTGAACGTTATTCGAACGTTATTTGGACGTTGTTTGGATGTTGTTTGAACGTTATTTGAACGTTATTTGGACGTTGTTTGGATGTTGTTTGAACGTTATTTGAACGTTATTTGGACGTTGTTTGAACGTCCAATTGCTTCTTCCAAGGAATGGAACGTGAAACTTTCATACGAAACTTTTCGAAACTTTTCCGTGAGTTTTTTTTTTTTTTGGTTGCGTCCGGTCTTGAAAAAACGTTTCAGAAAAAACGAAGGAGTTCCCAGTTTTTGGCTCCAATCAGGTTGCAGTTCACGAAGCAACCAAGAAAAGCCAACGCGGAGGCCTTTCTGTTGACCAAATATAAGGAGATTTACATGTTTACACAAAAAAATATTGAAGGTTTATCTGAAACCATCTTTATAAGTTAAACAAATATACTTAAAAAAAACAAATAAAAAAAGGGCGCCAATATTATTGGCACCCTTTAAGAAAATAGACGGCAGGTGAAAAAAAAAAACTCTAAACAAAACAAATAAGTAGCTGGAATCATCTGGAGATGACTAAGAGAGCAAAATTGGATGTGGTCTCTATGTGGGCAGATGTTCACGTGTCAATTTTGACCAAATATGAGGTCATACACATATAAAATCTTCTTTTATATATATTTAAAAAAATAGAGACGCATATGGTTTTTTTGCAGATGGAGTGCAGATAATATACAGGTAAAAAAAAAAAAAAAAAAGAAGCACAATCAGGAAAATGAAATCGAATCGTCTGGAAAGTCTGGAACGGCTGAGATCTGGCCAGGAAGAAGACGCGTGAGTACTTTCCAAGTGGAAGGATTAAAGGCTGAGGGGAAACATGCTGGGATTTAAACTTACAACCATCTGGCCACTATAATGGAAGTTTAGCTCATGAGCAGAAGCGCTGTTCCTGTGCTGTCACATGTCATTTACTTTGATGACGCGAAGCTGTCAGTTTTTAGCGCAGTGATATCGGCTTGGACTGTTAGCAACTTTTCTGTTCCCCATTGGTCCACTCCTCTGTTCAAAGGGAAAAGGGATGGATTTCACCCCTGTCCTGCGGAGATAAGTAGTGAAGCCGCTCTGTGTGGCCTGATGCTTAGGTACTGTATGAGTATCGATAGCCGTCCCAACGTCTTACAGATCCAGGTCCAAGCCACGATGACGTCTGGGCCGCATAAAGAACGGAGTGACGTCTGCTTTGTCGTGTCGCGGTGTTTTGATTCTTGTATGTCGGGGAAAATAATAAAAAAAACACGTCTCGTGTGAAAGAGGTGTCTGGACAAGATGTCTAGACGACTTTGTGCAAACAAGGCTTCTGTTTTCTCTCTCTCTAGTTCATGGAGATAAGTGTAGAATACAAATTAAACCACAGCAGTGGCGTCACGGTGGTTTAGCGGCTAATACTGTAGCCTTGCAACATCAGGGCTGAGGGTTCGATTCCCACCTCGGGCGTGTATGCACGTTCTCCCTGTACTTGGTATCTTTGGAAAAAGGATATCATTGGACTCTGTGGTCGTGCATAATGATCATTTGGAAGGATTTAAGGAAGGAGTCTCCAGTGTCAGGTTTTTTTTATTTTTATCAAAGGTAAATCAGTCAAAGAGTTAATGAGTTCTTAAAGTTAAATTTCGTATTGCGAAATGAAAGACAATCCTGAGCCATATATATATATATATATATATATATATATAAACGTTTATTAATAAATTAGCAAAACAAGAAATGGCTAAAATAACCGCGTCAGCCTCTCCGATGCAGCCGTCAGTGTTTTAAAGTTGTGTAGCTTGACCCAAGTGTGTGTTAGTGTGATGGACATGACAGAGGGTCAAACTCGAACCTCCCTGTGGGAGCAGCAGTGCCGGGCAGGCAAGCTTTGTGGTAACACTCAGATTCAAGGCCAGTGTGTGTAATTGTGTGTGTATATGTGTATATGTGTGAGTGTGTGTATATGTGTGTGTGTAGTGGTGCTACAAGACTTGGCCACCCACAGCTTCCTTCATGGTGGTTATGTGTTATGAGTCAGTGTGTTTGTGTGAGTGTGTTTGTGTGTGTGTGTGTGTGTGTTTTTTTTCCAGAGTGCACGACAAATAACGATCTATTTTCTATGAAGGACGTCCATCTTTGTTCTCACACACACAAACACACAGCTTTGGGAGTCAACACACGGCCACGACGCCACAAGGGAGCCGAGTGTTGGTGCTGATGTTGGTTTACACGGTCGCTCTCTGGTTTACAGTCACTTGATGCGAATACACGTTAATAAATAAGGCTGTAGCACGAACTGTCCATAGATCAATAGAGCAGAATCTTCAACCCTTAAAACTCAAGACGGGCAGACGGACAGATCCGTGCCGGCAACACGGCATAGCATAGACATAAATAAACCTCACTTAACATTAATTCATGATTCCTCTTGGCATCGGCTGCTTTAAAAACCAAACTGAAAGCGGCTCCGTTTTCTTCTAGCTGCCGTCCTCACTTTGAGACCCGTAGTGCTACGTCTTCACTAAATCTTACACAAAAAAACCCCACAATGCTTGGCTTTCCACTTATAGTGATGGTTGAGTTGTTGGGCCGAGTTTATGTTCATGTTTCTCAATTGTAGAACTATGTTTCTGTGCATTGGACAAACAGTTTGCAGACTGTGAAAGCGGGAGGTTTTACATTCATAAGTCCATCGTTTGCCACAGGAGGCCCTGGAGCCAAACCCAGGAGACTTTGGGGATGAGGTGGGCTTATTATGAGTGAGAGCGCTCCCGACCAAATGTTCTCTTACGTCAGCGATGAGCAGAGGTGGGTAGAGCAGCCAAGATGTGTACTCAAGTTAGAGTAGCCGTACTTAAAAAAATATATATTATTCAATTAGAAGTAAAAAATAAATAAATAAATAAATTTATATATATATATATATATATATATATATATATATATAATTTTTTTATTTATTTTTTTTTTATTATGTAAACAGCCAGACAATAAAATCAATAAAATATATTTAATAATATAAATGAATAAAATTAATATCTTAATAGCAAAATAGCAAATTAAGGAACAAGAAACAAATTTCCTAATCTCACTTTTTCCACAACATAAGGCTTTTGAAATAAATACCTACTGTAGGTAACATATGTTATGTATATATTTGAACAGTGTAAACTATTTCCAGTGTACGATAAACTGTATTCAGTCACCCTGCAAATGGCTCAGCAGATAGAAAATAACATTAGAACATACTTCACCATAAACTTTTGTCCAGTAGAACAAAATGTAAGAAACTTAATTTTTTTAAGTTACTCAAGTAAATGTAACTCATTAACTACCCACTGTGCAGATGAGGAAACATGAGGAAACAGTTCTAGAAATGAATGGGTACGAACAGAATAAGAAAAAATCCTGGATCCGATTAAAATAAGGGAATTTGTTCGTGTATTACTTCTTGCATGAAGTACATTTACAGTATTTAGCCGACACTCTTATCCAGAGCGACTTACATTTGATCTGATTATACACCTGAGCAGAGGGTTAAAGGTCCTTGTTCAGAAGCCCAACAGTGGCAACTTGGTGATGGTGCTGGGGTTTTGAACATCAGACCTTCTGATCACTAGACCAAGCCTTTCACCCTTGAGCGACCCCTGACCCCCATGCCTGAGGCCTATTGTGTTGTGGTTCGAGAGGATTAAAAATGTTTTTGGAAAACAATCACAAACACATTTTTTGATCACAGCCCCACCGACGTGGCGTTTTAACCTCCTTAACACTGCAGGCTCTGATCCAGTCGTACAAGTGCAACACTGGAAAGCAGAACCTTACGCCCAGACAGCATTCCTAATTATCGTTAAATAATTATCACTTTATAACCGTTTTTAAACTCCTTGTTAATCTCTTTTGTTTTGCATTAAAAAAAACATAAAAACAAACAACTTCTGAATGCAGAATAATCGACTTTAAAAAAAAAAAATAAAAAAAAAAAACTCGAACGTTAAAATGGACTGAGCTGCTACCAAGACAGAAAGCAAAACAAACTCACAAGCACACAAACATAAAAGAACTGATTAGAGCTATAAAAATAAAAACGCTGCGGGAAATAAAAGCCGAAATATTGAAACTCCTTCCAAATAAGATTTCTGGAACGATAGAGGAGACCTTAATGAGCTTAACGGTGCGAGCCAAACCGATTCACACACTCACAATGCTGAAAGAGAGCGCAACCACACCCAACACACACACACACACACACACACACTTTAATTGCCGCTCAGCTTATGAACTTCCGATGAATCCATGAAGAAGCTCCACGCGTCTGATCAGGAGAAGCTCGTTAACTGTTCCAGAGGGAAGGGAAGAACCTTAAGAGAGAGAGAAAAAGACACTAGAGAGACAATATCAGACAACAGTGGTGAGAGAGAGATACAGTAGGCACTTAAAGGGGGGGGGGTGAGAGAGAGAAGAGAAAGACAGTAGAGAGAGTAATGTGAGACACCACATAGAAAGAGAGAGAAGCACTAAAGAGAGACACTAGAGAGAAAGGTATAGAAAGAGACACACAAATTAATCCCTGAGTGAGAGAGACACTATAGAAGAACACACAAAGAAAAAGAGACTAAAGACAAAAGCATAAATAGAGACACTAGAGAGAGAGAGACAGAGATTAGTAAGAGAGACATGCTGAGAGAGACACTAGAGAGAAAGGCCTCGAGCGAGAGATAGAAAACGACATTAATGAGAGATACACACACAGAGTAAGACTGGAGTAAAAGAGAGACACGAAAGCAAAACACAAAGAGAGAGAGAGGGACACTAGAGGGAGAGACATTTGTTGAGAGAGACACTCAGAAAAAAACACTGAATGAAAGAGAAAAAAAACACACATAGAGTGAGACACTAAAGAGAGACACTAGAGAGAAAGGCTTTGATCGAGAGACTACAAAGAGACATTAATGAGAGAGATACACATAAAGAAAGAGCTGAGGGTGAGAGACACTTGAGAAAAGAACACACTCTCTAGTGTCTTTCTCACTCAGGTCTTTCACTAGAGAGACACTAGAGAGAAAGACATGGATAGCCATACTAGAGAGAGAGAGAGAGACATCAGTGAGGAGACACACACACACACACACACACCTGAGTGAGAGAGAGAGAGACACTAGAGAAAAAAAACATAAAAGGGAGACACTAAAGAGAGACACTAAAGACAAACAGAGACATACCTGACTGAGAGAGAGGCTCTAGAGAGAGACACACATAAAGACAGGTATTAAAGAGAGACACTAAATGGTGGAGGTAAATACATTATAGAGAGATATTATTGAGAGAGACACTCAGAGAAAACCCTGTGTGCGAGACATTAGAGACAAAACACACGCCCACAGAGAGACACTAAAGAGAGTGAAAAGAGAGACACTAGAGTGAAAGACATTGGTGAGAGACAGTAAAAAACGGACATACGTAGAAAGAGACCGTTGAGATACACAAAGAGACACTAGAGAGAAGGACAGGCACTGCGAACGAGAGACAAAGGAACAGATAGAGACAATAGGGGGAGACAGATACATTAGAGAGATACACATAGACAGGAAGAAAAAGAGAGATAGCTATCTAGTTCCATGGATTAAACTCATCTTGATAATGAAGACCAGCTCATCTCTCTGTCTCTCTCTCTGTATTCATCTGTCCTGCCGTGTGTCTGCATGCTTCGTCTCTCACTCAGTTTTCTTCCCTCCAGTGTTTTCCTGTTTTTAGCCCACCACTCACTTTATCTTCTTCCTTGTTCTCACTTGTTTTCTCCGTTGCCTTCATGCATGTGTGTGTGTGCGTGTGTGTGTGTGTGAGAGAGAGAGAGAGAGAGAGAGAGAGAGTGTGAGTGTGTGTGGACACATGGTAGGATCCTGAAAATTGAGAATGTCTCCTTGCTGATGAACATCTCTGGCCATCATCCTCGGCCTTCATCTGTTTCTGATTCTTGTCTCCGTCCTCTGTGAGTGTCTCTCGCTCTTTCCCTGCGTGTGGAGGACCGACAGAAAGACGGTTTGTGGTGGCTCGATGTATTCCAATCGCAGAGATGTGAAATCCGATGTGACATCATTGCCAGATGTTCAGTGTAGCTCAAGATACGCAATTAACTTTTTATACCTGAGCTGAAACTTTTAACCGTTAGCTCGAGACACTGATTAAATCCAACTGAACTAAAAAAAAGTCTAAATTTTGTTAAAAAAAAAAAAAAAAAAAAGGTTTTTCCTAAAAATTCCCCACTTCCGATTTAGTTTATACTTTATCGCTGTTCGTTCGCAAATGATACAAAGAAGGAATAAGACACTTTGTCTCATGCGGTCGTGGGAAAATAATAAGCAACACTGATTATTTGTCTGGAACCAATTTTTATTTTTTTACCAATAATTCAAATGTTTTGTAATGAAATTAACTATAGACGGAGACAGAAAGAGAGAAAGAGAGAGAGACAAATGCTAGAGAGACACTAAAGAGAGACACTAGAGAGACAGTAATGGGAGACAGTTGTGAGAGACTGTAGCAAAGAAAGACATTAGAAAGATATTAGAAAGAGAGAGACACTAAAGAGATAGCAGAAAAAGAGACGAGATATACGTACTAGAGAGAGACACACCAAAGGAGACACACTAAAGGATAGTAGAGAGAAAGTAGTGGGAGACATTTGTGAGATAGCAAAGAGAGACATCAGTGATATATTGGAAAGAGAGACACAAGGGAGATTCTATAGAGAGAGAAGAGAAAGAGAGACATTCTGGAGAGACAGCAGACACAAGGAAGAAAAGAGACAAGGGAGACACTAGAGAAATAACAGAGAGAGAAAGAAAGTGAGAGAGAGAGAATGGAGAGATAGTAGAGATATTAGGGTTACAGTAGTGAGAGACACAGTGTAGAGAGACAATTTTAAAAAAGACATATATAGAGAGCCACAATACGGAGAGACACTATAGAGACACATAGCATCTCTTTCTCTCTCTTATACAATCTGAGATTTCCTTGAAAGCAGTGTGTGCTCCTGACTCTCTCCCTCTCTCTCTCTCTCTCTCTCTCTCTCTTTGTGTGTGTGTGTGTGTGTGTCTGTGAAATTGGACATTTATGCTGCTAAATGACCATGAATGACCATGAAATACTGGTTTATGCTTACACTGCTCCTTGTAACTGGACCACGATGACTCCATGCATGTGCGCGCACACACACACACACACACACACACACACACACACTTTAATATCATCTTTGGACGCTCTCCTTCAGCCAAGTTTGCTCTAGGCTGTTGGCATTCAGGAGGTCATTTGACAACAGTCGAGTCTTGTTTGACCTCCGTCCTCTGTTTACTGTGGACTGTTTACACACTGTTTGCTCTCCGCCTTCATCCCTCGTTCCTTTTCTTATCCCCCATTTTTATCCCCCCAGTCTTTCACTCCTTCACCCCGGCAGGAGAATTTGAACCGGGATCCTGGTGGGTAAGTCTGTTAACAAACATTAGGATCAGGCTGTTAGAGAAGTGAACAGAGAAAGAGAGATATGATGTGCCAAGGAAGAGTAATGATAAAAAGTATTTTTTTGTTTCTTGAAAAAGTATAAAATGCATGAGAAAATATTGCTGAAAAAAATTATTGAGGGATAAAGAGAAAAGAGTTTAAAGAAGGCCTGAGTCTAAAGAGCACGCAGTCACATTACTGGATATAAACACACAGGATTATGATGTAACAGTTTTATTAAAAGATATATATATTTAAACAATACTTTATACTAGGTTTATTATAATGACACTGAGATTTAATACTAAAATGAATAAATCATGAAACAGCGCTAGCTAAACTGTGTTAACAGTTCCTGATCTAGGATTTGGCTCAGATTTCATACTCAGTCAAGATCAAAGCAACCAGAGATTCAACACCTAATTATTTGTATCTAATCATAATTCAGGAAAACAAGGCAGGATTGTCGAGGATATACTCTGTGTGTGTGTGTGTGTGTGTGTGTGTGTCTGCTCATCTCATCACATTAGGACTGAATTTCTGAATATTTACATCTGAATAAGTGACTTTTGTCTGACTGACAGATGGATGAAGCCGACGGTGGTACCTGCTCATCCCGTGAAAGCAGCTACTGATTAGTTTCCCTTAGGTGCACACCGTTCCGTGTTTAGTAGGTGTTTAGTTCCTGCACTTAAACCCTACTCCGCCCGACTTAAACTGAGCTTAATTTAATCATCCTCTGGTTTCAGCTTCCTGATTTTGGCTCTTGTTTGCTTCCCAGGGGGTTTCCTTTAAGTGTAAATAAAAGTGAGTACTTGTACTTTGTTACATAGAACAGTTACATTTACACCCGATCTATGAACACAGATCATGTTTACAATTAAAACCCGAGGTTCTGTTCTTCTTTCCCGTACGTTGTAGAGTTGAAGAATAATTTTTTGTTCTTTGTGTTTGCCGTGACTGTGGCTGACAACAATAAAGACAACCTTGTTATGGTCCTGGAGTATTTTCTGATGAACGTTACAGAAAGCTTGAAAAATTGCAAGAAGTGTGTGTTAGGTACGGTGGCCGAGAAGTGCAAATCAAATAACAAAACCAAAAACAAAATAAAGTCAAAAACAAAATAACAAAACCAATAACAAAATAACAAAACTAAAAGCAAAATAAAGTCAAAAACATAATAACAAAACCGAAAACAAAATAAAGTCAAAAACAAAATAACAAAACCAAAAACAAAATAACAAAACCGAAAACAAAATAAAAGAAAAACAAAAAACATAATTACAAAATAAACAAACAAAAAAAATAAATAAAAAAAACGAAAACATAATAACAAAACCGAAAAAAAAATCAAATAAAAACAAAACAACAAAATGAAAGCAAAATAGCAAAACAAAAACCATAATAACAAAATAAACAAATAAAAAAAAAATAATAACAAAACCGAAAACCAAATAACAAAACTGAAAACAAAATAAAATAATAAAACAAAATAACTAGGGATGTAACGGTATTGTAAATACCGTCGTACCGCAATAACATTTTTTTTCAATAATACCGTGGTCGCATGATGGTAAAATGATAGGTCTTCTGAGAAA
>JAQQZS010000039.1:2558849-2569259 GCA_030068045.1 Platyallabes tihoni | reverse complement strand
AAAAAAGATTCGTTCATTTTGATGAACGAGATTCAAAGAACCGAGTCACTAAAATGATTCAAACTTCCCATCACTACCATGCACACAGAACCAGGAACCACTAGACCTCCGTCCTACCTTAAACATCAGTTCAAGTCATGTTTTAGTAGAATTTTATCATAATGTCTGTCTCCATTTCTGAAATTTCCTTTGGGATCAATAAACTATCTATCTATCTATCTATCTATCTATCTATCTATCTATCTATCTGTCTCTCTATCTCTCTATCTATCTATAAGAAAATCATAGATGTATTTAATGAAGACAGACAGAGAGAGAGAGAGAGAGAGAAAGCGAGAGAGAGAGAGAGAGAGAGAGGGCGAGAGATCCTAAGAATGTGAGCCGGCCTTCACCACAGGAAATCGCAACAACTCCTATAAATCAGTTCAACGTTTCTCATGGTGAGAGATATCCATTTACAGAACTCACACACTCTCACTCACTCACAAACAAAACACTACTGTGAGAGTTAGACAGAAGACAAATGGCAGCGGCTCCACATGCTACTATAGGCGACCAATAAAATGAAAGAAATGTTTGGAATGGGACAGACTGCGTTTTCACCAGCAAGACAGAGAGGGAAAAAACATGGCCGAACAAATGTCTTCCACCGACTGCTCACACCATGATCGTGTGCTGGAGCTCGTTCGTCCCTGTAACGACATCGTCACTGGGACTTTTCCTGCTGGGCCAAAAATCCTGCCGATTTGTCATGCGTTACTGGTTTAAAAAAAAAAAAAATCCCACGATTTTTTTCGAAAAAGCAATAACTCGACGGAGTCTTGACAAGTTGCAGCTGTTGCACTCGCTGCTCACCCCACCCACGAAGGAGCGCGGCAGTAAATCCCACTCCGTCACAGCAAAATGATAGTTATCAACGCTCCACCATCTCCCTCTCCTTCTCTGATTGTTTCATCTGGCGCTCAGCCTCTCTTGTTCGTGCATCAACAAACACTCGGCTAAGATCAAGCCACTGTATTAACAGATGTCTAGAGTCAATAAAACACGGAGGATCCAGCATCTGCTCCTTGGCGGTAGAATAGTCGGCGTGCTAGACAGGGGAGATTGTTCTTCTCTGTCAGTGAGAGTCGGTAACATCCCTAACGGCTCGTAGCCTTTCACCATCAAACATCCATTACTGTCGAGAGACCAGCTGGGAGCAACAAAGACACGTTTATTTTTAACTTTACTTATTTAACACTGTATCTTATTGACCCAGGGTGTGTACTGTATCTCGCTCCTTTTTCCAGATAACATGATGTACAACATGGGACGTGATAAATAAAAAAGAAAAACGTACAATTTGTTATGATAGAATGCGGTATATGACATGCTGATTCAATTCGGTTTTATTTATATAGCGCTTTAAACAATGGTCATTGCTACAACGCAGCTTTATACAAGAAATAATGGAAAGGAGTTTGAAAAAAGTGTGAGGAAATTCGTATGAATCAGAACGATCAGATTGTTCCTGATGAGCAAGCCGAGGGCGACGGTGGTAAGGAGAAACTCCCTGTGCTGGGAATAGGAAGGAACCTTTAGAGGAACCAGACGCAACAGGGAACCCATCCTCGTTTGGGTGATAAGGCATAGATATAGTAGGGATTGATTTGCAGTCATACTGCATGTTATGAAGCTGAATGTTCAGTATAATGGGAAAGATTTTTAGGTTAATATGAAGTCCACTTTTGTTAATGGAGACTCAGGTACAAAAACTGAATTTTCTACACTTTTGAGCGACTGCAGTCACAAGCCACCATCTTCATGGTCAAGTGAAACTTGGAGGCACTACACCCATCCCAAAGGAGAAAGTCAATGTATATTTTTTTAAGAGTGCAAGCAGGGACCATGATACAACCTCAACACAAAGAGATTGTATCAAACTGGTACCTAAACAACATCTTCCTTACTAAGACTGACACATATCGCGGCATTCAGTGGGAGTAATTGCCACACCTCCTTCAAAGGGACTATTATGTAGAGAGACCACACCTTTTTCACAGAAACTGACAGGTACAGAAGTCACACCTCCTTCAGAGGGACTATTGGGTACAGAGACCACGCCTCTCTTTCAGTGACTGACAGGCACAGAGACTACACCTCCTTTAGTAGGGCTAATAGGTATAGAGGCCACGCTTCCTTCACTGAGACTGAAAGATATAGAGGCCATGCCTCGTTCACTGAGATTGACAGGTACAGAGGCCATGCCTCATCACTGGCCTCTTGGATGTACAGAGGCCACTCCCCATCTCTGAGACTGACAGGTACAGAGGCCATGCCTCCTTCACGGACTGACAGGTACAGAGGCCACGCCTCTTTCACTGAGATTGACAGGTATTGAGGCCTCACCTCCTAAACTGTGACAAACACGTACAGAGGCCACACCTCCTTCACTGAGACTGAAAGGTACAAAGGCCATGCCTCCTTTACTGAGACTGACATGTACAGAAGTCACACCTCCTTCAAAGGGACCACTGAGTCTCAGTGACTGGCAGGTACAGAGTCTACGTCTCCTTTAGCATGGCTAATAGGGACAGAGGCCACGCTTCCTTCACTGAGACTGAAAGGTGCAGAGGCCACTCCTCTTTCACTGAGATTGACAGGTATTGAGGCCACACCTCCTTAACTGAGACTGACAGGTGCAGAGGCCACATTTCCTTAACTATGACTGACAGGTACAGAGGCCACGCCCCATCACTGAGACTGACAGGTACAGAGGCCATGCCACCTTCACGGACTGACAGGTACAGAGGCCACGCCCCATCACTGAGACTGACAGGTACAGAGGCCACGCCCCATTACTGAGACTGACAGGTCAGAGGCCAAAGGAGTAATGAAGCAACACTAATATATAAACATATTTATGTAATATATTTTTGTAATATTATGTAATATTATAAAGCATACACTATGCAAACATGTTTTAACTATTTTAACTATTAATAGTTAAATTACACTACTATATTTACTATATTAATATACTAATATATATAATTGTATATTTACATTAACAGTTAACTGTGCCATTAAATGGATTAAAAGTAAAACGTGCCACTCAAAATTGTTAGTAAAGGCAATTTGGTGCAGAATAAGAGAAGTACAGTACATGTATTGTGCTGTTATGGAAAATCAGCTTCTGAATGGAAACAACACCCTAATCACGCCACTCAGACTATTTTCCCAATATACATAATTCATGAAATTTTGTCGCTACTACCAACTTTGGAAAAAAAAAATGACTGGAGGAGGTTAATGAGACCCAACAACCATCAAGGATAAACTGTCTCACTAGATTAACAATTATTTGTAATTAGCAGATGATTTGACATCAGTCACATGCTGGAAGTGTAGTGTAGTGTAGTGTAGCATTCGTAGCGTAGCTTGCCTGTAATTAGCTAGATTAGTCATGTGTACATTGTGTTTACTCAAAATGTTAATTTATGCGATAAAAACAAGGCAGCGTTCCATCTCGGTCAGGGTCTCCTGATTATTAATCTCAGAAAGAGCTCAAAGTCCACCGCTGCGCTCGGCTAACTCTCTGCCAGACTATTAGTTAGCACACAGGACTGTTTGGTTCCACAGCACATGGGACCGGTCCAAGGGAAACAAACAAACATGTAAACAAACAAGCAAACAGAAACACTTATCAGCCTTGCGAGCGCTGCCATTTTTGTGTGCTTTGCCAGGACTCGAGGCCTGACGGACCTGCGCTGTAGGCAAAACGCCACCAATCACTTTGTTTTTTTAAATAAACCACTACAGATCAAAAGAGGGAAAGTAATTATAAAAACGTACTGTAGGAACGTTGTGTGTGTGTGTGTGTGTGTGTGTGTGAGCACGTGTGTGTGGCATCCAGCTGCCGTCCACTGCGACCTTCATCTGTGATGCAAATCTCGCAGTGACACGCTGACAGAGGGGAAAAAAATCATTATGAAACACGAAGCAGAAACATCAAACAGATTTAATCAGACAGGGCTCGATAAGCATCCAGCGTTGGGTAATTCCAGACAAATTATCTAATCCAGATGTTGCACGTCGAGTGTAAACACGGCGTCCCGCAGAATCATAAAACAAATAAGGCTGAAAAGGGTTTCCAGTTTCAAAAAGTGCCTAACCCCGGCCCGAGACCTTTCCGCTCCCGAGCCCCTCCCTCCTCTCGCCAAAACAGGAAAATGCGAATACGCTAATATTTAGCACGTGTTTTTAAACAGATGGGCTTTCTTTCTCCAGGCCCACACATGATCCGATCCAAATCCCTCCCTTGCGTTCCGTGTGTGTTCCTGGTTGGACGCCGCTGATGTCCTACGTCCACGTAGAAACCTCGTCTGACGTAGAGAAAGTGTCTCGGACCGCACAACATCTTCACAACAGGAAAAGCGCGGCACGCAGGTCGGCTAATCATGCAGCGGGTAATGTTTCAAAAGGGTGAGGGGGAGAAAAGAGGGAGGGAAGGAGGGAAGGGGAGATAGAGGATAGCAACGGAGAGAGAAAGAGAGAAGGGGAGAGGAGTGAGAAGAGAAACACAGGACATATGGATGTATTTAAGGACCACCAGGGAAGAGAATCGTGTGCGATTTCGCAAAAAAGAGAGAAAGAAAAAAAAAACAGATAAACTCTAAATATGCAATTACACAGGGTTTACGGCCTGTCTGCTGCCGACTCGCTCTGGAATTTCTGTCGTGTTTCTTGATAAGATCGTAGGGAAAGAGCACATCAAGTCAACGTCACGGACTGCATGGTTTACTGCAGGCGGAAAGCGAAAAACAGGAGAAATGCTTTTTTACTGCACTGGTAGTAGAAGAGGAAAAGAGAGAGAGAAACGACTACCTCGAAGTGCATAAAAAGAAAAAAGAGGGGAGACCTGGATTCTCGTAAACTAGTGCGGCACATTTTAAAACTTTCATCGCGTCCAGTATTTATAGTTCTTCGATCCCATGTCAGTGTTTGTAGCCAATTTGTTGTGCTCCAATAAATAGACTGGCCTATTTATCAACTCACCACATGGCAGTCATTTATGCAGCATAATGAGGGGCAGATGTGGTCTGGCCTGGTTTCCCGTATAGGTTTAACGCGCTGACAGGCCCCGGACAGATAGCCACGAAGTCAGCTTCGGATTTCCGGATCAGCTGCAGAGATTCTGCTGGACGTGGAACACGAAAAGGGTCAAAATCTCTGGTCCTGTGGGTGACGAACGTATTAATCTTTTCCAGGTTACCTATTTCCCAAAAACAGATTATCCCCAATTAGATTAGTCTCACAGATTGGCCTCACTTCTGCTCCAGTGTTTAATCTGTAGATTTGTAGCCACGAGCTGTTGCGGTAATCAAAAAAATTGTCCTGTGCTCATGCCGTTCCAAATTCCATCCTGTTTACAAACACACTTAGTACTGATTGTCTTTATTCTTCTAAAAGCTTTAAAATGTAATGCTTTATAATTCCACTATCCAGAGAAAAGTGCATCCTGATTTCTGTAAAGCTCTAAACATAAAATAGAGAGACGACCTGAATTCAATAAGGACGCATAAGGACTTTTTCAGATGCGGCGGCCTGAGTGTGAACGACCATCGCTTCGGACTTCAAAGCTGCTCGAGGGCGGGGGGTAGAGCAAAACCGCATATCAAGTATGAATTATAAAAAAAAAAGGCTCGATCTGCTTGAGAAAAGCGCTGGCACTACAAACATGTGTTTGTGCGTGTATGTGTGTGTTGCCAATTACCTCGGCTATAAATACACCAGCCCCATCTGTCACCGAGTCCATGGGTGGCTGCAGCCACGGTCTAATTGATCGCAGATGCGCCTCCAGATCTCAGGGCTCGCCACCAGCGCCGTCCCACAGCCTGGACGTGAGAGAAAAGCCACAGAGGGAGGACAGGAGAGGGAAGGAGAGAAGCTGAGTGACGGCTCAGAAGTAAATATGGAGAGAGAAAAAAGAGCAGGAATAAACAAGATGATATTCAGAGTTTTCTTCCCTCCTTCCTTCCTCCTGTCCTGCAGATGTGTCACTGTGGAAAAGAGCCGGTGGCGAGAAATTGGTGGATTAGCTGCAATTTGGTCCAGATGAGCATTTGGACTCATTTTAAGGAATCCTTTAGTCTGCTCGATTCTCTTCCTAAGTAGCGAAATTACATACAGTATATTTGAGTTTGTGTATCGTTCTAACATCGTGTTTAGACTCCAGTCGTGCCAAGGAGGGACTTTATAACACTTTTGCATCTACAGCTGAAATTGTTACCGGAAAATATTGATGTTGTTTATATTTTCATTAGATTGTTGAATTCTCAAATCTCAAAAGATTTATTTTCCAGAACAGCAGCTCTAGAGCCGTGCAGCAGTGAAAATTCCAAATATACTTTTTTTTTTAAATATGGTAATGCACCAGAGAATTATCATCTGTTGTTCATCAATCAATCTGAATTATCATTTGTTGTTTAACAAATAAAAAACAAATTTTCACTTCTTGTGACCTCATATAAGAAAATCCCCTCCTCCCAAATGAGTTTGTTGCTCAGGTTTACGGTTCTCTGGAGGGGCGTGGCTCAGAAGTAGTCCATTTACATAGACACTGAAACAGCGCATTCGGAATAGGAGTGAAACACAGTATGAAAAGTTTGGTGTATTAAAAAAATGCCAATATATCTCTGAGCTGGAACATTGAAAATGTCCTTAGGGATCAATAAAGTGTATCTATCTATCTATCTATCTATCTATCTATCTATCTATCTATCACACTTTAGAAGACTTCTAAGATCTGTGTTAGTTTGTTAAAGAAATTGGAAAATACAGGACCTTTAAATTAATAAATAATGCAATTGTTGGCAAATTCCTGTGGTGCTAAATGACTAAAAGGCTACCAGATGTTCTGTTCCAGGAAAATACACCTGAGGGCGGTAACAGTAACCTCTGCTTCATATTAGACGCCATTACCACACCAAACAGATTATTATCCACTTGCTAGCAAGAACAGCTAGCGTAGCCATGTAGCTGTTTAGCCAGGAGGAGAAAACAAAATGTTGCATTCCAAAACCACATACTATTGCAATCAAGCAGGAACTAGTCCTAGCCTGAGACACTCTCTAACATTATGTACACTATTCTGCCCAAAAGATTCACAATGATGATCTGAAGCAATCAGTTTTTTCAGAGTAAGGGCTAGAATATGGGTTTAAACAAGCTATTCTAGAGCACTGTGTAAAATCTTACATTAATGACAAAACATATATTGTGTGGTTAGATGGTCATCTGTTGTGTCACCGCTTCCTGTAGCCACTTCTCGGCTAAGTTTATTGACATATGGAGAATTAGCTCAAAATGTCAACGTTGAAAGCGTATACATTTTTCACCACATCCTAAAATATGGATCTCAACATTTCAAATGAGATTCCTGCAGCTAAGGTCCCCGCCCTGCCACCAGGGAGCAAAAGGGTCTCAATTGCCATTATTATCCAGGATTATCACCCTGTTAAAAGGCAGAGGCGTCCTAATAACCCCTCGGGGTCGGTTGATCAATAGACATACATTACACACCAGAATAGTATTGATCCCGATGTGGGATCGAGGTCACTGCGGGCTGCTGCGACATCTGTACGGTTTAAACACTGTATAAGTGACCAAATGCTTCAAAAGTATTAAGATCTCGTATGATGAGATGAGACGACTGGACTCAGTGTGAATGCGCAAACTGGATATACATATTTTGTATCTAAATGCATTAATAATTGACCCCAAAAAAACATGATTTATCAAACTAAATATCTAAACATGTACTTTAAATAATAATTAAATAATCAAATATTAAATCAATATATCCAAACATAAATTTATGCATTAAATTCAATTAAATTGTATTTGTATAGCGCTTTTAAAAATTGACATTGTCGCAAAGTAGCTTTACACAATCAAAAGAATTCTTTTAGAAGTTTGTATGAAATGTGAACGTGTATGAGTAAAAATTATAAGATTGAAAACTATACTAATAAAATAAAACTACTAATAAAAAAACACTTAACATATAAAAAAAGTTATTATTTTCAAATTATTTAAAGTATTGTTATTATTTAAGTATCAAATTAGATACAATTGTTAACTATTATGAACATTTTTGAGATGACATGCAAGCGATTGAATCCACATGGAAAAAACTTGAGGTGCACAAGTAAAATGTGGTTAAAGTGCCACTACTTACAACATAAACAACAGTTCTATTCTTTTTCTTATACACGCCTTAAACACCTTGACAGCCTTACATTATGTTATAATTAAAAGTTAATTACAATAGATACTTAAACATTTCATAACATCTGGAGTTGAGTTCTGGTGGATCTTCTGATCTTCCTCTGATGCTAGGTCATATTGTAATGTTCATCCTGTTACTTTCTTCTATCAACAAAACTCTGATTGGTCTGGAGCAAATTCACAAGGGCTTTTGGGTAAGAGAGTCTGCACTGAAGTCGGTTTCACCAGAATGTGCATTAAGGGTTAGTCGAGGGCACTCGTGAGTATCATTTAGAGTCCAAAAATGAGAAATCTTGACATGCGAGACCGCAGGCGCACTATTCCGGACAGGATGCGTGACTCATGATGACTGCACAGCTTACGCAGTGTCACGCAGCTTAAAGGTAAATTGTCCATTCAACTTTAGAGTGCTGTTCGTTCTCACAATACTGAAACACAAGTTAAAGCCTTCGAATGAAGAATTAAATGCAGAAAGATAACTCATTTTGTCAATGTAGCATATAGCAAATCCATCCTAAATGAATTTCATGTTAATCTTTATAATAAACAGAATATTTTAATTCATTTATTTATTTAAATGATTGTGTGGAGCGCTACAAGATGTTAGCTTCCTGTTTATCTCTACCTGAAGACACAGATGTGGCGGCACTTTAGTTATTCCTTACCTCACCTGTACATCCAAAGCTGCAACTTAACATCATGTAGCCAAGTCTCTATTGTCGTATAACCGCATTGCATTCTGGGACTTTGAGTGCTAAAATTTGAGTGCTAATCATACTCTGGAATTCTTGTTAATACGCCCCTGCTGGGAAATTGTATGTAGAAAAAGATGATGTCGTCGTTGGTCAAAACCTTTGTGACTTGCCGCTTGTCAATCATATTGGAGTTTTTTGTTTTTTTTGTTCTGCTTTTAAACTTTACGCTACCAATAACAATACTGCGTGACATGCTAACATTAGTGCTGCTAATTTTTTCACCACCAGGAAAAACAAAACAGCAGCAGAAACATTAAAACGAAACCTATTTACCCTATTTCCGTATGGTTTTCTTTAAACATCCACGAGTCTTTATAAAAATAAAGGGCTGTATTTATTTTTTTTTCCCGTCAACTTCAAAAGACCCATTATAGCCTTTTGACTTGAGGGAGTCCTAAACGTCGATAAACTTCGCTAAACGCTGTTCATTAGTGTGCGAGCCTTATTAAATTTGAATGTGAGAAAAAAACAGGGAGAAAAGAGAAGGAGGAGGCGGAGGAGGATGATTGCTGTTTCCCGTTCCTGCTGTGCGATCGCGCTTCACAGTCATTAGCGCGTACTGGATAATTGCGGCTGCCCGCTGTCAGCTAATCACACCATCAAACTCAACCCTGCTGCTGATGCTTTTTTCTTTTTTTTTTCTCCCAGGCTGAGTGAAATCACCTGCGTTTCTCAATTACACTAATAGACTGGAGTGTAGAATTCCAGCACGGGACAACTGATCCTAAAAATAACGAGCCGACACACAGCGCATACAGCTGGACTTGCAATGAAGAGCTCAGGTTGGAGCTGATGCTTATCGATCGAAGTGTAGTGAATCAACAAAAACATGGAGCCTGGATTTTACTAATACTTGATAGCTAACATGTAATGGATGGTTATCATCACACAAACTAAATGTCTCAGGTGTTCACACACTGATCACTATGTCTCCACTTTTCCCCAATGTTTCATCTTGTCCAGTTCCTGCTCAACCAAAGATGTGCGAACGCTAACACATGCTTCCTGTGAGACAAACCGAATGCATCACAAAGCAGTTCCACACTTCTTACACACCTCTTCTGCCCATCTCATAGACTGGCTAATGTTCACATGGAAGAGACAGAATCAACGAACAATATGGCTGTCATCTGTATAAATATATAAATGAAATAAAGGTTTTGTCTGTTTACGTTTCATACATTGGAGGACCAGAAAAACAGTCTCGTAAAAATGTCTGTCTGTCTGTATGTCTGTCCAGCCAGATTTTGCTACAGAATCACACAAAACTGTCTGGACAGAATGTAATGAAACCTTCTGCAGTCCTTAGATCTCTGTCTGAAGTTTAATCTGCACCATCAGTGAAATCTAAATGTTGAGTAAAAGTGATGTTATGAACAGTTAT
>JAQQZS010000039.1:2512836-2532118 GCA_030068045.1 Platyallabes tihoni | reverse complement strand
AATGCGTTAAAAAAATTTTACGCGTTATTTTTGTGTAATTAATTAATCTAAATTAACGCGTTAAAGTCCCGGCCCTACTTTAAATAGATTTCTGTTAACATTTCCTGTAAAATTAAGTAGACACGAGGTCTGTAATTGAATTCGTGATCATATACAGTACTGTGAGATCTGGATGAAGGAAGTCTTCAGGCACTTTCTAATTAATCTAGAGAGAAAATAGCTCACATTTGGTATTAATACTTTTTACAATGATCTTAGTGCTCTTTTCAAACCAAAATAAATCTAAATAAATAAATATATGAATGCAGATCTTTGTTTTGACCAAAAATTAGGGATTTATGTCCTGCGAGCAAAAACTTTATTAAACTATAATGAATAAAATCTGAACTGGAAGTCAGACTCACTTTCCCCAGCAATAGTTCACTTTCATCTCATTGGATCCGTGAGTCTGGGTCGTTATGAACATTAGATAATGTCTAGTTCACTTCTAGGAATAGAGCTACATCCGTAATAAAGGACGGTCCTGCAAACAAGTGAAATAGATGGGAATGTTTTTTTGAGGCGATGTACCATACACGGACTTCATGACTCATTGTAAAGGTTTTTTTTTTTTTTTTTTTTGCATAAATACATACATAAATAAATAAATCGAACCAACAAAATTAAGAATAGATTGTCTGTGTACTCAGACTGGAAAATCTTGCTGTAGATGTTGCGACACATTTCCAGCGCACTGACCGACCACTTTATAAAACAAACACCCTCTCATTTATGCAATTATCCAATCAGCCAATCATGTGTCAGCAGCGCAGTGAGGAAAATCCTGCACATGCTGTACAGGTAAAGAGCTCGTCTTCGTCGAGCACGAACCATCCAAAACTGGACAGCTAAGGGTTGGAAAATTACCAGATATTTGTAAAATGCCATAGTGATGTGAGGAACACTCAGATGTTCCTTCAAATCTTCATCCAGACTGTAGACTGTAGTTTCACTGATTCCTGCTGCAGCGGAACCCGATGTGGTCCTAAGCTAGATTGATGCTTTCCTGCTCTCCAGGGTTACAAAGAGCAGCTATATGAGTTCCTGTAGACTTCCTGTCAGCTTGAAAATCAAGGATTTTTCCACCTATACGGAACTGCAGCTCACCAGATCTTTCTTTATTATTTGAACCTGCCGGAAATCATAAATATATTACACAGGATATATTAAAAGTGTATCTAGCTTTAAAGTTACTTTATTCTCCACTGCTAAGCTAGGTTTTTGATTTTTTCTGAATTAGAAAAAGAACATTTTGTCCCTGAAGTTGAAAACTATGGGCGAACATAAGAAGTGGAGTGATTTTTGGTAAGGCCCAGATTGTGATGTCTAGACGATCAGGTCAGAGCAACATCAGAACTGCAGCTCCAGATCTGCAGGGTTAGAACCTTCCAACGTGCTCCAATGAATTAAAAACAGTGAGATTGATGAACAGAAGGAGCAGAGGCTGGCCCCTGTACTTCAATCCAATAATGTCCCTGTTCCACCAAAGTGAACCAGGTGCGAGTTCACGTCTGGTACTAGGGCCGGTTCAGAGCTGGTTCAATAGAAAACCACTTAAGAACTTGCTTTGTTTTTCCATGGGCTAGAGAGTCACTTCATTACGTCATTATATATGTCTGTGTACTTCTTTACTTTTTCATAAATGCTAGCAGTGAAAAGAAAAGCTATCAGCAAGCACAACAACCAGGGCAGACTTTAACAGGGCTTTGCGAGCAGTTCCCTTGTCTTTATCATTACATATACTGCACTTGGCAGACACCCTTATGCAGAGCAACGTATATATCGG
Source organism: Platyallabes tihoni (assembly GCA_030068045.1). Lineage (NCBI taxonomy): Eukaryota > Metazoa > Chordata > Actinopteri > Siluriformes > Clariidae > Platyallabes > Platyallabes tihoni. The sequence goes on along the minus strand of JAQQZS010000039.1, from coordinate 2,530,293 downwards.
TGATAACCGATAGCAGGGATTGATCTGCAGTCATACATTGTTGGGCCCTTGAGCAAGGCCCTTAACCCTCAATTGCTCAAATGTAAGATGAGATAAAATATATATATATAAATGAAGATGGGTTTCCTGTTGAGCCTGGTTCCTCACAATGTTTCTTACTATCGGCAGGGAGTTTGTCCTTGCCACCGTCGCCCTCGGCTTGGATCATTTTGATTCATACACATTCACATTTCAGATAAACTTCCATAATTTCTTTTAAATGTGTAAAGCTGCTTTGCGACAATGAAAATTGTTAAAAGTTCTACACAAACAAAAATTTAATTGAGCAATGGAAATGTGATGGTGCTGGGGTTTGAACCTGTGACGTTCACAATCAGTAACCAATTACCTTAACCACTATGCTTCCCCTGCCCCGCTAGAAAGTGTTGCATATTGAGTCCATTTTTTTAAAGATGGCAATCACAAACTTTTAGTTGGCTGTCTGGAAATGACGAACCGGGCACTGGCTCCGAACTAGGTCTGGAACCGCATTGGTGGAAAAGGTGTAAATAAGTAGCTCCCATGGCGGAAAAGGTTAATGCTGTTTCTTTTTTTTGTTTTTTTTTAATAGAAAGGTGTCAGAACACAGTGCATTACTGTTGTGGTGGCAAAGGGGAATGGTGGGGGGGGGGTGACCTACTTAATATTAGGTGGGTGGTCATAATGTTACCGTATGGTTGATCGGTGTACACATCGTGGAAACTGTAGTGCGCAACATTCCCAGAAAAAAAATATGCCGGTTTAGGCAAAACGTCCTTCAACAGCTGTGAAAGCAAAAAAAATGCTACTGAGGACGGATGAAGTAAAACCATTCAAAAGGGTTGGCATTGTCATGACACAACGTTCATTCAATAGGGTTCCAAGGTTGCATAAACCTATAGCAGTTTAGATCACCATCAGCATTATTATGCATTATGATGAATAAAACATCTGTATAAAAGATACTGTCCATATCACTGTGGGAATCAGAAATCTGCAGAGGAAAGATCATTATTCGTGGCCGTGTCATTTGCCTGTAAAGTCACATAATGTAGAGAATAGTAGCAGCTATCACCACTGAGCTTTCAGCATCTCCTCCGCCTCCCCCTTCTTCCTTTCTAAAGGTGCAGGGAGGGTCCATGGCCCAGTAATTACTCCTCACTGATCCTAATAACACATCAGAGGTGCCGCCACTCCAACAGGACCTCCGGAGAGATGCACCCGGCCCGGGGACGCTCATTACTCCCCCTCCCCACCACCACCCTCTCTCACTCATCAGAACCAGAGCTTCACAGATGAACTCTCACCAACGATGTTCCCCCTGCTTACACCCCAACAAGATCCCCTCTCCTCCCTCACTCGCTCATTGTCCCCGGGGTTTAATTGGAGCGATGTTCTCCATTGTGCACCTCCTCAATGGCCGTGTAGAAGCCCATTGTGGTGATGAATGGAGCCCTGAGTGGTCATTAGGTCCCGGGCTGAATGGGCTTCTCTGGGGGAGCCGCAGACCTCCGAGGACGAGAGAAACCTCGATTCGCTCTGACGCTTGGCCCCCCTCTGAAGGGGCAGTAGCGGGCACTTGGTTTGTTGTGGGGGGCTTTTGTGAAGTCCCAGCAGGGACAGAGTGGACAAGGGGGGCATCAAGAGGATCAAACATTTGAAATGCAGCCGAGGATGTCACTACCTGAGAGAGAGAGAGAGAGAGAGAGAGAGAGAGAATGAGAGTATACTACATTGCTTTACTGGTGGTCTGCAAGTACTCGAAAACAATACATACACATTAATAAACGTTTTAAACATACAACCGCTACAGAAATGCATTAATGATGTTATGCAAAATGCTTTCTCTCTCGCACACAAACACTTATACGCTCATCATTATGCATTTCTGCCAAACCAAAAATTCCAAAAAAAGGTTTTTAAAAGATTTTTGAACCCACACTTTCCACACTTTAAAGTGAAAATTACAAATAGAAATAAAGAACGAGATAAAAGAAACAAGTGATAACGGAGAGAAATCACAGAAAGTGACAAATGAGAAAAAGTCACAGTAAAATGTATGGAAAAAGAAAAAGGGTGGGTGGAAGGAAGGAATGAAGGAATGAAGGAATGAATGAAAGAAGGAAGGAAGGAAGAACAACAAATAAAAAACAGAAAAGAAAGTTGAATAAAGAAAGAAAGAACAAAAGTGATAAACAAGAAAAACATAGTAGACAGAAAAAAGAAAGTGATGGAAAGGAAGGAAGGGTGAAAGAAAGGAATAAAAAGAAAAGAAAGGTTGAAAGAAAAAAAAGAAAAGTGATGACAAGAAAATGGTAGGAGAAAAGACAGGAAAAAGAAAGAGGAAGGAAGGAGGAAAGGAATGAACCAAAAATTGAAAAAAAGCTGAAAGATAAAATAAAAGAAAGAAAGAAAGAAAGTGATAAAGGAAAAAGTGATAAAGGAGAGAAAACAGAAAATTGATGAAGGAGAAAAAATGTGACAGTAAAACGTATGGTTAAAGAAAGAGATGAAGAAGTTGGAAGGAAGGAAGGAAGGAGAAGAAGAATGACCCAAAAAGAACAAAACAAAGCTGAAAGAAAAAATAAAAGTTGAAAAAAGAAAGAAGGAACAAATGTGATAAAAAAAAAAAAAGGTAGTAGACAGAAAAAAGAAAAAGATGGAAAGGAGGGAAGGAAGGGTGAAAGAAAGGAATCAAATTGGAAGAAAGGATGAAAGAAAGAAAGAAAGAAAGAAAGAAAGCGATATAGAAGAGAAATAAAGTGGACAAGCATATTAAATAAAAACAGTTAGACGTGTATATTTCAGTGAAATGATTTTCTTCACATTTTCTCAGAAAGCTCGAGTCGGCGTGAGCGTCAGCGGCCCTGCAGCAGATACGCGTTTAAAGTCTAGGTTAAAGACACAACATGAGCACGTACTGTAGCATCATCATTTACCGCATTACCTTCAGCCACTTTCATTACACACTCACTCATTCTGCTGCATGATATAGAAAACCTCAGGTCAAAATCTAACAACGTTCCAGATATATATTTTCTAGTGTGCTTACAGTGAGGGGCGTGAATAACTCAGACTCGAGGGAAGTGTACTCCACAGCTGGAGTGCTTCTGCTACAGCGCTTTCGTACTCTGTCACACCTGACTGAACTCATCCGCCAGTGAACAAGCTGTTCACTAGAGCAGGGGAAACATTACAACGTGAAGTGTGTGCCGTCCCTCGGCCTGAGACGGGAGAACTGGTGCCAGTGGCGTAGCGGTGATTAAAATGTGTCGGATTACTGTGAAGGAGGGAATTTGTCACGGCGGATCAGGATGATAAATGCGATGACTCGCTGAGCAACAGAGCCAACAGCTGGATGTTATGAGACCCCCGCTAAAGATCTCTCACACACACATACACACATACACACACTGATAGGCCAGGCTGCATGACCGGTACATAAGCCAGGCAAGAGAAACAGAGCAATGAGCACTAATAGAGAAACACATTTTTAATGTCAGGTTGTGCTTTTGCTATTTTACCCCAGGCGCTCTTTTAAACCCATGGTCTTACCCCATGAGGTGCAGATGGGAACCGGAACTATAGTGGAACATACAACAAGGAAGAAGTCTTAAGAACATCATGTCCCTGTTGGCAGGAAGCAAAGGAAGAGAAACAAAAGAAACAAAACCAAAATGGGGGGGAAAATCTGAACAAATAAATTAAGCATGGACGACCCCCTGCCCTGTACACTCTAGTGTTTTCTCAGCAGCAGAACATTTGAGAATTACACATAGAAAGAAAGAAAGAAAGAAAGAAAGAACAGAGAAAAATGATAGAAAAAGGAGAAACAAAGAAAGAAACCAAAAAGGATGAAAAGCTAAAAGAAAAAAAAATATATAGAAAGAGCAAATGTGATAAACAAGAAATAAACCATGGTACACAGGAAAAGGAAGGAAGGAAGGAAGGAGGATAGGAATGAACCAAAAGAAAAGAAAAGCAGAAAGATAAATTAAAAGAAAACAAAAAAAGAAAGAAAGAACCAAAGAAAGACAAAGAAAAATTATACTGAAGAGAAGACAGAAAGTGGACAAGCAGACGAGATATAAACATACGGAAGAAAGGTAAGGGTTAGGGTTAAGGTAAGGGTTAGCCTAGGTCTAACCTAACCCTACGTCTTAAGAACATCGTGTCCCTGTTGGCAGGAAGAAAGGAAAGAGGAAAGAAACAAATAAAAAAGGTGTAAAATGCTGAACAAGAATATTAAACATGAGCGACTCCCTGCCCTGTACATTTTAGTGTTTTTTTTTAAGCAGCTCCCTGCACACCTGATTTTATCTAATCAGCTACTTTTCTAAATAGATAGGCGTGTGTGGTAGAGAAATAACTGAAATGTACAGGACCAGGGTTGAGAAACACTGCTCCACATGATTGTTCAATGTTTCTTATATTAACTTTCGATGGCATGGTGGCGTAGTGGCTACCACTGTGGCCTCCCACCTCCAGAGTCCGGGTTCGATTCCCACCACCGGCTCTCCTCCTGCAATCCAAAGTCATGTACATTAGGTTAATTGATGTTCCGTAAATTGTGTGAGTTTGTGTGCTCTGTAATAGACTGACACCCCATCCAGTGTGTACCCCACTTAGTGTCCTGAGTCCCCTGGTTTTTGTCTAAGGATTAATTGCTTTCACAATAGGATTGATTCGTACCGTACTCAGGAATGGTCGGCCCTCCTGTCCCCGGCTTTTTTTTTTTTTTAAGTCTCTGTTCTAAGGCACGCTGGTATTTTTACACCCTCCGATACAGCAGGTGGTAATATGGACCTTGGTCTGTGAGCCACCATTAAGCACAAGAGAAGAAGAAAAAAAAACAAGGAAGCCTGTTATTATTGATATTTGAGGGGAAATGTCAGTGTGCCTTCTTACTGTATGAGTTATGGCTGTGTAGGTCAGAGGATGAGATTGTCACGTGATACGCACACACACAGTGATTTCAGAGAGGACCAATATACACCAGATATGTGATTTAACTTCGGCATGTTCGTATCTTCTTTGTATCAAAAGTCCATAACTTGAATGTTCATATGTACGGGGCTTACTGTTTTATTGGGATTTAACTAACTAGCATGTAGTATATAGCTAGCAAGCTAAACAAGCTGTAAAAAATACAAGACCACTGTCTTATTAGTATTTCTATTATTATATAAGACACTAGTCAATATTTCGTTTAGATAGATGTGTGAACTAATTAACACAGTTAATCCCTACATCTAATCTCTAACCTCCTCCATCAGTAACGTGTCAGAGCTGTCAGTAAAGAGAGAAGGAGATAAAAACATAGAGAATGCAAAGAAAGGGGGATAAATGATTAAAAAAAAAAGACAGGAGGGGAAGAAATGGAAGAAAAGCTGAAAGTGAAGAAAAGCCAAATGGAAAAAAGATTGAAGTAAAAATTACAAATAGAAAATAAAAAATAGAAAGAAAGAAAGAAAGAAAGAAAGAAAGAAAGAAAAACATATAAAGAAAAGTGACAGTAAAAAGTGTGGAAAAAGAAAGAAAGGAAAAAAGTTAGAAGGCAGGAGTAGATGAATAAACCCAAAATGACAAAAAGCTGGGGAAAAAATGGAATAAAAAAAAGAGCAAATGTGATAATCAAGAAAAAACATAATAGACAGGAAAAATATATTTGAGTTGAAGGAAGGAAAAGTGATCAAAAGGAAGCAAGGAAGGAAAAAGTAAGAAAAGTTGAAAGAAAGAAAGGAAGGAAGGTGATGAGGAGGAAAAAAGACATGAAAAGGAAGGAAGGAAAGCTGAAACATCAAAGAAATAGAGGAAAGAAAGAAAGGAATAGAAAGAAAGAGAAAAAGATAAAACAGAGAAAAGTGGCAGGAAAAAAAGAAAAGCATCCCGTCCACATCTAGCATCGATCGCTAGCTAACAGAGCCTGGACATATTGTGGGACGTCAACGTCGCATCATGACTCTGGAGCGTCGAGCCGTCAGTAAAACTCGGATTGGTGTGAATGTAGCTGTGAATATAAAAGTGGCGCGTTCATGTGGAATCGTTTTGTAAAAACACAATGAACACACGACTGGGACTGAACGTAACATTTCATATGGAGATGAGATCCAGGACTGTAGCCGCGCTGTCAAACTGCAGCTCTCACACTGAACAGAGCAGCACCGCTCTCACAGTCCAGCTATTGAAGTCCTCACACACACACACACACACACACAGTCCGTCTCACACACACACAAACACACTCCTCAATACACTTCTTCATCTCCTTATATCCGCTGTGTACACATCTCCTTTGAAAACAAGCACAATGCCAGACGTCATGTGAGTGTACATAAACACACACGCACACACACACACACACTTGCGTGCATGAACAGACACAAACACACATGGATGATAATGAGAATCTGACATCATGACTGGAGGGTCTCGTGTTTCTGTCTCAGCGTGTGTGTCTGTTAGACATGTGTCTATGTGTATGTGTGTCTGTGTGTGTGTGTGAGGGCTGTGTTATTGCTACGATACACAAACACACACTTCACATCCTGAACTTTCTAAACAAGAGCTGTGTTCAGCTCTTAGTGACCGCACGCTTCATCTGTCTCCTGCAGAACATTTTCCTCTCTGTCACTGTTTATTTGTGTGTGTGTGTGTGTGTGTATGTGTGTGTGTGTGTGTGTGTGTGTGTGTGTTTGTCTGAGTAAGTGTGGGTGTGTGGCCATGTATTTATCTGTTTATGAGGACTAAATGTCTCGCTAATGACAGGGATACGTGACAATTTCAGGACTGTGTGGTCCTCATAAAGAAAATGACTTTTTACACAAAAGTGCAGCTTTTATTTGAAGAAGAAAACAAATTTATATGAAAGAGGCAAAATATTTACTTTTGGCTTGTGAGGTTGGTGTTAGTGGTTACGGTTACAAGAGTTACCGTAATACACGAGTCCATGGAAATTCCTTACGAAGATAGTAAAACTGTTGCGTGTGTGTGTGCACATGTGTGTGAATAGAGCTCTATGGAGGAAGAGGAACGCTACAGCAAGCTTCATTTAAACCACATGATGGTTTTACATTTACATTTTGTATTTATGGCATTTGGCAGATTTGACTTATTCAAGCATAGCAAATGTATTTTTATTACAGCTATTGCAGACCAGACAAAGTGAAAAGACAGCAGCAGGTTTGGAAAATGCCAGAAAGAAGAGTCTAGATACCTCAAGACGGGTGTTTTGTCCATGTTCGAAGACAGCAAGGACTTTGAAGGAGTTTATTCCACCACCTGGATACATGCACAGGAGAAGAGACAGCCTCAATGCTTGTCTTCATTGTGTCTTAAGTGCTGGTTGGGGGTCAAGCCAAGCTGTGGGTGGTAGTGTGGTACCAGATTTGATCATTGCCACGAGGTGAAGGAGGTCAAAACTTTTTGTTTTGGTTTTTAAGGGAAGTTTTCATTTGGTGGTCAATTTTGGGGTGCTACAAGAACCTGCTGGACGTAGCAGTGGAGGAACTCTGGATGGACTCTGCCTACAACCAGGATCAAAGCCCAGATAATGGACGCAGTCCAGAATGATCACCCCGCAGCAAAGGAAAAGTCGAGTGTTTGTGATGTTGTACTGGAGGAACCAAAATTAGGAACATCCGCTTCAACACCAAGGCACACTTTCTGAAGGAGTCATAAGAGCATGCTTATGAAACAAGCTGGTCTTCCTGCTATCCATTAGTATTGATTAGACATGGACATGAATATAATAATTGAGTGTAGAATAACTAAGAGAACAGGCAAAGCAAGAAAAGTGAAATGGTCTGAGTTCTGAGCCTTGAGGGACACCATTAAAGAGTCTGCAAGGAGCACTTATCCAAAATAAGTGTCTTCAGAACGGATAATTGCAGAGCGGTCCAGACTGATTTTGCTGCAATACTCTTATCAATTAAATATTTAAATACCTAAATATTTGGTGGTCCCAGGTGGTACAATAGAAAAGTATCTGCCCTATTGGTGGGGACACGATTATGCCAGAGCAATCAATAGCCAGGGATTCAAGTGAGCAAACGTGGGCATGCATTGTTGGGTGGAAAAGACGGCATTAAGCTCTCACAGTATACTCACAATTAGCAATATTTAAAAAATTATTGGCATCTGCGAGCTCATGGATGAAAGAAAAGTCAATTAGGGCTTTTTAGGGTGTTTAATTGATAGAGTGGCAGTTCAAAAACTTGATTACAAGGGTGCTAGGAACTTGATGGAAATTGATGTGATGGGATGGTGGCAGAGTGATTAGACAGTAGCCCAAAGCCTGCCAGTGGGTGCATTAGTGGCTGTAAATTGCCCCTAGACATAAATGGTGGTCGGAATCTGTGATCCAATTTTAAAAATCCCATTTTTTGCCATGTTTCTGTGGATTAGCTCCAGACCTACCACCAACCTCACCAGAAAAAAAAAGTGGTTACACAAGATGAATGAAAGCATAGAGTAAAAATCAGTTTACCAACTTGTTATCAGGCAGGCTGAAATGCTAGACATTGTTCCAAGAGTGGATGAAAAGCAATTGGCATATGTTTTGGAACATTGTTAAAAAGATAGCGGCACCACTGGAGGTCATTGTTCAGGGGCTCAACAGTGACAACTCGCTAAAACTGGGACTTGTGAACCCCCTGCCTTCTTATCAGTAAACCAGAGCTTTAAGCTTTGGACCACCACTGAAGGGCAGCTATAGGTCGGTAGCACACACCTTCCAAATTATGCCATGAATGTGTGTATTTATGATTTATTTGAAGTCTCGTTAAAAGAATCGAACAGTGTGTATGGGAAGTGTGTGTGAGAGAGAGAAAGAGACACAAACAGAGAAAACCAACAGGAGACACGTTCGGTCTCCTGGCTCTTCCTGTTTAGCCGGGGTGTCTGTGCACGGTAAACACTTCTGGTGCCATGCTGGACTCGGGACTAGTCAACTCGAGTAGAGGGGATTGTGGGCCGCCGAGGTCTCCTGCATACCCTCACTGTCATGCTGCTCAGATCTGAGGAAACATTCAAAGGAAGTTAACGATTGCTTATGGCTCTGTGCAATGTCTCTCTCTCTACCTCTCTCACTCTTTTCCTTCATCTCTCCATGCGTCTGCTACTGTTTCCTTTTTTCTTTCTATACTCTTGAAGTTGAATCGGTTTCTTCCTCAGCACATAGTTTGGTGTCCAGTCTCAGGTAGGAGGTGGGGTTCAAAATTTGGTGGAATTGTACATCGTTAGAAAAGAATACGATACCTCCAGGTTGTTTTGCGTATTTATTTATTTTTTAATCTGATATTACCCCACTGGTGGACCCTTCTGATCGCTCCAGAGTCTGGGGTTTGATCTGGAGTTCTGGTTACTGTCTTTCTGAGTCTCGTCCAGCTTCCTCCCACTTCCCAAAACCGTTGCTATTTTGATAGGTTGATGAGTTTCCATTATTTTTTACAGGCATCAAAGAATATTTCCTGACTGATTGTATTTAAATTGTCTAAAGGTCATTTTGCAACTTGCATGGAGTCATTTGGCTTTGTATGTTTTTACACCATTTATAGCTAAGCTGTCCAAATACTGTACACCATTATTACACTCGAAGCTTCAACAAAACATCAACATCAACAGATGTTAACAATGGTTAAGAAAGAGACTCAAGAGCCCCCAAGTTTTCATATTAGGCCCCCGGGATTGTTTCCGAGAACACTTAACCCCAAATTCTGGTTCATTTTGATTAGTGAGAACACAATCAGTCAGCACCGGGTCCGCTGGAAAAGGTGGCCTTGAGACTAAAGAACCGAAGTAGGCCGCTGATAAGACGTCATCCGTCTACTCTGAAATCTGTGTGGGTGTAACATTCACCATCCACATCCTGTGAAAAAAGTAGGAAGTAGGAAGGTGACACTCGCCATTTTTTTCTGAAATATTAATAATATTAGCCATAGCGCGAAAGATTAACGTCCTCGTTCTCTTATTATCTTGTGCTTAATGGTGGGTTACAAACCAAGTAGGAGCACACTGCCTTCTACAATATCGGAAAGTTTAAATACGCAAGTGTACCAAGAACGCAGAGCAAAAATAATTAACTGGCCAGTGATGGTGCGGGGAAAGGAAGGGGGTGGGGGCAATCGTTCCTGGGCACAAATCAATGCTTTCAAATCAATGCTTTCAACTTTGAATTGGGGAAGGAACATATGAAATAACTAAGAAACCGACCACAACTGGCCATCTAACTGCTTATCCTTCAGCTGTCCGAATACTTTTGAGACTGTGAATGGTTAATTCAACATTTTTGGTTAAATTAAAGCTAAGGGTACACACCACGATCACAGCTTGATTGCTTCATTGCTTCAAATCCATTGTGATGGTGTTCAGGGGGAAAAAAAACAGAAATCGTGTTACCGTCCAAATATTTTTGGACCCGAGTATATAATGTTACAATTAAAGAAACACGTGGCAGAGATTTAGTTATATTTGTCTCACAGGCTTCTTTTTTAGTGATTGATTTCTAGTAGCATGTTTTTTTCCCTGATACATTTTTTTTATTATTATTTCTAAAATGAGGACAGAACGAGAAAAAGAAAGACAGACAGTGACAGGATGAGGGGGTCTCCAGCTGTGTCCCATTAGCACCAGAGCATATGGCAGCAGGAAATGTCCAGAGGGGTGTACATCGCTTTAAACTCGCTTTATTAGTAAAACTCAACCATCTCTCTTTTTATTTGTGTCTCTCTCTCATTCCCTGTCTTTGTCCCTGTTTTTTTTTCTTTTATCACAGTGTCTCTCCATCTTTCATTCATTCCCTGTCTTCAGCTCTCTTCTCAGTCTGCTCCTTCTCACTCGCGCTGTCTGTCCTGAGTCCCCCACTGCCTCGGGACACAGTCGGCACTGCTGCAGTAGAAAACTATTAGAGATCTGGGAATGAGGACAGACCACCCAGACACACACACACACACACACACACAGACACAGACATGCATACACAGAAACACACATACACACGGCACAAAATGGCTACCAGGAGGAAGTCCAACCATCGAGCCTACAGCTGTGTGGAAGAGAGAGAGAGAGAAAGAGAGAGAGAGATCATTATTCAGATATTGATTATTTCATTATTATTATTATTATACTAAATAATTACATATATATCAATACATAATTTGGGATGAACACATAATGTGATACATGTAAAGAACACACATCCAGATACAAACAGGACACCCACTATCCATTTGTTTATTTGTTTGTGTGTTTATGTGGCTGAGATTAGAAATGTGCGTCAGATCGAGATCCCTCACCAGGAAGTTTTATTAATTTGTAATATACCAGATATAAAAATAACATTCCTGGTCAGCTCTAGTTCAATATTCGGAAATATAGTTGTTATACAGTATGCAGGGGAAGCTCTGTTGGGCCCTTGAGTAAGGCCTTAACTCAGAAGTATAAGCAGATGGAATGATAAAAAAGTTGTTCTGGATAAGCGCATTTGTCAAATGCCATTAATGTAAATATGCACAAGATTGATTTTACATCTTTTTGTCTGCATGTTCTCACTGTGTCACTAGTTTGGTGACACCTGGTGTTAGCAGTTAGAGAGAATGGGCAGCCAGACAGAGGAGAGCCAATGTCTGCTTGCTGACCAACAAAATGGATAAAATAAACAACACAATAGGACCATGAAAAACAGGCCTTATTATATCCAGGTGTACCTCGGCATACAAACACCCTGCCTTGCGAATTTTCAAATTTAAAATTGAATTTCAAATTTCAGCATACGAGCAACCGAGCTGGTTCCTTGTACTTCTGGTTCACGTATGTCCGATCAAAAAATTTTCAAGTCAGTGGAAAGCCAAGTGAAGCCAGTTTACATATGTTTTTGGGTATGGGTTTTTTTTTTGGCATTTTGTCCAAGATTTAGTGAAGACATAGCACCATGGGTCCCCAAGAATGTTAGCAGGGACGGTAGCAAGAAGAAAAGGGAGCCGCTTTCAGTTTGGTGCCAAGAAGAATCAAAATTAAGGTTAAGTGAGGTTTAACGTCTATTTATTTCCTATTTTACTTAATTTACATGTCTTTTCTAAATGTTTTGATTGTCTTTATATACAAAAAAAATTATGATTATTGTGTTGGAAATTGGTCATATTTTCTGGTGGCTGGAACGGATTATCTGCATTTACATTATTTCCTATGGGACAATTCGTTTCACAATACGTAATTTCACCTTAAGAACAGATAAAATTTTTATGCAGAGGTATCACTGTATTTTTTCTTTAAATTTTTTTTTTTTTTTACAGAAGCCTGGTTAAACAAGGATACATCTAGCCGGTGAAACCATGAGAAAATTATGAACTGGACCGGACTGACATAGCAGAGGGAGAGGAATTGTCAAAGAATTCTGTGCTGATACTGCTGACATTTCTACATCTGGGAAGGTTTTCCACTGTTTCTCACTGTTTCCAGGAGCATTCTGGTTACTTCTGGTTTAACTCATCCTCACTTTGGGGTTAAACCCAAATACTGATACTAATATTTGAAGCATGAAATAGGTACACATACCTGCATTGTGTTACATCCTTACTGTAGAGGTGGGCTGTTAAATGAGCACCAGATGGCCTACAAACATTGATTACACTCCTACATTGTACACATTTAAAGACAGCGACTTATGATATGGTTAATCAATTTGTAATTTGGTGTTTGTGGCACAAAAAAAAACTGCTGTATGATATCAATCAATCAATCAAGTTAAAATCACACACAAATTTCTGGCATGGCTATAAGACTGCAGAAAGGATGAGAAAGTGTGAGCGGAATTCGAGACCTTTCCGAACCCGTGCTTCAGCTCTGCTCGCGCTTCAGTTCAAACAGTAATTATCATCACAAGCAGGAGCCCGCGGACAAACATTATTCAGCTCTGTCCCGCTCTCTCCACCTCGGCATGCACGTGTTTCGCCATTTTCATCTCCGTCGCCTGGAGGGAACGTGACCAAAGTTTCTAATCACGGCGTGCAAACCTTTTTCAAAGGGACTGATTGGAAAAAGACGGCGCTAATGTGAAGAATGTGACGCGGCCACCCTGCGTGTTAGCATTCCAGCGAGGACGTGTGCGCTGGAAACAAGTAGGAGCGAACTTGGAACGTTTACTTCTTTGAGTCCCGGTTCCTTTGATCTTGCTGATCTGGACTGTTAGTGCTCTTGGATCTTGTCTGTGTCTGCGCCATTCGTCAGTGGGGGGGGGGTGTGTGGGGGGGGGGGGGGGTGTTACTGGATTAGGGATGAAACCCAAATTACTCCTCTCTATTTTTCCATCCCAGATATCAAAATTATTACTGCCTATTTCTGGGCCTCCTCTACCACGTTGATATACATTGATATACCCACATATGATATACATTGCATTTTTTTTTTTTTAAAGTAACATTTAAACAACACTTTATTACACACATTTGTTAAACACACTATTATCTGAGCAACTTGAAATTTTATTGGAAAAAATATATATATAAAAACAATTCAAGCAAGCGTGTCTTTGAAATTGTCTAGAATTAATTCTCTACAATATTATTTGTATTTTTTTTTTCATTATAATTATCATTTAGCGGCACTGTGGCTAAGTGGTTAGTATTGTCGCCTTGCACCTCTAGGTACTGGGTTCGATTCCCGCCTCAGGTCTGTGCATGTTCTTCCCTTTGCTTGGTGGGTTTCCTCCCACAGTCCAAAGACATGCAGATTAGGTTGATCTGTGTTCCAAAAATTGCCTGTAGTGTGTGAATGTTGCCCGGTAATAGATACAATGGTCTACTAGCTACCATTGGCCTCAAGGGTCCCTAGTTGGACTACAGAAGTTCATAGATCTATGGATAATTATTGTTTATCATATTACTCCCTATAGACTATTCCACTATGTCAATCTCCCTGCATATTACTATATTTCTTCTTATAAAAGAGTTAGTTCTGACCGAGTGATCTGATTTACGAGAGGCATTTCACGAGTGCTGATAATGGACTGTAACAGCACATGGGCTGGAAGTTTGCTGGACTGTATGTTTCCTTGCGGTGTGGCTCAGTGCATGAGTTGATGCTGTGAATCAATAAACACTTCTTAAGTTTTAATACAAGACCAATCCACATGATTTTCTTGGTCCTCTCGCATGACATGGCGTAAGGGTGGCTCTGTGGTTAAGGTGTTGGACAGTCGATCGAGGCGGTCCCCGGGTCGAGCCCCAACGCCACTGAGTCGCCAATGTTGGACCCATGACCCCCAAGTGCTCAGATATGATGGCTGGCAACCGGACCCTTTAACTAACTGCCACAGAAACAGCAGGTGTATTTCCGTTGTGCGATGTGCCAAGCAGCACGTAGACGGAACCGTCCATCCTTACATGGCATACACCATTACAGAGAAATATGTCAATTTCATAGAGATTATGTGAGTATTCTTTCTGCCTTAGTGATAAAACGTGGTGGAGCGCTGTTCAGGTATGCTCGAATCAAAAACCGGCGTCAGGATTTTAAAGTGTATCGATGTTTATCTACACATTCCTCAAGGTAAAATTAGAGCTAATACTGTTTGAATAAAGCAAAAGTTGTTTAAAACAAAAGTTGTGGCTGAATTCAATAAAATGTGAGAGCTTTTTTTCTTAGTCACATATACAGTATAACCCGAATCTGGTGTGGATCAAATAATTCAGGACTTGTGTTTTTTGTTGTTTGTTTTTTCCATTGAAACACACATGAGACAGTATCATGTCCATGAAACAAAGCCCAAGCCTTTATAATGAAGTGGCTTGAATAATAACAAAAATATATTATATTTCTTTGATAATTTCCTCAACTGACGAACATCAGTGTGACGTACAATATACAGCATCTGACAATTTTTTTGTCATGTAAACAAACATGGCAGCTCCAAGACCACATTGTAGACTGTACAATCTGATCAAACAGATCAACTTTAAAAGCTTTGATCTTCTGTCAATGCCGTCGCTCTCGTCATGCCAAAGATCATTAAGTAACTCTAACAGCTGCTCCAACTGGAGGAGCTGCTTAGCATTTTTCTGAGAGTTGATCTGGTAGCAGTTAGCGCTAACATTGCTGACCACGGTTCGATCCATAATCGGCTTGATGAAACATATAACCGAGTCGGCTCCAGCGGTGTGATTTCTGCCGATATTAATGAATCGAGCTCTTGTCTTGTAAGCGGGTAACAACAGCCTTCATCCATAAGCCAATATTTCCCATTGTGCATCAATTCAGAGACTTTAAACAACACCAAATGTGTACTTTTCCGTCCACGACTAGACCAGTTGTCAAATGTTTTTTATTGCGACGTTCAAAACGAGTTTGTGGGTTTGTCTGTTTTTAATGCCGGCAGTACAGACACTCTGTCCTCATGTTAAAGGGGGGGGGGGGAAGTCTGAGACTGATGAAAGAACTGGAACAGAGTGTAATGGTGCATCAAAATAAAGAAACTCAGCAGTGTGTTTCCTTAGTGTGTTACAGAATGGGTGTGATTTAGGTGGAGGACTAGTCTGCTGTGCGTTGTGTGTGTGTGTGTGTGTGTGTGTGTGTGTGTGTGTTTCAGAATGTAGCAAAACAAAAATATATGCATTATATAGAAAAGTATTATGTAATTAAGCCATATCACACGAGAACGAGAGCTGTGATATCCGTGCCGTGCTGATATCCAGCACAACAGCATTTCCTCAAGTGTGTCGCTTTTATACAACAGATCCACAAACACTGTTTATTATCAACAGATTATGATTTGTTTGTTTATTTAAACATATAAAGATAAACTTACAGGACTGTCCTCCTCCACCTCCTCCTTGGTTTATTCTCCTCACCTTTTGGCTACACAATACCAGTAATAAATTAAAACTACTTTCATCCAACACGTCGATCGTTAGTTTGTTCCGCCAGTCGCTGAAGGATATGCACTGCTGGAGCAAAAATAACTGGCTAAATAAACTAACACATCATATAATAATAATAATAATCAGTACAACGGCACTCCCTCCTGTGTGATATTGCTTAATTGCACCACTGTGAGCACGTAGCCAAACGACATTTTGGGAAGAAAAAAGAAGCAGCAGTGTGAAAAACTTGATTATTCTTATGTTCAGTGTCTAACAGATTAATATTAAAACAATAAAAATATATATATTATATATATAAATGTATTGTCATATAAAATGTATCGGCCAGCCCTACTTTAAAGTAAAAAGGTCCTCTCGGTTTCCTTTTTTTAATTATTTATTTTATCATATCGATTATAAATATCCATATGTAAATGGATCAAGGTGGAGTTTTCTGTTCGTCATTTTAGCTCCATGTGCTCATAGGATTTAAACCCACAACCTTCCGGTCACTAGGTCTGCAGGGGTATAATGGTTTAAACTTCTATAAACTTACTTCTATACCACAGATATGAAATATAAGTTGGTCAGAGCTATAAAACCAAAAGTTTTGAAACCTAACCCCAAAAACAGCTCAAATTAACTGAGAAGGCGAGGAAGGTTTCCCCCCCTCCCCCCTATTTCCACAAACATGAATCTAAAATGTTCCCTTCACATACACACACACACGTACACATACACATAAAAGAAATCATCTTTTTACCCATAGCTCAGCACTCAGTCCTGAAAAGTGTAGTTTATTCATTGGCAGGTAATTATTAAACTGCCCGACTGTGTCCAACATAAAGATTTACAGAGGAGCGGCTGCTGCCAGCGTGGGATTAAGGAGTGTGAGGAGAGCGTGTGTGTTCTCTTTGACCGCACTGTCACACTTAAGGGCTTGTTCTCTCGTTTTCTCGCCCTCCCTCGCCTTCCCTCCTTTTCTCTTGCTCTCCCTCGGTTTCTGTATCTCGGGGTCGGAGCATGTGCTCCCCAGGCCCAGCTCAAGTTAAGAGATTTAATACTTCAGCTATTCAGTCATTAAGGTGTTTTATACTGCCGGTCCCTGGCCTTCTCCTTTCGCTCGTAAAAAATAATATTTGTCTTTCCAACTGTACTGTGAACCGCAGAGTCCTTCTGTTTTATTTTCGTCAGTGCTGTAAAACACTGGTCTTCCCTCCCGTTCTGGCCCTGCACGGGCAATTACCTTGTCCTGTAACTCCACAGCCATGTGTCTTCCATGTGTGTGTGTGTGTGTGTGTGAGTGTATGTATGTGTGTGTGTGTGTGTGTTAAGATGTTGGGAAGAAGGTCAAGGCCATGCTAGATTGTATGTGAAAGAGCAAGAGAGAGTGAGACAGAGAGAGAGTCTGTGCATGTGTGTGTGTGTGTGTGTGTGTAAGAGAGAGAGTGAGCTTTATGTGCTTTAATTTGCCCCGTGTGGTGTGAAGTTTGTCAAAGAGTACGGTTCTCAGGTTCATACTGTAAAACACACACACACACACACACACACACACACACACACACACACACACACACACAGTGGT
>JAQQZS010000039.1:2488546-2499610 GCA_030068045.1 Platyallabes tihoni | reverse complement strand
ATCAACTGTTCAAAGGAGATTAATGCAGTTTTTGGACGCCTTCAGCATTCCTTTACAATGTAGAAAGAAATAAAAATAATATCATAATATTATGACCGCTGACAGGTGAACTGAGTAACACTGATCATGGGCACCCAAGGCTCATGGGGACCAAACGCCAGTCTGTTTAATAGAAAAGCACCAGAACAACCAGCCAACCTCAGACGGGATGTAGCACCAAGGACGCCAACCCGGCCTCCAAACTCCAGACAAACAAGTCTGATCCACAGAAGCCCCACACTGCGGATCCAACAGCACCCAAAGGATCTTCTGCCAACATCCTGGTTCCAAACAGCACACACACTCCTGAAATGTCTTGTGGAGCCACGCCCTAAGGGCACAAAACGAAGCCTAAAAGGTTCCGAGGTGTTTTAATGTTAATGGCTTATTGCTGCTCTGTGTGTGTGTGTGTGTGTGTGTGTGTGTGTGTGTGTATTAAGTTCTATTTTTCACTATATTTTCAGGATTGTTTGTCATGTTACATCTGGTAATGCATAAGAGGAAAGTGCTTCTCTGGTCCAAGATGGCACTGACCAAACTACACCGTGCTGACAGCCTGGAGCGCTGGCTGCAATCGCGGGGTGTTAGGAGACCCTGGGGCGAGTTAGAACATCGAGTTTATGAGGCTGCATTCTTTAACTCACAGAACACCTCAGCATTTTGGGCTGCTGTATATTCAGACATGTCAAAACCCGGGATTTTTATAACATGTGTAATAATAACAATAAATTAAAATTCTTTAAGACGAGTGCTCTCCGGAGAGCTCATAAAGTGCGAATTGGAACGACATCAGGTTGCATTACGTAAAAGCAACCGAAATACGTAAAGACGGAGGGAGAGGGAGAGAGCTGATCTGAGAGGAGATAGAGCAACGCAGAGAGAAACATGAGATTGGAGCTCTGTGATTATTCCCACGAGCAGAGGGCAGCTAAACACTCACACACACTCACACACACACGCACACACGCACACACAGACACATCGTTCCTTTCTGACCACCCAGTCACTAACCCCAACCTCGTGCCCCTCACCCTGCCCAGGGGCACAAAAGCTGGGAACAGCTACACCGTTCACTTCCTCTTTCCCCCCAACACCTCCCTCCTTCTCTCCCCTCACTGCTGTCACTCTTGTACTAACAGCTCATAAAGTAGCTGGACTTTGACCCAGTTTGCTGGGCAAGTGTGGCACAATGCACACAGTCTGCTACCAAAGCTTTATTTAACATATTTAAGCAGAACTTAAACACCTGCACTACTGTACAAGAAAAGGATTTGTGCTTGTATTATTTCAAATTGCATAAAAGCTTTTAACTACAATTATTTGAATGACTTTGAATCAATGTTTTTTTTTTTTCCTTTTCCAAATCAAGTTCCATCTAGGACCTTTAAGCGTTCGCAGGTTTGTTCCTTTTCTTAAGGAAACCCTTAAAGGTCCTGCAGTGATCCAGAAAGTTCTAAATAATAACCGTATATATAAAAAGGTTTAAACTCCTTTAACTATGCAGAAACTTTTTCCTGAAGGTCTCTCACTAACAATGTTCTGCTTGGATTCCTTTCTGATAGCAAAATTCTCCATTATGGGATTCTATATAGAAAGGAGGTTTAGGAGTTCCTCCAAAGGGAAAATAAAATTAGAGCTCCAAGGAGGTTATCCTCATAAATAAAAGAATGGTTTTGTCTGTACTAAACTGTTGGTCAGAACTCGCTCTTTTGATGATATATTTACATTTCATACAATGGAGGACCCGAAACCACTCTCAGAAAAATTTCTGTCTGTCTGTCTGCAAATCTGTCGAGCCAGATTATTATCACATTATTATTATTATTATTATCATTATCACCCTATCTTATCAGAACTTCTGTATAAAATGTGTCTGGTGGTCATGAGAAACATATGGTTCAAGTTTTCTGAGTTTTTGTCTGTTTGGAGCATTTGGTATTTTAACCTGACTTTGTCTTTTAATTCTAAATATCTTTTATAAAAAATCTCAAGGAGTTTTTGGATGGGTCAAGGCTGGGAAACCCTTATGAAGCTTCTCCCAGAAGAACAAACAAAGAAAAAAAAATCACCATGATGGTAAAATTATTATATTTTCATATATATGTGAAAACCACATGCTTTCCTGAAGTGCGATTTATTTCCTTGGATGATTGGAACGTGGATGTTTGTTTTTTGTTGTTTGTTTGTTTGTTTGTTTGTTTGTTTGTTTTTTTATTTGATTTCAACTGTGGCACAAAAGCACGATAGACATGTTGACGATGGTTATCTGATCACAAACTGAACTGCACTGATTATCGCCTCAGGTCTCTGCTTTATGGAGTCCAAAACCCTTTTCATATTTATTTTATGTACATTAGTCTCATAGAGCAACAAAAAGTAAACATTAGGCACTAAACATGTCTTAGACCGATTGACTAAATCTGGGGTTTAGACGGAAAACCCAGACCTTTATGACCTTTCCAAAGAACACAGAAGTAAAACACTTACACACAGCACTGATGTGCATAAAAATAACACAAATTATATAACTCATGCGGTTTGGGGTTAAACAAGGGGTCCGAAGCTGAAGGGGAAAGCTGATTGGTTCGAGATCTTCATATCCTGTTGCCTGGTTTAACCATTAGCACTTAAAGTGCAGAAAGGTGAAGGAGAACGTACTGCCAGTGGTCCAGACCGTGAGCCTCTGCATCACGCCGTCCTCCGTTTATTTCTTCCCGTCTCTTAACTCTCTATTTTTGTTTCCATGTAGCTGGTTTTCTCAAATTTTTGTAGTTTAGTGGAAAAAGCGCAGAACAAATAATAACGTATGAAGGCATTATAAGATGATGGGAAACACAGTAATGGTTTTGGATGGAATATCATTTAGGTTGAAGCGGATTTTATAGAACTAGTACAGAATTCTGGACTCTCATTGATTGGAAGGCGTTGATGAATTTTCTACCATAGCAGCTCTGGCAGTATCATACTCGTCAATCACAGGTTTATATTAATGAACATCTTTTAATATGTTGCATATCAAACACTACACATAAACATATAAGTTTTTTATTTTTATTTTTTTTAAAAGCTTGCATTTTTTGTTGGAGTTTCTAGTGTCATAAAATTATGGACAGAATTGATGGCCATCTTTTGACTTTTTAGATTGATCGATCTATCTATCTATCTATCTGTCTATTGATCTATCTATCTATCTATCTATCTGTCTGTCTGTCTGAATGTTTGTCCATTTAGCTCATTACAATCGTCATCTGGTTTTAGGAGAACCAGTGTTCTCAGTAACACACTTCAAAGAAGGATCTAAAGGATCAAGAGAGAGGTGTCCGATCATCTCCACAATCCATCTTTTTAAAAATTCTATTCAATTTAATTCAATTTTATTTGAATAGCGCTGAATGACCTGTTTTTATCTATTTTTGTACTTTATGCTGTTAGCCTCAGTTATTCTATAGTTTATTACTCTCTCTCTCTCTCTCTCTCTCTCTCTCTTCTCCTGTAGGGGCATCAGTAGCAGAGGTCAGAGGTCACTGAGGGTTTGGATTTCCTAAGCACAGCACCCCCGTGGTTCCCAGTCGGGTCTCTTCCTTCAGGATCGTTCCCCCTCCTGCTCTCGCTCCGTTGGAAAAATATTAGTCTTCGTCCGACACAGAGGAAGAGCAGGAGGAGGAGAAGGGAGGGGGGGAGGGGGGGTCATGGGTCCTTTTTTTCCCTGACCAATAGAATATTTTATTTAAATACTGCTTATTTTTATCATTTTTATATATGGTTTAAACAAACAAACAAACAAACAAAAAAGACAGAATTGATCCACACACAGAGTTAAACATTTATGCTGAGGTAAGTGTTTACAGTACAGTGTACTGAGTAGATAAATGACCTGTAACAATAAAAACAGTATGTTTTCAAAATGGTATCTGTGGACCTGTTAATATAGTAAATATATAGAATAGTCGTTTAAACATGATACATGTTTTTTATTTTTTTTATGTTTGCTAGAAATATTCAGCTGAGCAAATGAAATATGGAATATTGTTTGCATCTGTAAAAACATAAATTAGGTATTTTTGATCCAAATCAAACATAATTCTAAAGTTTAATTTGCTTATAATTTGCTAAACGTGGTGTGCTAGGCGTAAAAAAAAAAATCTCTCACTCTCTCTCTCTCTCTCTCTCTCTCTCTCTCTTACACAGCAAATATCAATGCATTTACATTTGCTTTATATGCTCTATGGTGTACCTGTATTTTAGCTTTTATGTATGTTCCTGAATATATTGCAACAAATATACCTTTTATAGATTATAGGGTTAATAGGGTTACTATTATGGACTAGAGTCTCATCCCAAGGTGTATTCCCACCAGGGTCTGAAAAATGAAACAAATGGCGAAATGCCAAAAATGTTCATTTCCTCATGTGACCACTAGGAGCTGGCTACCAAAAGTGAGTCAATCGTCATAGACACCCATGTTAAAACGTCCAACTTCAGCGTGTACCCCTAAGTCTCCCGAGATAGGCATCCTGGAGCCTATCTTGGGAGACTTATGGGTACACCCTGAACGGCGTGCCAATCCATCACAGGGCACAAACACATACACACTCACATGGGCAACTTGAGAACATCAATTAATCTAATATGCATGTTTTTGGACTGTAAAGAACTTCCTATGTTGACCTTCACAAACCACTCTTCAGAAAAACCT
The DNA here is from genome assembly GCA_030068045.1 of Platyallabes tihoni. Classification (NCBI taxonomy): domain Eukaryota; kingdom Metazoa; phylum Chordata; class Actinopteri; order Siluriformes; family Clariidae; genus Platyallabes; species Platyallabes tihoni. The sequence continues at coordinate 2,494,875 of JAQQZS010000039.1, read as the reverse complement.
ATTCGTGACGTCACAGAGTGCTCTTATTACAGTCTATAATTTCTGCCAGAGTTCCTGGTGAGCAGATCAAAGTGCTTACCGAAGATGATTGAGTGACTGTTATTGGTTATACCACCATTATAGATACCGTAGAGGGTCATGTGATTGTGATTGTCAATGTGATTGCTGTACTGAGAAGGAACCACCGCCTAAATAAAACACACTCACTGGTGGTCCTTCATAGGGGGTCTGACAAACTGTACATGGCAACCGTGAGGAATCACGCGCACACACACAGATCTGTACGGTTGGACGGACCTGACGAAATGGGTTCATCAAAAAGAAATATTAACACGCGAGTGTGTAAAAGAGCGAATCTGTCCGGCGTCATGTCTCAACACCTGCCGATTAGATCATTTATTTTCATACATCCTAAAGGAAAGAATATGTGTTCATGTGTATGCGCAGGGGTACGTCTGCGTGAGTATTTACGTGTGTCTCGTTCTCCCACGCCGCACTCCTCTTTATAAACATGTCGGTTGGGCTGACAGCGTGACGGCCCCAGGGGCCAGGGTTTTCTGGGATGCAGCCCTCATAAAAAATCACTTCTAATTTATTTTCCCCCAAATTGGAAAGTGCACGCTCACACCTGACTAAATCATCACGCGTCAAGGGGAGACAACCCCCCACGGCACGCGGCCGAAACCTGAGGCAGAGAAAACACGCGGCCACGCCGCGCTCTCCCTGATGGATTCTGCAGATGTGCACGGGCCCCCGTCTCACCGTCTGGTCCCCACAAGTCAGAGGGGCTTCATCAAATTTGTCATTTTGTTCATTTTTTCCTTCCTTCCTCACCCGCATTCTTTTTATTTATATTTCGCACACACACACACACACACATATTCTCCCTGATTCTGTCTCACATTCCCTCTCACTCCCCTCACAGCTGTTTCTCTGTCCTCTTCTCCACGCTCTAATCCTCGTTCATCCTCACAGATATATTTATGTGCATGTGTGTGTGTGTGTGTATCTATCACTGGGCTTGTATCTCATTTTTTCTATTACACAATTAAATGCTGTATCACTATTCCTATCCGTCACCACTTCTTGTGCTCCGTCTCCCACCCGCTCTTTCGATCGTCATTCCTGCATGTCAGACTTTCAGCTCGTAATGTGTAAGCCACATGTTATTATCCCACATTAGACACAGCTATCATAAACTTGACAAACACTAAACAAACAGCACAGGTGGTCCGCTGAGGTTTGAGGGTTGGAATCTGACGAGCGATGGTGGGGGAGGTCGATCCAGGAGCCAAAGGGGTCGAAGGGCAATTGGCTGGAAAGGCCCAAACTCTCCTACCCAATGGAATACACCAATGGAAAGCAGACACCAGGGCAATACATCAAGTACTTCTCTAATCTAATAAGTCGGTTGCTACTGAACTTGTAAAGCGATGTAGTAAAAATCTTCCTCCCCTTACGTACTCATCCAGAGTTCTTCCTGGTTTACAGTTCAATCCAATCACTTTTTTTTTTAATGAGAGATTTAGGTTAATTAATCTGGATTACTGCGACCGCAATCTCAACTAACATCCCTTAATGTGTCTAATTAGAAAAAAAAACACAATTCATTTAAAGACAATACAAAGATGGAAATAGTTAGATCCCAGCCAAAATTTTTATTATACCTTTTTTTCTAAGTGAAGCAACACTCAAACCCACCATGAATAAATTTCTCACACAATAGAAGGTCAACTTGCAGAGTGGGAACGGACGCTGGATGAGAAAGACACACATTTGTTTCTGGTAGCGGTTACTTTGGCTTCAGTCTGATTTTATCTAGGTGACCTCTAGCCTGTGAATTCATGAGCCTCTCTTTTTGCAAGCCAAGAAGAAGACGGGAATTGAGTCTCTCTGGTATGTAAAGAAATACGGAAGGGCTCTGACTTTTGCCTTGCTGTTTTCTTTCTGTTGCTTCATGTGCAGTTTGGAGGGGTGAAATATTCCAGGGTGTTCATGTGCCTGCTAGGATTTGCTTGTTAAGAATGTCAGCACATCTGTCAACGAATAAAGTGTCATCGCTTTATCCTGTGTACAGGGTCGCGGGGGAACCTATCCAAGAAGACTTAGGGCACGAGGTGGGGTACACCCTGGATGGAGTGCCAATCCATTGCCAGGCGCACACACACATATAAACACATGCTCATTTACACACTATGGGCAATTTAAGAATGTAAATTTGTCTAATGTGCCTAATTGTTGGACTGTGGGAGGAAACCGGAGTACCTGGAGGAAACCCACCAAGCACGGGAAGAACATGCAAAATTCCAAACAGGCTCGAGGCAGGAATAAAACCCAGACCCTGGAGGTGCAAGGCAACAATACTAACTACAAAGCCACCATGCCACCCTGGTAGGTGATTTAGTCTAATAAGATCAAATTGATGAGATGAAGGAATGGACGAGATGTATTAGACATTAGTCTAATCTACACGTCTTTGGATTGTAGGAGGAAACCAGAGTACTCAGAGGAAACCCATCAATCACAGACTTGAGGCAGGAATCGAGCCCTCAACCCTAGAGGCACGAGGCGTCAGTGCTAACCACTACACCACCATGCCGCTCAAAACAGAACTATCTAAAATGAAATATCAAAAGGAGCAATCGTAAATTCATTACCATGTTGTGGTTCTGATCAGTGCTGTTCCAATGATGTCATTTGATGGCAATATATCCATCTTAAACGCTCTCCACTACAATAAAAAAAAAAAAGTTCTTCCAAGTAAAATGACACCACGACAACAATGGTCAATGGCACAACACTCTCTCCCAGCCCTCTATGCATCAACATAATAATCCAGGTACAAAAGAAATTGCTGAACTGATTTTTAATGAAGAGGTTCAGCAATGTAGCTGAGTTAGCAACTTTGTTTGTTGTGGCTGTAACCACAACCAGTAAGTCCATCAGGCATGCATGCTAACTCTGCAAACTCTGATATTTACTGCAGTTGTGGAAAAGACACATCAAGGGGCGCTGGGTGAAAAATATGCACTCCAGACTTGTACAAACAACCCAGCACAGAGTGCGAGACCAATTTACGCCAACGAGAGTGGGTGAGTATGATGGAGGGAAGTGGAAAACGGAGAAAGAGGCAGCAGAGACACAGCGACCACATCAGAGACAAAGTGTGAGGGACATGGGTGGAAAAAAAAGTTCAACAGTGAACAAAGGCTGGAGAAGAGGAGTCCATGCTGTTTCGGTGTCCTAGAACAGCAGGGACAAGCGAGATCACCAGAGGTCAAAGGTTAGTCAGGGTTATACCGACAGCATGGGGCATGAGGACTTGCTCTCCTTGCATGGTTAATCTTTCCAGATGTTTCTCCATATACGTTACTGACTACTGAGGTGTTCAGGCTCACTGAATACAACTCGAGCTTTAATTCTCACACAAGAAGCTACTTTTGTAGAACACCAGAGTTAATATGAAGTACATACAAGCTTTAAGAAAATGCCATTAAAACAGCTGCGTGCCAAGGACTAAATCAGGTTCCTGTGAGACAATCAGGACAAAAGTAAGACCAAGAACCAGGGTTACTAAACTAGTGAGTTGGGGTCGTGACAGGAACTCACAATCCTCTCCTTTCACATTCAGTTTAACCATGTTTAAATAAGAAAGTATGTGGTATTTTAGGTTTGGTTGTTTTTTTTCTTTCTATCCTGACATGCAACACTAGTGTAGGAGTTCTCCATCCATCTACAGCTGCTAGTTCCTTCACACACGTCAAGAAACAAAAACCTATATATACTTTTAAGTGAACAAGACTTGCTTAAAAATCCAGGACATCCAGTTGTTTAGTTGTTGCCCAAAAAAAAATTGGACCTGACCATGACTGTCCACATGTTGACAGCACAGTATGTCATCTACATTAAAATACAATTCACTAAATTCCAACACATTTAGTGGATAATTCTGTGAACCCACAAATATAGTGGTCTGGTGTCCATCAGAGTGTTAGGCACCGTCCTTCGTGGCTCCTGAGTGGGAAAAAAACATCCAAAGTTTGTGCTAAATCCTTGCCTACGTAAGGATGCAACAGCTATAACGGGTGTGATCCTAATCCGGGATTGATAGCTGCAGTGTGATACACTTCTACAATGTAAACCCATGGAAATGGTAATGCCTCAGTGGGAATTGTGCAAAATAAGGAAGCTAGGGTCGTGATTGCACCCGAACTTACAACACTAAGAGAACGACAAGGGGGCATCCAGGTCAAAGCAGGACTTTTGATTGTGCAGAATAACAGAACACAGTTATGAGAGTAAAAATTCCCTTTATTTCTCTATATAATCCCCGGCTACTCTAATTCACTTATCCCAGTGTTTCACTGGTGCTTGGACACCATCAAGGTAGAAAGTTTTCTCAGCATGCCGGAGCCATGATCGGACTGCCCTCTTCAAGTCTGAAATGCTGGCCTCCCAGGAATTCCTTCAGTGGCCCAAACACATGGAAATGGTTTAGAGTGACGTCAGTGCAGTACAAGGGATGTGGCAATAACGCCCAGCCAAGCTTCTATAATGTGCAAGTGAAGTGGTGTGATGCATCTCTTTATTCTGCAAGCTGGCAACAAGTTATCCGTCGATTTTTTTACGGATCAGGCTTTCCACTCACTGAATGTTTACAGGTTTAAAGAGAGGCTGAGAGTCTCTCATCGTACTGTGTTTAAAGTTTTATGTGAATGTCAATCAGTTTCATGCCTTCATTTACTAGAAAGTTTATCACATCCCAATTTGACTTAAATTTCCTTTATTTAAGGGCTCTCTCTTTTGAACCCTGCTACAGAGGCATTCCCTTTCGGAGAAGGTTCTAGAGGACCACGAAATGTTAACTATCCAAGAAACGCTTTAAAAAGAGTGTATTTTTTAGTGTGTTTTACCTTGTCTTTCACATACTCTATCCATCTATCCATCCCTCCATCTTGGAACCTCTAGTTGGTAGGCCAACTAGGGACTGTGGGGGCCAATGGTGACCATTGTATGGGCAATTTGGGAACACCAATTTGCATAATCTGCATGTCTCTGGACTGTGAGAGGAAATCGGAGGACCCGGAGGAAACCCATCAAGTATGGGGAGTATATGCAAACTCCATGTACACAATCAAACCCGGACCCTGGAGGTGCAAGGCCGCAGTGCTAACCACTAAGCCTCTGTGCCGCACATATACTGTATATTTTGAATAAAGAACCCGTCGGTGTGGTCGAATCTTTCTTCGGCTACCCCGATGATGTTTCTCAAGATGGATTTCAAGCAAACAACTGAGACAACCACTAAACCTAAGGACACCGAGTGTGGGTTTTGGATGTGGCTCATTAAGATTTCTGCATATTCTAAATATTAATAGGACACAGGAGTATTCATTTATTTCTCTATTTTTGCTAGGAATGAATAGCATACCAAGTGTTTAAGAAACATATACAGGCCTGCTTCAGTCCTGCAATGAGGAGTAACAGGATTTAGAGCCTCAGTGCGTGCTCTCTTTATTATTTCAGATGTAACAAATTCAATTTGGATTGAAGCATCCAGTTGGTAAGCTGGGAAGCACTAAAAGAAATCGACAGACAGATAGCGCGGCTGCCAAAGGGTTCAAGCGGGTTATCGCTACCGCCGATAAGACAAGCAAACCATGGTGCGGGAGACAAACAAGTGAAGTGAACAAGGTGATTAATCACACATCCATTAAAACCCAATCGCTTCCCAGTGTATACTTAAATAAACTTGTCAGTTTATTAAGTACGCAGTGATTAGCTACACTCGTTGGCCGATTTATCAGATACTCCTACTAGTTGTAGGGCTACAATTACTCACTATCCCATCTGTTGCTATGTACTGTGTGTCACCCCGCCTCCCCCTCTACCCCATCCATCAATAAGAGAGACCACCGTAGGACCACTGCTAACCAGATGTTAGACCTAACCCGGCGCAGCAGTGACACTCACATGCTAGTGTGTACACTGGTGGTACAAGTGCATTAGGCACAGCGGAGTTGCTGAGCTTTTTAAACACTGTATTCATGTGTGTGTGAGTGTGAGAACGTGTGTGTCCCGTAAGCCTGGTGGTGTGCGGTGGGGAAACTCGATCCGTCCCGAAACAACACGCAGCACCGCTTCAAAGCTTGTTTGTGTTTTTACAGCTTGTCCAGCTGCTCTGGACGGATAAACACACCTGAGGGAACCGGACTGCTCCAAACACCATCAACACCGTCATCAGGGCTCCTGCTGAACTCAAACAGGAGGGTGGGGGGGGGGGGGGGAATGGGTCAGAGCGAGAGAGAGAGAGAGAGAGAGCAGACAGA
>JAQQZS010000039.1:2451880-2474596 GCA_030068045.1 Platyallabes tihoni | reverse complement strand
GGTGGCCACACCAGATACTGACTGGTACTTTTGATTTTGAGCCTCCCTTCATTCAGGGACACATTGTGAAACATTTTAGTTTATGTCTTATGGTGTTGACTCTTTTAGTGTTCATACAAAGATTTACACATTAAGTTTACTGAAAGTAAAAACAGTTGAAAGTCAGAGGACGTTTCTATTTTTTTGCTGAGTATATTTAAAATAATAATATTTAAAAAATTTTGTTATTTTGATTGTCATTATTTTAGAAATTAAAAAATGGCATTGACATTCACTTTTGTCTCAATACTTTAGCTTTGCTTTCTGGCATTGCTATGTCATAAACTGTTTACCAGGACACTGAAGACAAATTCTGTAAAAAAAAAAAAATAAAAAAAACAGTTTGTATTAAATAGTACTTATTACTTATTACATTTAATAAGTATATACAACGTTAACCTAACTAAAAATTAGCAAGATTGCTGACATACTGTACTCCAGGTCCAGGTTTGTGAAATGCTTTGGAAAATCACTTTCTTTTACTATTATATCCCAGTGTGCTAGTTTTTTTGTTTAATTTTTAAACATAAATGTTTATTTTAAAAACACATAAAATTTTAAAAGATAAAACTCACCTGGTGAGGGAGGTAGATTGGATTGTTTGCTTCCCATTTCTAAATCACATAAGCAGTATGTTACACAGATGTAATAAAAGCTCGAAAAAATATACTGATCAAACAACTTCTAAAGAAACTCGAGCTAATCACCCACTGTGCATACCTTTGTGCTGTGTTGTGTGTTAGTAGAAATTAAAATACACAGTTTTCTATATTTAATATTTACAACAGTACAGACAAAAAAAATTTAAAGCAACTTTTTGTGTTTCTGTTTCTTTACTGTCGATCCCCAAAAATAAAACCAGCAAAACAGGAAATGAGAAGGTTATTTTTTCTTTTGAAACTTGTCATGATAAGGCTGTCTGCAACCTGTTGCCTGTGCATGACACTCACTGAACAGAAAAGCACTAGACACAATGTTCTTTCTCCTTTAATGACTTTATTTAGGGGTTATGTTAATTTCCTTATCTTTTTGTACGTTTTTGTTCTTTCGTCTTTAATTGCATGATCTACATGCTCCTTGTTGTATAAACTATGCTGAAAATATATGTTGACTTCTGTTAAACATTGCAACAAAAAAAAAGAGCGACTTCAATAGTTCATTAGTTTCTACAGTAAGCATGACTCACTAAACATCACAAAGCAGAAAAGGTTTTGAAAAAAAGTTTCTGCTAACACATCATGAAATCATTAGTTCTTTTCAATGAAATCACATAATCCTGCACAGCAGCTCTAAATTGTTATAACCTAACCTAGACCTTAAAAATATGAAATCTTCCAATTTCAACAAAAGTTTTGGACAACTAGATGACTAAATATAACTATGATGGGTGCTCAAGTCAAAGCAGGATTTCTGATTAACAGAATAACAGAGCACAGTTCTAACAGTTCTAATATATATATATATATATATATATATATATATATATATATATCCCGGATATATATATTCCCAAATTGCCCGTAGTGTGTGAATGGGTGTGTAAGTGTGTGTACTGTATGTGTGTGTGTGTGTGTGTGCCCTGTGATGGATTGGCACCCTGTCCAGGGTGTACCCTGCCTTGTGCCCTTTTTGGGGACAGTGTCAAATTATGCACACACACACACATAATGACAGGCCCAAACACACACACACAGCGCCTGCGCGGATAAACGGAAACATTTATCTGTCGGGATTTATTTTTACTTTTTTTCATTAGAAGGTTAAAAATCCATTTTCTTCCTCAGCCTGTCATTATGTGTGTGTGCTCGCGTAATTTGACACTGTGCCGGTTCATACACTCTCTCTCTCACTAAAAGGCGAGAGAGAGAGAGAGAGAGAGAGAGAGCAGCAGGCAGGCACTGTGTGTGTATGTGTGTTTGTGAACCGGCACGGTGTCAAATTATACGCGTGCACTCACATAACGACAGACCCAAACACACACACACACACATTCACACACACAGCGCCTGCGCGCATAAATGGAATCTGTCGTGATTTATTTTAACTTTTTTTTTAAAGGTAAAGTGCACGTTGATTTGTTTTATTTTTACTTTATATTTTGTATGAATTATTTTTATGTATTTATGTTTTTGGGCTGTAGAACGAATAATTTGATGTTTCCATTATTTCTTATGGGAAAATTAATTTGGTTTACGAGTGTTGTGGAATACAAGCGCGCTTCCAGAACGAATTATTCTCGTAATCCAAGGTTCCACTGTGTGTGATGTGTGTAAGTTGTGCGGTGCTTAACACACTCAAATAACACACATTTTGTACGGTGCACCCGGGGTGGCAAAGGCACTGGATGCTTGGGCCCGCTCATCGTTGCTTTCAACTATATTTATTAATATTATTATAATTAATATTATTATTATTATTATTACACCAGGCATATTATTACATATAAAAATTACACTAAACATAGAAGCAAAGAAGTAACTGAAGGTTCAAATCAGAAAAGAATTATTGTTTATATAAGAATTCAATAATTATTTATTAGCACTAATGTGACTGTTACCTTCATTTTCCTAAATAAAGATTCAAGCAAGCACAAACTTGGAGAAGCAGAATAACAATAGGTTTTATTGAAACTTAATGTACATACACATGTTGTCCTTTTAAGGTTCAGTCCTCAATTAAGAACACACCTTTGCAAATAATCTAGCCTAGGCTGCTGACCCAGGGTGAGAAAGAATTAAAACTCTCATAGACCTAAAAATACACCACAATATATGATTGGTGAGTAGAATTTAATTAAGAAGAAAGTTATTAACATGCATCACTGAAATTTAATACAAGGTTGATAGTATCACAAAGTAGAAGAGCAATAAAGGAAATCCATAACAATCCTTCACATCGTCATGTACAAAAAAATACATTAACTACAAACTTAACTTAGCACGGGGTATTACGTGCTAATTCTAAAGTTTGTCAAATAAAATACAGCACACAAGCGTTGGCCTCAGTGAGTGTTATAGCTATTTATGTTTATATCTCACATTACTAGTCGCTTTCTTCCAGCTCACGTTCCACATAGTCGTTGGCAATATTCAAAATAGCTCTCAATGCAGTGAGGATGAACATTTCAGTAACTGGATCTTGAATGATGGATTCATCACTGGGTAGATGCCCACATTACCACTGCAAACATCCACCTGAGGGAATAAAGATCAGCATGCATTATATGGAGAATATAGAGAACTACCAGAGATATTTAGATATAAGACTGGGATCATTCATCTTCTATACCGCTTTATCCTCTATTCAGGGTCGCGGGGGTGCCAATCCATCACAGGGCACACACACAGGTCAATTTGGGAACGCCAATTAGCCTAAACTGCATATCAAGCACGTGCAAAGTCCATGCACACAGAGACGGGAATCGAGCCTGGCCAGGGAATCGAACCCAGACCCTGGCGGTGCAAGGCGACAGTGCTAACCACTACACCACTGCGCCACCTGCATTTCTGTTTTGTTTTTTATTATTTTAGTACAATTAGTTCAATATAAAAAAAAAATTTAATCTTTAAAATTCACTAATTTCTAACCTGACTTACACAAACACATGTCTGGTTTGGAAAATTCATGTGATTCTTCAAATGTGATGTTTGCATGATTGAGCAAATCAGTTTTTATCCTTCTTTGGCATGCTGCTTCAGCCCAAGATAACTGAAAAGGGGAACCTCAGATGCGAAGTGAGGTTTAGGTTAAGGAGAAAAATTAAATATATTTCCTTTTGGGGTGAGCTTGGGCTTTAATATGTGTCAGTGGGTGTTCCACTAGAGCTGCTTAGATCCACGTTGGTGGCATGCAGGAGTGTGTGAGGAGAAGGAGGAGGAGGCAAAGGAGGATGGAGGAGGAGGAGAAGGAGGAGGAGAAAAAGGAAGAGGAGGAGAGGGTGAAGCAGAAGCGATGAGAGCGCGAGGACCCGTCGGAGGGAGAGAAGCAGGGAGCACAGCGACACGCTGCTCCAGCTGAACAAACAAAAACACCCCGAAACACCACAAACCGGGGAGCTGGAAAAATGAGCAGGTCTGCACGGGGTCAGATTCCAGAGCGAATCTAATTCAATTTTACAAACTGTAAAACACCGGGCTGTGCAAATGCTCCTGCTACACACACACACACACACACACACTGTCTCTCTCTAACATTCACACATGCACACAAACACTTCTAACTTACCAAAATGAGCAACGTGTGTATACACTTTTTTAGAAAATGGTTCCTAAGGGGTTCTTCAGATGGTTAATAGTTGATAATGTTGATAAAATGGTTGTACTTGGAACCATTTCTGTAGTAGAGTTCTAAATATAGTCTTTAAAAAAAGTTGTGTCTCCCAATTTTAAGAGGCCCTTGTTAATCAGTCTTTGTAAAAGGTTTTATGTAGTACCTAAAAACAAAGAGTTTGTTTTATAGAAAGATCATATAGAATGATTTAGAATCATTTAGTATCAAAAATAGTTTTGAAATTTGAAATCTCTTAAAGGTTGTATGTAGAAACCGTACATCCAGAGTGGCACTCTGCAGAAGGTTTATAATAGATTCTATATATTTCCTATAACAAGGGGTTCTTATCAGAAAGGTTAATCACAGCTTCATGATCTATTAGAAAAGGTTCCATTTAGGACCCTTAAGAGTCTTGTGGACTGGAGCCTTCAGGAACGAACTGGACTCCATTTTAACTTTAACACATCCCCTGAACTTCCAGTCTCACACAGTATGATGCAGATCGATCCCTGCTATCCGTTATCACCCAGATGAGGATGGGTTCCCTGTTGAGTCTGGTTCCTCTCAAGGTTTCTTCCTATTACCATCTCAGGGAGGTTTTCCTTGCCATTGTCACCATTGTCCTCGGCTTGCTCATCAGGGACAGTCTTATCATTTTGATTCATACACATTCACATTTCATACAAACCTAAATAATAATTTTGACTGTGTAAAGCTGCTTTGCGAACATTCAATTGTTAAAAGCGCTATACAAATCAAATTGAATTGAATTTAAATTATGGTTGTCCCTCTAGGTAAACTCTTAATATAATGGGCTATGTAAAATACCTTGACAATGTTCCCTATCTTTGAACAATCCATGTGGAACCATTTTTAAAAAGTATTTTAATTTTTTTTAGAACATTTATCTTATTATAATAGAACTATGAGTACAAAGAGGTCTTGTGTCGGTGAACTCTTAGACGTTCTGTGTAGAACACTAAATCATATGAATTCCTATGGGAAAACATACCAGATTTGTTTATCTGGGGAACTCTTAAAGGATCTATGTGGAACCCTACATTTGTAGAACTCCCTTAATTTATATCTACAGTAATTTATCAGAGAATATTCCAAGGAAAGTTTCAAAGAAATGTTTAAGTAGCGAGTTAAGAGCATGTAAAAGATTGATTACATGGTAGAATAATAAAAAATATATTTTTATGAGATAAAACTTTTAAACAAGAGAGAAAAAAATTCTTAATAAAAAGATTTATACATATTTTAAATTTCATAGTTTTGAAATATCCAGTATTGATCTAGAATGTAGAAAATATCCAAACTTTTAAGTGAAATCCTAGGTGGATAACGTAAAGGTATTTGCTGGATAACTTTTAGAAGGATGACAGTGTGTGTAATATATTTAGTATTTTATATAATTTATAGTAATAAAAAATACTTTTATGTGTAATGTAATTATATATTTATATATTGTAATTTCATTTTAATATATCTTTATATATAGTTATTGTTCATCTTTGATTATTTTTATTATTTAAATATAAAAAGTTTCTATGCTCTGTGTGTGTGTGGGTGGGTGTGTGTGTGTTGTGTGTATACAGCCAAGGAAACTCTGCTAAAGACATTAGCGCTGAGCTCGAGCGTCACAGACAAACGCTCGCTTCTCTAAATAAACGTTAGTCTTAAAAAGCTTGGCCTCGCGACCTCGCTGTGATCGGCTTTCACTCTGCCTGCTTTATGCTAAGCTTCTGCTTTTTTTAATCCTCTTGTTTTTATTCCAAAAACAAGACTTGGATTTTATGAAGATACCTATAAAATGTTTACTTTGACAAAATGCTTGTCTCTGACACATGTATTCTTTGATTTTCCTTTTTGCCTATGGAAAATTCTTCTTCTTTTTTTTTTGCTAGCTTAGCTTAAACCTGGCACGGTTTTAAACATGATTTTTGTTTTTTTTATATATAGACAGAGATAATATAGAATATCCCTCAGTTTGAAGATGTTGGCAAGTGAGCCAGTTATTCTTGTTTATACAGATTCCTAATTATAGTTTAAATCCCACTAAGTTATGAAGCGAGGTTCATATTATAGCGCATTAGCTAATGGATAGCTTTGGTTACTTCATAAATTTCAATGAGACGTTACTCCAGCTTTCTTTACAATTCGGTAGCTTAAAAATGACTGTTTATTGCTGTCCAAATCCCTGACAGTGTGTGTTTGGCTTCAGACCTGTGGAAAATTCTCTGCACTTTAGCATAAACAGAAAGCTGAACACATTGTAGGACTGTTTTTTTTATAAACCTGAAATCATCCAAGATTCAAACATGTGACTGTAAAATAAATGTTTTTATTTAGAAAGACTGTAAATTTCACATGCTATACATTTCATATGCCACCAAGGTAAAAAGTGAAATTACGTCAGTTAGCACTTTGGCTAAGTTCATAGCAATAATAATTTACTTTTAAGCTCATTCCAACTGTAATTCATCTTGAAACTTTTTTTTACTACTGTTTTTAATTTGTTTCAAAATCGTGCTGATATTTTAACAAAAGAATTTAAACAGTTGATAGGTGTATATATATAAAAGTGAACTATACTTTAGATGTTTTTATAAGATTAACCTCGTAAGTTTTGATAGACGTTAAAGACACACATTATATCAAAATAACAGTTTGTACATCATACTCTCTAAACTCTCAAGCACCTTGAAATGCTTTGTCATTCTGGAGGAACCCAATTTGTGCAATTAGAGAAAGTTCACATACTGTAAGATATTTAACCCGTAACTATACAAAGATTCCCAAGGAACTTGGATAGTTCCTCAATGAACACTAGTTTGCATGTTCTTCCTGTGCTTGGTGGGTTTCTATCAGGTACTCCAGTTTTCTATTTAAAGACATGCATATGAGACTAACTGGAGTTTTCAAATTGCCGGGAGTGTGTTTGTGTGCCCGGCTATGGATTGGCACTCTTGTACAGGATAAGCAGTGTAGAGAATGGCAGATTGAAAGAGATTCTGAGACCCATGAGGGACCTAAACCAAACCTAGAAAATTAAACCTAGTCAGGTATACTTTCTAATATTCAAACATAACATGGAACCATTATTTTCCACAACATTAATTAAGAACCCTCAACTGAAGGATTCTCTTTTGTAGAGAACCTTGAAAAAGCCTTGGGTAACCTTGAAAAAACGGCAAATAAGAAATGATTCTGTGAAATAACGATTTTTTTTTTGACGTGGAAGATTAACTATCCAAGGGGTACTGCAGAATGTCTTCAGGACCCATTAAAGCCTTAATAATGTTAACACCTCAAACATCTACAGGATTAATTTTAAGTCCTCATACTTAAGTCTTCTTAGGGCATCTTAACAGAGTAATTTGTAACACCTTATCTTCATAAAGAGCTCTTAAGATTTTTAATTAAGTTTTAAAGATCTTCTACAAATGACATAGAGGCTTGTCCACTGGGTATGAACCTTTATGCAAAAATAAAGAAAAGGTAGCTCAGTGGTTAAGGTGTTGGCCTACTTATCAGAATGTCCCAGGTTCAAACCCCCACCGCCACAAAGTTGCCACTGTTGGGCTTTTGAGCAAGGCTCTTAACCCTCAACTGCTCACATGTATGATGAGAAAAAAATGTAACTCACCCTGGATAAGGGTGTCTGGTAAATGTAAATTTCAAGCACATTTCTCATACTAGTTTAACTAGGTTTAATTTAGAACCCTGTGGAAGATTTAAAAAATGTCATTTTACCAAAAAGGTTCAGAGCAGAACTGCTTAAGAAATCTGGAATTATTAACCAACCAAAGAACCCACCCTATTCACAGCACGCCCAATAGGGAACCAATTGAGCGTTCAGCTCCATTCTTTCTGTCTAAGCACATTACATGATGGATAAGTAGCTATTACAGGATTTTTTTTTTAAGTTTCATATGGCATGTGTGCTTTAAATCTTGTAGGCAAGTAACACCTGCCCCTTTGGATCTCATGAGCTTATAGGTCACAAGTTTAAACCCTGGGCCTCTCGTAAAGCTTATCGTGAAGTGGGGCAAGAGGGGCAAGAGGAGTGTCGCGTGGCATTGTGTCCAAAACGTTTCCAATAATGGGTCTTTCTAGAGTTTCTTGGAGAAGTGCAAATAGAATTTTCATTTAGGAGGTTATTTTTCAGCAATATGGAAGACATTAGTGTGTGTGTGTGTGTGTGTGTGTGTGTCTGCTCAAGTGTGTGGCCGAAATCTGACATTTGGCTGGTTCCCATTAGGGAAACTACGTTTTAACAAAAACTACATCTTTTATTTTGAATCTTTGAAGAGCCAAGATGGGTATTGAGGTTAAGGTTGGGTTAGATTTAGCATGCATTAGCTGCATTAATAATAATGTCAGGGGAAGGTTCTCATGAGGATAGTAAGAGAACCGTGTGTGTGTGTGAGTGTGTGTGGGAGTCGAGCAGCAGGTGTCCATCACTGAGCCCAAGCGTGTCAAACTAGATGAGGCGAACACCTCCAAAGTTAATATTTAGTTTCCAGAGAAGAGGGGAGCGCTCTATCTGCGCTTTATTTACACATCCGAAATTAATTAAACCGCAGATTCCTGCGCGCGCTGGATAAACAGTGCGGGGCGGTGCGTGGGGAGCGCGCGCCTTCATTTATTATAGCTGTACATCAGGCAACGCATTCCTACACAATGAGCCTCATCTCTTTATTTCAACACCCAGTGTGTGTGTGTGTGTGTGTGTGTCACAGGAATGACATATCAAAGCCGGTGCTGCGCAAAAACCCGACACACAACACGTCAGAGATAATGATGTGTAAATACCCGGCGCCGGTTACACACTCCGAATCTCGGACCGAACTCTCCTGTTGATGATGATGATGATGATGATACTTTACCCTGACACCCATCTGCGAGTCCTGAACACTGAACACGCTGTGAGAGAACTTACTCCGTTCCGGTGCATTATTTATTAGATTGCGTTTAATGTCAAATTTGACGACACTGTTTCATATATTTATATCAGCAGGCTGCTTTACTGTAACTGCGCTGTAGATGCTTTAGCTGGACCAATATTTATAATTTTGGGTCTTCCCTATAGGTTTTAACAAGAAGTAAGAAGAAGAAGAGGAAAAAGAAGTTTCAGTATGAAATGAGACACGTAATTAAAGTTCACATGTTTAGATCTATTTTATTTACTTGTTTGTTTATTAACTAAAATTTTAATATATGTATTTTTGTGTCAGTTTTTAATATTAATAATGCTCATTCTATAGGAATAATGATTATTATTATCTTTATTATATTTATAGACCACAATAATAATAATAATAATAATAATAAATACATATTTGCAATTGTTGTTTTTTCTATATAAGTATTGTATTATTATTTGCCTATATTAAGGCAAGAATTTGAAAAAAGCAATAGAAGAATTAATACAGGATTCAAAATTACACTTAATTGGGGTGCATTTTTTCAGGGCTTGTTATTTATGTTTTTTTTTCTTGATGGAGTCTATTTATTTTTGTATTTATTTGTTCATTCGGAAATGAAAACAAAATAAACCAATAAATAAATACATTTCAGAAACTCTACCTTCTATACCGCAAAAAATATTAATGATTTATTGAAGTACTATTATTATTATTATTATTATTAATAATAATAATAATAATAATAATAATAATATTACGGTATTATTATTGTTGTTGTTACTATTTAGTGATGTATAAGACATTTTTCAGAAGTGATTTGTGTTATTTGAGATTGACAATTAATAATTAAGTGTGTGTGCGCCAGTGAGTAAATCAAAGTGTTGCGCGCTATAAACGGAATGCTCCGCAGCTCGAGCTCACACAGCTTTATTTTAATAAATAAAAAAATTAATAAATAAATAAAGGCGAAAGTAAAAATAATTCTGGAGGAAAACTCACTGACTCAGAGTAAAACTGTCAGACTAATGCGTCACCCGACACTGTCGCCATGGTTACGCTCCAAAACCACGCCACTGCACTAAACACCGCGTCAACATGTGACGTTTATTCAGCACCGCGGTGTGGTTTAAAGTCTTCAACCTGGGAATAAAAGAATAAAACAAGCCGTGTTTCACTTTCTGGAATCAACACAGCGCATGTGCAGACTAAATGTCATTTTCAGACTTGTTCCTGTTGCTATTTTATTAATGTGTTTCAGCTGTTTATGTTGTTTATATACTTTAGGACCACATACTTTATATTTAACTTGTAATTACATGCTTTATGTGTTTACGTGTGAAAAGATGCTATATGTAAGAGATACGCTGAATTTGCACACGTGATATCAATGAAAAATTAACAATCAGATGTACATTACACGTAAAACGTAAAAGAACATGAGGACATGTAAAAAAAAAATAATAATAAAAAATAAATTAAAAAAAACACATTGGTAGGAAAAACACATGCCTTGCATGTGAAAAATGTGTGTGTGTAAAATACCCTGTAGTAAAAGCGAAAATCAAATAGCAAACCACGTGTGAATATCATGTTCAGCATGTTTTTTTTACTTGTTACTAATCTGAATAACTAAAACAAGTGAATCATCAGAACATATGAATCACGTATAATAAACTATTATAGTATAGCCTATATACTATAATAAAAATGTAATTTGTCACGTGTAACAATAAGGCCACGTGAAAATACATATATAAATGTATGCAGAACACAACATGTGAAAGTCAAAAATAGTATAAATAAAACACACAAGTGGAAACAATCACGTGCGAAAAGAAAAGTACCTCAAAAATAGGACAGACAAAAATAATATGCACAGTGATTTCGCATGTGACTATCAATAATTAAGTAGACAAAAACAGAATATCTTATACCTTATTTCTTAGAAACAGACATAAATACAAACAAACAAGCAAGCAAATAAATACCTTACTAATAAATACCTAAATAGAAAGTGAAAGTCGAAAATAACAACAAAAAAAAGTTAATAGCATAAATAAATCGTTTGAAAATAAAATATTTATGAATATCAATTAGATAATTTATATTATAACAACTATAAAGTGAAAGAAATGAGATTTTGTTAAAAAATAACGAAAGTGAATAAAAAATAATTGTAAACAAACAAATAAATAAATAAATAAATAAATATTATTTATGTAATAAATATGCCTGTGCAAAAATAACGTGGAAAAATAAATGTACTTTGTGTGAAAGTGAAAAATAAAAAAGTTTTTAAAGGAATGAAAAGTAATAAATAATTAAATAAATAAGTAAATCAAGTAAGTGTGAGTGTTTGGGTTGGTTGCAGACTGCTTGCGGCGTTGTGGGTGGTCCTGCTTGCTCAGTGGTGTAAGTAACTCACCACATGGAGGGGGAGTGTAAAATGAAAGCTGAAAGAAGGGATAATTAGAGAGATGTACAGCTTGTTAACCCGCGATTTAACGCCGTCGCTTCGATCCGAGAAGGCAGGCATGTGATTAACCACATGGAGCAGTGAACTCCAGACCGCAGAGCCCCAGTCAAGGAAAGAGTTCTGCGTATTGAGCCTTTTTTCCATAACACATCACATCCAATAAAATCGACGGCGTTAAAAGGAGGTGTGACAAACTTAGTTAGTATTCCTCTAATTATCCTTTTTTCCTGTCTTTTTATTTATTTCTATTCTTAATATGCGCTGCAACAATGATGCTTAAATTGTTTCACAAAAACATCACTGTATAAGGCTGTGTGATGGAGGGATGAGAGGTAAGGTGATGAGATGTGATGCGATGTGAAATCAGCATGGGAAGAAAAAAATAGGATTAACATAAAAATAATATAGAGGGGAGGGAGAGAGAGAGAGAGAGCGAGAAGAAGAAGAAGAGAAGCGTTTCTGTCCAGAGCTGTAACAATGTCCATGGGATTTAATCCTTGCTATTTAGCAATGTGATACTTGAACGTTGGGAAACTCATTTAAGACGCGAGCGCGCGCGTGTGTGTGTGGTCGGGAATCACAGACATTGCAAACACTAGCACGCATTTCTGGAGAAAAATAGTCTTTCTTCTGCTCGGTGTCTTTTCATCAGTCTTTGTCTGTTTCACATTTATAGACTGAAAAAATTGTTTTTAATGGTTTTAAATCATATTAATTAGGCCATATAACATAATCTCCTCTCTCTCTCTCTCTCTCTGTATCTGTGTGTGTGTGTGTGTGTGTGTGTGCGCGCGCGCGCGTGCGCGCGCCCAAATTTGTGGTCAGAAAAGACCAAAAGTACACGCAGTTGTATAATTTTCCGTTGACCTCTTTAACATGCGAAGTGTTTAGTGGTTATATTTAAAATATAAAAAGCCAGTATGAATAAGTATAAATAATTTTCTAAGGTTTAAGGCTATGTATAAATAATAAAACATTTTTTTCAAGATTTTGATAAAAAATTTTAATGGATATCTAAAGAACGCACATTTTTGTAATTAAATAAACCCGCTTTAAATGAAAGCTGTTTTTGTTTTGCCCATGGATAAACAGAGAGTCGAGCACCTTTTGTGAACTTCTCAACTGATTTTTCAGAAACCTCACAAGGAGTCGCCGAGATTCGGGGAGACATTTAGACCAGACAAAAGAGGAACACACACAAGATACAAAAAAGCCAGATCCTCAAATCCATTTCACGCTCGACCCGAGCAGATTTCATTCCCAGCCATGCGTGCGGCTCGGGTTCAGCATCAAACAGATTTGAGGATCTGGGCTTTTTGCTGTTGTTGTGTTGAGCTTCATGTTGCCCAAACACACACAGACACATACATATACACACACAAGAAGAATGAGGTCCCCCACTGTGTGTGTGTGCGTGTGTGTGTGTGTGTGTGTGTGTGTGTGTGTGGATTCTCACATTGTGCTTACTTTTATTCAGATCCAACAGACCAACAAAATCGTCCCCAACAAACAAGCAAAAACAAAACCACAAAAATGTTAATAGATAGATAGATAGATAGATAGATAGATAGATAGATATACAGATAGATATAATAAATGAAATATGCTACATAAAAAAGAATGCGCTAATTAGTAATGGATCTCCCATGAGGCTCCTCATATTCAGTTACAGGCTTTCAAACCCTGATGTTCTCCCTTTCATTAAGCTCCTTTTTGTCATTTGACAGAGCAACCAAAATCATAATGCCACGCATGCGCGGTCCATTTGATCTTCATGCATATTTAAGTAGAGCTATTAGCATATTTAGATTTGTCTCATACAATATGTAACATCTACAGGTTATTTTGGGGAATATATCAGCCTAAATATGAGCCGCTTGAAATAAAATTCTGTTGATGGCAAATATATGAATAAAAACGAGCAAAGCATTTTTGTGAAGGAAATCTGGGATGTTCCTCAGGACAGGTTTCTAAATAATCAGACAAATAAATTGAGAATTAAGCGTCAGGTTATCAAAATGATAAAGTGAAAATTGCCAGATTTCATTGTTGTCCAACTATTCTTTTTTTAAACATGACAAGCGTTGATTAAAGACATTTAACCAAAACCAAAACACTCACATTCAAAAAGATGAAATCAGTCCGGCATGTTCATTCGCATCTACATGTTTAAAAATATATATATTTTAAAAAAATGCAAAATGGTATGTTCTTCAGGTGTTTACCACCATTAAAAAAAATAGCGCATATTTAAAATAAATAAATAAATAAATACATAAAAAAACAATAGCTAACTTGGTTGACTTTTTTATTTATAACTTTTTTTTTTTTTTTACTTTTGTTAAAGTATTTAAAACGCAGATAAATTTACAAAACACTTTTTTATTTTGTCAGGTTGCTTTGACAAAGAAAATAAAGCAATAAATTACCCATTTTCATACATGCTATTCTAGTGTACGCCTATTTCAAGGTGCATTCATAGGTTAATGAAGGTGTAAATGTACCACGTAAAAAAAAAATAGTACAAAAATAAGCAACACAGGAAAACAAATCAATTATCGAAATGTTAAGACGCGTGTTATTGTGAAAGCAGCTTTACTTGAAAATGCCGAATTCAATTGTATTAACTGTTTACTTAAAATGTGTTATTTGACACATTTCAGAACACTGGGGGAACGTTCTAACCTGCTGAACACATTATAGTGTCAGTCAATAATTATTGCAAATCGGTCCAGTTTTGGTAAATTCAGTTCTTACATCCATCACTCCAGGCCTCACTCGCGTGTACAATCTGATATTTAACCTGCCATGCTGTCATCCACAATTTAGCTGTTTACTGTATTATTACCCCTGGAGTTTATGCCGAACAAGTCTTCATATTCGGAAACGTGAAGAAATAAGAAGACTGCTTCAAAGCGGATTAAATATTGTGGTGCTCATTAGATGTGTTAGATTTAAAAAGCAAAAGAAGAATATAAAAGTGTGTGAGGTCCCACATAAAAGGGGATTACTTACTTTAATTGAACTCAATTATTAACAAAAACACCCTCAGTTATTAGACCACACATCTGTAAAGTTGCAGTCAAATAATCAAGTTGCAGCAGTCAAACGCGCGCGCACTTTAAATTGATCTTCATTTACGTATCATTTTTACAGCTAATTTAGTCCCTAGGGAGGTACAAAAATGAAACGAAGAAAAACAGCATTAAAATTCCCAACATTTATTTTCTTGTCATTACAACCAAATGACCTATCAACATGGCGTATGTTTATTTTATTATTATTATTTGCCTCTTTTTTTCTTTACAACATAGCGACAAACTCTTCACAGATTATCTTTAATGTAATAAAAAGAAAAATGTATGCACAGTCAGACAGGAGGAGAGGTAATGCGAGTTACATCAACGCCACATAAACAAAAAAAAAACTATTAAAAACAGTTATACTTGACACTGATATACCGCTGTCCGGGCAGAAACCCCACTGTCTCTGGCAATGTGCTTTCAAAAAAAAAAAAAAAAAAAACGTAAACCTGAGTCGATATTTTCGGTCTCTCTACTATTAAACAGTGCTTTCTTTTTTCACAAAACTCACAAAAAATATATATATATAAACCATAACAATAGCAATAACAATCTGTAAGCGCGCCGACAGGACAACCCACAGTTCACAATGATATCAAATTAACTGAATGGTTTCCTGTTTAAAATAGCTGGACGGGAGATCAAAGGTCAAAGGTTATCCTCAGACTAACTTTTCTTTTTTTAAGATGTTCATTTCTGCCTGCACATAATGTTTATCAAAATTTTACATATTTACAGTTCATAAATATAACGTAATTAATTAAGTTGTTTGTTTGTTTGTTTGTTTGTTACTCTCAAATTTCCACAAAAAAGAGAGAACTTTAGCCTCACAAAAAGTCAGTTCCTACCTTGGCAAAATGTCGAATTTTATAAACGGACCGCGGCGCATTCAGGCTCGCTTGCCATGGAAAATGACTAGAACAAAAAAAAAGTTCGTCGTCCTCGGTTTACCGGAGAAAGTCCGCGCACGAGCTGGGTGCGATGGTTTCCGGAGAGAGGTTCAAGTGGTTTGAGGACGGTGGGCTGATCATGGCCAGGATCTGCGCCTGGCCCGACGGTAACTGTGCGCTGTAGGGCGCCGAGGGCGGCGAGCTGGTCGCGCCGATGATGTTGTCTATGGAGAAAGATGGGCGACGCGACACGTTCGTGTCCGTTTTGTGAGGCGCAAGTGCGGGGCCGAGTTGCGGGTAGAAGGGCTTCCTTAGATCAGCTCCCAGCAGAGTGGGCGGCACGGTGTGCGGCGACGACGAGAAGATGGAAGAGGGCACGGCGGGAAGGGGACACGGCGCGCCCTGGAAAGGGAACGTCCCAGCCGGGTGGTGATGGTGGTGGTGGGTGTACGCGTGGAAGTTCTGCAGGGCCAGTCCGTAGCCGCCAGCGCCACCGGCACCAGGGGCATAACAGCCGTAAGGGCCGTATCCAAATCCCGGCAGGAATCCACCCGCGTCGCGGAGAACCACGTCGCTGTTCTGGTGTCTCTTAAAGCGCTTCCGCCTGCGCAGAAAGCTGCCGTTGTCAAACATGTCGGCCGACTCAGGGTCCAGCGTCCAGTAGTTGCCCTTTCCCGGATTCCCTGGTTCGCGTGGGATCTTGACGAAGCAGTCGTTGAGCGATAGGTTGTGCCGGATAGAGTTCTGCCACGCTGGGAACTTTTCGCGGTAGTACGGGAACCTGTTGCTGATGAACTCGCAGATCTCGCTCAGCGTCAGGCGTTTCTTCGGGCTCTGCAAGATGGCCATTGTGATCAATGCGATGTATGAATACGGTGGCTTTACGAGCGCGTTTTTCACCGGTTTGTCCCCAATTAATGGGTCAGCCCCTGCTCCGGATTCGCCACGAGCCACGACGCGGTCGTCATCGGGGCACTCGGACCCGCTGGCGGTGCCCTCCCCGGCTTCATGGGAAGACAGGGGGTCGTCGGAGTCGTGGTCAGGGTGAAAAATGCGCTGGTGGCGCAGATATTTCCCATCTCTCACACCGTCGCCGCCGACCACGTCGATGTCCACGTCGTCGGACAGCTCCGGGCTCTCCGACATGTCCGTCCCCAGAGTCATGCTGGGGGGTTCGTACTGTCCTCCTCTTCCTCCTCCTCTAAGTCCTCTCACTCCTTCCCCGTCCAGGTCTCGTATGCAGTCTTCCGTGAGCACACACTGCTGAGGTCAATAATCAGTCCGGACCGGACCGCCGCGTCTTTCTGTCTTCATTTTTTTTTTTTTTTACAAGAATTTGTATGTTTGTGATGACGCACGGAGGCAGCGCGGTGCGCCCCGCACAAGCTCTGCAGTCTATTACCCCCTCCTCATGCCCCTCAAAAACTATTTATCCCACGGGTCACGTGACCGGTGTGTCAGTAACCAAAGTTTATAGCAGCGAGCACTGGAGAAGGGAGGAGGCAGAGACGCGTGTTTGTGTGCGTGTGTGCGCACTTTGACTTCACTGAATAAAAGTAACCAAAAGTTACTCTAACGACGAATTTGCCCCAAAAGGGCTGCTTTGCTCTCAGATAAATAAAAACGGAGGAGTTTGTTCTTAAACGAAGTGAATAAATGTACAGAAAACTGTATGTTGGAAAAAAATATATTCATGCTTACAAATTAGCCTGTTAAATTATTTAAAATGTCATTTGCATATTATATTTTTAAACACATTTCACATTAAAAAATAAATTATGATTACTGTACATAAATCAGGTTAGTTTATGTCAATGAGCTGCAGTGCATCTATAGATACGGTATTAAATGCTAAATATTGCTGTAAATGCTATCGATGTTCATTAGTATCTTTTA
The DNA here is from genome assembly GCA_030068045.1 of Platyallabes tihoni. Classification (NCBI taxonomy): domain Eukaryota; kingdom Metazoa; phylum Chordata; class Actinopteri; order Siluriformes; family Clariidae; genus Platyallabes; species Platyallabes tihoni. Next base: position 2,457,009 of record JAQQZS010000039.1, on the reverse strand, counting down.
AATTTTATTTTCGTATCATATTTAGAAACGATTTTAGAAACAGCGGCCTAAACTTAACCTTGAAATAAAAACGATCTGTCATAACCTGCACATACATGTTTCTCACCGAGTTAAATCCTTCACTAAATATTGTCAAAGCTAATTCAATTATTTATATAAAGCTTACCTATTTTTTTAAATTCTCTTCAGTAGCCTTATAGATCTGATAATTTATTGTCAACTGATGATTAATGAGTATTAATAATCTTGACCGTTACTCAACAATAAGACTACAGCAGCTAGGTGGAGATACAAAATGAATAAGCTATTGTTAGTGTCATGGAAACAATGAGACATCCAAAAAAAATTATGGAATTATGGAGGTTAAAATGGAGGTCTAGCCTATAAAGTTCGTATATAAATCGCATCTCGTTATTACGTTATGGATGGTAATGTATATATGGACTAGTTTTAATAAAAAGAATAATAAGGTTGAATAAATGAAAACTAAAACAAAATAAATGAGAATATTCAATCAATCCAATTCTATATACCATTTTTATTGTGTGGCTATTAATAGAAAGGCTGTTCGCTCGGCGCTTTTACACACCCGTAATTTTTCAAATTACTTCGCACGGGTTCGCGTCATCACAATTCAACACACACCATCCGTCTGCGTTGTTCACACAGCTTATGTACGTTCACAACACACACACACAGCCCATGTATCCTTCTTCCTGCTCTAGTGTGTCACATGACTAATAAAAAAAAACATAATCAGTCCTGAGCGGTGCAAAAAAACATCCAAAATTCTTCACATTTACTGCATCACTCTTCTATATAACTATAACAAATATCCTTACATCCAGTGCAATAAATACATCAATAAACTAACAAATAAAAATAGTAAGACAGGGAGACAAAAAGTAAAGAGGGGTTTGTTGCATTTAAACACGACTCAGTAACAGAACAAAAAATAGATCCATACAGTAAGCACTCAGCTCAGGACCATGATTCAATAATTATTCTCACTACCAAGAAGGAGGAGGAGGTGGAGGAGTACGACACATAGTTCGGACAAATATCATAATCATAATCGGACAAATATATATATACTGTGTATATATACTGTGTGTATATATATATACACAGTATATTTATGCAATATTTATGTAATAACCCTATAAATTATTATATAATCTATATATATAATTATTATTTTTTTGTTCCCTTGAACTTTTATATCTAACAATGACAAATTATTAAAACATCTGTATACGAAAATTTTGTTATATATTTTGGAAACTCCAAGTCTGCTAACCCTGGGGACAAACCTTTAATTAAAATGCAGAAAGTTAGCGATGTCACTTTACTGCCAGGAAAAATCTAAGCTTTCTCATTAAAAAAAAATAATAAATATTGCATTGTGCAATCAGGTTTGTTTTTGGTATGTGTTCCTGGGTACTGTTTCTATTTCTGTAAAAAGAAAAATTAAATATTGCAAATCTTTTCTGACTAATGAATATTACCTAGTGTTTACTTGGTAAATAAAGCGCCATCTAGCGGCCAAGACGAATTTTAGACATTACTCCCCCCGCCCCTTTCTTTACAACATCGTTAATTCTATTCCTATCAATAAAGCGATAAGATTTTTTTTAATAAGAAAAAAAAACTTTTCTTCAATTTCAATTCAATTTGTGTAGCGTTTTTAACAGTGGTCATTTTTAAAGATATGGTATGAATTATAGCTATCAGATTATCCCTGATTAGCAAGACGGGGCAGCAATGACAAGGAAAAACCAGACACCACAGGGAACCCACTCTCATTTGAGTGATATCAAATAGTATGACCATAAATTGGTGCCTGGTATATCTGTGTATTTTTCTTGTCCCTGATTTGGTATGTTTATCCCTTGTACCTTGCAATACCTTGTAATTTCACCTGGAAATGTTGATTCGGTGAGCATTTAAATCTTTTAGGGAAAATAAAAAATTAAAGCAAAACTTTAATTACATTATATAAACCCTTATAGATGAAAGAGACATATCATGTAATTGGGCTGAATATGGATATATTGTGGGATTGCCCTTTAATTTTTCAGAATTAGACTTATTTAGGTTATACTATGTTCATGTTGGGTAAAATATACAAATAATTTAATGCTATCAATATACTATATGTGACTTGGATAGATAGATAGATAGATAGATAGATAGATAGATAGATAGATAGATAGATAGATAGATAGATTATTTGATCATATTTTAATCAGCTGTTTGAACTGGAGCAGACTGAAATGAACATAGTCTTCCATCTAGTGGAAATTAGACACTAGTCTTCCATTTCCATCTAGTGGACATTAAAGAAAGTGCAGACAACTGAAAACAACAGAATCAGAATAGTGTATCACCTTGAGGATTTCAGAAATATGGTGTTTGTTTTATTTATGGCAAATAAAAAACTTAGACAGTTAGGAAATTTGAAACGTGTCCTGATCTATATGAAAACACCATACAAGTCGGTGTCCATTGGGTGTCGCACCTTTACTGTTAACAGGGTCATGGTCGACTCATCTCTGTAAAGTGGGCAGAGGAGTGTTAAGATGTGATGCTGTGGACTACAGATTCCCAAACCTTAGATTCTCAAGCAACTAACCACTAGCTAACCACTAATTAGCACGTCCTGAAGCTCTCTCGGGATTCATTCAAGATAAGAAATTCTACAACTGAATTGATGTGTAAATGTAAACAGTTCTGTTAATCAGCATGCCAACTGGATCCAAACGAACCTGTCAAATTCCACACGTGGGTCCAAACCTGAATATTGTGCCATTGCCTCAGACCAGTTCGAAGATGTAATTCCTACCTTAATGTCAAATTGCAAAACTGAGTTACAAATCAGCCCTCATAACTCGTTTTTGCCCAATTGAGGAAGCAAATATTGGCATTTCAGTTCTAGAATAAAAACTGGTTCAATCCAATAGGACCTCTGACCTGCACTGTTATTTATTTACTTATTAACAGAGCTGATGGATGTGAATGAACTGATTAGATGCAAAATGTGCAGAACACGGGTTTCTCCAGGGCTGGAAACTTGTGCTAGCATATTTGGAGTATAGAATAAGCCATAAATTACTGCTTCAATTGTATACCAAACTTACACCCTGTTCCACTGGGAATGGAACGGCAGCCAGCGGAGGTGACCGCTGCCAGTTTAGCCAATGCTTGTGTTTCCAGCAGGGGTCCACATTTCCGGAATGTCCTAGAAATGGCTTTCTGGCCTTCTTAAAGATCCATGACTTGTCTATCCATGACGCGTTTGTACGAGACGATTCTGAAGACACTAAAGACATTAGAGGAAAATTGACAGATTGGTTTAAGCAGCCAGCAAGGATTTAGTAATTAAAATAATCACTATGAAAGCTACTCCTATTTCCAGTATTAAATCTTCCAGTTTGGGTGAGCCTGCACTTATTTTGTTTTCATATGATACAGGAAGAACACATTTTAAAATGTATTGATTAGCAAAATTACTTTAAAACCTTAAACTTTGACCATTGACTATATATTCCTATGAGCTGTAAGTTGTTCTTTTGAAGATGCAGGTGATGCTTGTAAGCATGTGCGGATTGTTTCAGCATTACAGCATGTTGCCGACAGGAGTGTTTCAAGCCTGACATTAAATTTGACACCAAAACTTTTTCACTTTCTTCATTCGAGATGCGTCTCAAATAGAAAACACTGGGGGAAAAAAGTTACATTAAAATAGTTGCTAAATTAGAAAAACTAGTATGTAAATTTATACATTTCGATACGTTTCGATAGGTTTGTGAAACTCATACACTTGAACATAACGTTCGGCCTCAATATCCGTGTATATATTAGCCCTTTCCTGCTGGCGATTTTCCTTCCTTCACTTTAACCTGATTGAACGTTAAACATATCAGGGGATCAATCTACTTAATTTGTTGGATCATTTATGTGTTAAATTTGGCCTGGAATTGAATTTATGGTCCTCTACTTGAGAAAATAAATTCAGTATTTTCTTATAGTGAATCTTAATGTTTTTAAAATCTTAAAATTAAAGTGTACTTCTTTATATAAATGTTTAAGATACATGGATTAACTTTAATGGGGAAAAAAGGCGGTAATGAAACGATGCAATTTCGGCAAATCTGACAAGAGTTTTTATTTACCTAATCAATGCTGAACTCTTTTTTAATTTGCATAAGCTTCAAGATTTTTTCTATTTACCTTTTTTTGGAATTATTTGTTTTTTATAGCCTCGCATGTGAAACTTTTGCAATATGCTACAAACATTGGTATAGTTAATTAAGCCCGTTGATCTGAGACACGACCATATTAAACACGTATTTTAAAATCTAAAATTTTAAACAAACGCATTTATAACAAGATGAACAGATAAACATAGTTATAAGTTATTTTAAAAAATCTTATTAAATTGAAAGTCACTGAACCTGGTTTATTGATAGCCCAAACTAAACTCTCATTGAACATACTATTCATTAAATCACTATACTATTTAATTGTGTAATCTACATTAATTAATATTCTATTTTCTTTCTCTTTTTTTTTTTTTTAAAGAAAAGCTTGTCCTGTTGATTAAGGCTATCAAAAACAAACGAATGAATGAAAAACATGACAAGTTGTCAATACAAATGCTACATCATTAACATAAAATGTTTATACAGAATAACACAAGGAAGATCATTATAAAATCTATTAGCTGGTAAAGCTAGCTGGCCATGATTGGATTTTTCAGGCTTGGGCAGAAGCGCTATTATTGGGCAAACCTCCAGAGTCACTGCTTGTGCTTAACTTTAACAACTCTTAAGGTACATCTGCCAAGGGAATAAAATCTAATAATGTGAAAAATGTTTAAAGATCAGAACTACTGAATAATTGTATTTAAATCATCTTTATGACTTTTTACTTGACCAGTGTACTATCACTGGTATATTATTATTATTATTATTATTATTATTATTAACAATCGACAGAGGAATCTGGAAAACATGAAAACAACAAAAAGAAAAAACACGAGTCTTTACAGAATGGGTGGGTGAGTGTGTGTGTGCCCTGCGATGGATTGGCACCCTGTCCAGGGTGTACCCTGCCTAGTGCCCGAG
>JAQQZS010000039.1:2391782-2401849 GCA_030068045.1 Platyallabes tihoni | reverse complement strand
TAACGTGCAACGTCACGTGATCTCAACCGCGGTTAAGACGATAGACCAAAATCTCTACCGGTTGACAAATTTCTACTGGTTAACCGTGTATACCGCCCACCCCTAACACACACACAGACATACAGACACACAAATACACACACACACACACACACACACACACACACACGAGAGCCATCTGAATGCCTAAACATGCCTTAAAAATGAATTTTGCATTAAACAAATGTGAGATCAGATTCTTGTCTCTCACACACACACACACATAAGCAGTGTGTCTGAATGAAGCTGCAGCACTAAAGTTTTTGCACTCACCTACCTGAGGATCAAAATTAGACCAGTTTTAATGCTATTTGTCTTCAGCTTCAGAACTTGTCACTTTGTGTAAATGGATCTCCTTCAGATCCCTGGAGCAATAAAACAGGTTAAACACTGGAGATGTAATGAGAAACACTTTTAAACGTGAAGAGTGAATGAACTCACCTGAGGCTGAAGGGGGACTTTAACAAACCGGAAGTGACTGACTGGTGACTGATGACCAGCAGAAAGTGGAACAAACCAACGGCGGGTTTCCTTTAGGCTCCACCGGGGGGTTTAAGTGTCTCTGACTGGAGGAATGAAATGAAACTCGGGATTAAATAATATTAGAGTTTAACCGCGCTGCTCTCAGTCTCTCTCCTCGTGCTAACGCTATGCTAACGCTAATCTCACTTCCGGTCTCCATTTTCTTCTCGCTTCCTGATTCTCACTTTAATGTTCTCCTGCAGTAAAGTGCCGCCGAGCGCTGAGTTTTAACATCTGCTTCTCTTTGCGCCTCCTTTATACGCGTATGTGTGTGTAAATATGTGTGTGTGTGTGTGTGAGAGAGAGAGAGAGAGACTTCCTGGTGTTTTTCCATTCATGCGCACTGCAGCTCCTCAGCGACCCCTGCTGTTCCGGAGCCGGATCGAGTCCGAAATGAAGGCTGTAGTGCACTAGGAAGGGTGTAGGGCTTCAGGGGTTCATCACAAAATGATCAGACAGTAATAATCATCATCATCATCATAATCATAAATAAATAATAATAAATATTATCATAAATAAAGAATAATAATAATAATATTTGTATAATATCAGTATGAATCTGTATAAATAAAAGAAAGGTTTTGTCTGTACGTTGGTCAGAACACACTCTTTCAATTACATCTTTACGTCTCGTACACTGGAGGAGCAGAAACCAGCCTACCTGTAAGTTCTGTCTGTCTGTTAGTCTATCTATCTGAACGTTAGTCTGTTTGTCTCGGTGTCTGTCTGTATGTTAATCTGTCTGTCTGTCTCAATATCTGTCTGTATGTTAGTCAGTCTGTCTGTAAGTCAGTCTGTTTGTCTCTCTGTCTGTCTCAATATCTGTCTGTATGTTAGTCAGTCTTTCTGTCTGTAAGTCAGTCTTGTCTGTCTCGATGTCTGTCTCAATGTCTGTCTGGATGTCTGACAGTCAGTCTGTCGGAATATATGTCCGAATATCTGTTCAGACAGATTTTGTCAAGCAAAACTGGAACAGAATTTAATGCAAGTTTTAGGTATTTGCCTGAAGTTAAACCTGCACAATCAAAATGCTAAGTAGACGTGAAGTTAAGAGCAGTTACAGTATGGTACAGATCACAAACCGCATGTTTTTACAGAATGTAATGAATCTTCTGCAGTCCTTAGATCTCTGCCTGAAGTTTGACCTGCACCATAAGTGAAATCTAAATGTTGAGTAAAAGTGATGTTATGAACAGTTATGTGTGGAATTTAATTATCTACTTTAAAATAATCTACTAATGCGCTACTGTCTCAATGTAAACAAACACCTGCACCAATAGATATTAATTAGAAAAGATAAAGTGAATATTTTCACTTTGGCTGAAATAACAGAGTAACAGAGTGAATAGCAGGGCTTGATCTGCACTCATACTGTGTGTTAGGAGGTTGGAAGTTCAGTATAATCGATGTGTTTATAGTTAATATGGGGTCCAGTTTCCTTATTGGAGGCTCAGGTACAAAACTGAAGGCGTGCCGCCATTCAGGTTTATTTAAAATGTGTAATTTCATCTTGTCATAATGTATTCTGTCTTTTTATTTATTTATATATATATATATACTGTATATATAGTAGAATTTTTTTTTCAAAGGGAACAACTGGTATGAAATATAATTATGATTATTAATCCTACTGTATAACATACTACCAACATTAATATATTATAGTTATTATACAGCTATTATAGCTAAATTGATGCCTGTCAATTAATGAAATGAATCAAATAAATCTAAAACCAATCCCTAATCTGTTTCTTAAGTATTTGGATTCATTTATTAAACTCCTAAATAAATAAACTTTTCCCAACAGTGTTTGACTGATTCTACTTCTAATTAGTAACCCAGTATCCCAATGTAAGGGTCTATCTAATGGTGGAAACTTATCACTCTGGTTAAGAGCGTCTGGCAAATGTCTAAGTGTAAATGGAAAACATGAACTTCAATCAAAACCCAAGTTTAATACAGTATCAATAGTTTTGGGAATTCCTGCGCATGAAACATCCCAGGATATAAAAAAATATATTCTGTTAAACAACGTATAAAAAGAGTGATGGACTCACAGAAAGTCATGACTTTTTTCGTCCTCTGTTGAGCTCGCTAGCTTTAAAAAAAAAACAAAAAAAAAACATCATGTTAAAACTAATTTTAAATCACTGTTAATAATGATATTGGAGGTTTGTGTAAAGTTAATCATTAATCTGAAACATTACCATCCATCATAACTGGAAATAGTTAATCAAGACTCTTATTCAAAATGATTTTGCCGTGTGTAATGGATTTTGGTTTTGTTGTGTTTTCTTTTTTGCAGACCTAGTGCACTTGTAGAAGGATTAAGGAGTAATTTGGGACAGAGCCAGTCTGCTGTGCCGGTGCCTCTTCAGCTGTGCAAGCAAAGTGTGTGTGTGTCTGTGTGGACTTTGCTTGCACAGCTGATAAAAACCTGACGTAAACAACGCCCCTCTGTGTGTGTTATGTTTACAGTATGCACTATACATATAGACATAACCTTGAGTGAAGGACATGCAGTGGTACAGTCCAGAACACACTCTTTACACAGTGAAGGAGGCGTGGCCTGTGGTCTAAGCAAAGTAAAGGCCTTTACACGCCTGGCCCTTGTACCTTCTAAGCGAAATACCTGTCAATGTTAGTGAAGGAGGTGTGGCCTGTGTGTGTCTCACCCCCAGGAAAGTGAAGGAGGCGTGGCGTCTGTGCCAGTCCTTTAATTACTCCATGATCACATGGACAATTAATTTCGATGACACAAAAAGCAGACCAGGAGACAAAGATCTGTAAGGTTTATGGCATATTTCATCTTTATTGGCATCATCTGCATGTCTGCTTTGTTGGAGTTACACACATTTTGTACGGTATACACACACACGAAAAAAAAAAATGTCCTTCTACGAACAAGATGAAAGGCTACAAACTTTGTATAGCAACAGCAGAGTAGGCGTGTACTAGATGAACAGAGGGGAAGTACATTACGCATTAAAAATCTATGTACAGCACTTATTTATAAAAAGAAGAAAAACAATGTTTACCCACAGTATCACATGCTGCTCTCTGAGTTCAGATCAAATAATCATTTAAGAAGCAGAGAGAGAGAAAGAGGGATTTGAGTGTTTAAGTGCTATAAAGAGGTCGAGTGCGATATGACATTCTGTACTAGTGAGCGTGATGTAATGATATCATGACCTGTAACAAAACTGTAAATGAAAGGCATATGATGTCACTCACCAGGAAGACAGATTTAGTTAAAAAAAATACTTTTGGTTATTTAAAAAAAATAAAGTAATTTGGTGTTCAGGATACTAAATGGCTATGATGCGTAAAAACTGCAAAGTTATGATTGTATTCATCAGGTTTATAAAGCTCTGCTTAAACAAAGAAAAATTTAGATCGTTAGATAGTTTTTTTCATGACAGACAGATAGGAAGTATAAAAAAAGTAACATTATTTAAAACAGGAAACTTCGGAACTAAAAAACCTAGTATAAAAAACAAATCGAAAGAACAAAAACATATATATATATATATATTTATATTTATGAGCAACTGTACAATTAAAGGCACGTTGAAAATCTACGACTACATTTTTTATTTTTTCACCAAATCAAAGATGGCCGTCGGAATCATCTCCTTCGCTAATGAAATACTGAAACAGACAGCATGGGTCACCATCACTGATCGATTGATTCTATTACTGATTTTAGATAAAAATTTGACTCAAACATCGCAGCGAACTAAACACCGATTTCACGATAACGTCCTCGCTCACGCTAACTTGTGCTGTGAGGCGACGTCCAATTTCGATCGTCACTAGAAAGAGACAAATTGCTGACATCACTCTGGTTTGTGGGTATGTGGGCGTGGCCTGTTCAGCTTTTCACATTTTGTTCTGATGGGTCAGAGGGTTGTGCTGATTAGTTTCTGAGAACAGGAGCTCTGGTTACGTTTACGAGGTGCTCGGTATATATATTCATCGATGCGTAACAGTGTTTCTATAGTAACAACTGATTGACAGGGATATAGAGGACGTGAATAGACGTTTATGTGCCGGGTATGGACGGAGTTTTAAATTAAAAATTCTAAACTCAAATTAAAATTTTCTCTCCGTCCCCGGTGTCAGTGCTTTGTAACAGTTCTTAACAGAATTTTTGTTTTTTTTAGCTTTGCCTGAACATGAAGACTGCTAAAAATGGTTTACACAACATTAAAATGTACCTATAAATAAAGAATAATGTTTTTTAAAAGGTAACAAGAAGAATAAAACTCTTCGGTATGTCCTGTAATATGAAAAAACGTCACCTTTCTGAGCGGTAACAGTCACTCTGGAGTGTTTAATTGCTTTTCTACTATCTATTCCCAACTCTAGATTTGGAAAATATGTAACATGATGTCGTGACAACTTGGATTCTCACAGTGAGGCATTACGGGATTAAAATTAGTGCACTTTATAACACTAAGTCTTCTAAAAATCATGAAATACACACGTATGATGAATAGTGTTAGTCTTGTTTAAGGCGTTTAAAAAATAAACTCCTGGTCGCTTCACAAAATCAAGAATAACTGATCGACAATCTAAGGGGCGACGATATGTTAAAATCATTGATTAAAGCTGGTTTTTTTTCCTGGAGTGAACCATGCGGATTTGTCGCTTGCTAGAACGAACAAACACAATTGTGGGATTTCTTTATCCGAGTACACACACACAATATACATACAAACACACATTTACATTTGGCAGTTTCTCCTGAACAGAGCAAGTTAGTGATATATTTTCAAAACATGTTTTAAAATTCATCATCATGCTTATCAAAAAATTTCCTGGAGTGAATCACAATCTTAAGGCATTTATCATTGTCACAAAAAAAAAAAAAAACAGTGAAGGTAAATCAGAGCCTGCGTCACCGACCTCGAGACGGCTAGGTTCGACCCACTAGGTTTTCGTATAACCTACGAATAAACAGAAGCTTCAAGAATTGTTGCTGTAACTTGAACAAAGGAGTTGCGTCACGGTTAGACTCTGGAGACACAGTGGTGTAGGACCAAAAAAATTATAAAAAAATACGACATTTTATAACAAAAGGCAGTTTCAGCTCAAATGTAACAACGACCCATTGCATTTAAAAAAACTTTTACAATGGTTAGTAAGTCCATGTTTAACAATATATATATAAGCTTTGGAGACAGCTTTAAAAAAAAAAAAAAAAAAGTTAAGTGGTTGCATTTTATTTGCGATCTGATTTCCTTCAAGCCTTAAGAAAAAGTTGAAGCAAAATAGCGACGACTTTGAAACGATTTAAGTCCAGCTCATTGTCTCTGCTTGTAACAAACGATTGTCCACAGACGCCATTCCATGGACGATTTGCAGATGATGTAATTCATTCATCAGCAGACGCCGTTTTTACACTTTGATCAGGATTATATATTTGTATATAGACATAAACGTATAGCCAGGTATATGAATTGTCTACATAGAGATGCATTTGAAATACTTCTGTTTGATCCCAGTACAAAAGATCGGACATGCAAAATTATTTTTCTTTTTTTTTCCAGCACGAATCCACAGACGATTGACCGGAGATGATTCAGTCTACACGTGATCATCATCTTCCCACAATCCGATTCAGATCCCAGACTCGTGACGTCGCTGAGCATCACGAGAACGCTTCGTTCTCAGGATCACTGCATGTAAGAGGATTTCAAATTGCATAAAGAAAACCACAGACGAATTTCTGCATAGTGCATAAAAACGATAGAGGAGTGTAAGAGAGAGAGAGGGAGAGAGAGAGTCTCTTTAAGTGACATATTTATGCTGATTAAGCTCCATTTTAAGGAGTTAATTTGCAAATGAACACCACAGTCACAACTGAAGGGGATTATTACGCGTACACGCTGCTGCATGGTTGCTGCTGTTGCTGCGGCGGCGGCTGCGCTGGCTGTGAGGGCTGCGGCTGCAGCAGGGGAGCCTGTTCTGGAACATGAGTGTGTGCATGTGTGTGTGGGTGCGCGTGTGTGTGCAAAGCACCGTGCGGGCTCGTGGTTACATCAGACCAGTCTGAATGCGAGTGAGGCGAAGACGAAGAGGACCAGGGATCAGGCGACTCGGGCGACGGAGTCAGGTACGGGTGCTCGCTAGAAGGTGGAGCTCCATGACCCGGGGTCGTGACTTCAGAGCCCTGACCCGGGGTCGTCACCACCTCGGACCCGGCGCCACTGGTGTAGCTGCGGTGCGAGGGAGGAGTCGGGTATTTATCCACTGGGCTCTGTAGCTGCTGATGGTACGGCGTCACCTGCCTCACCTGAGGGTCTGCCATGTTATGGGCGTGGCCGTGAAGGTGCGGGATGCCATGTTGTAGCCTCGCGTCCTGCATGGGATACATCATCTCCGGGCTGCAGTGCATGTGGTTAAGGCCCTGGGGTTGGGTTTGACTCATCTGCATGGCCCCCTGCTGGTTTGGTTTGAGAAGTGCCTGGTTTCTCGACGCCATCATCTGGAAGGTGACGATCGGCGGAAGCTGCTCTCGGCTCACGGAAACGTTCACGGGCGTGAGGATGCCTTGGCCGGGGTGGTGCTGCGGGAGGCCCGAGTGCGCCTGCGCCATCTGGTGGGGAAGCATGTGGCCGAAAACGTGCGGGGAGGGATAGCCGTGCTTAGCCACACCCACCCAGCTCTGCTGCTGCCCTAGCATGTGGCTGACAGGGGGCAGGAGGGGGCGGATCGAGGCGGTGGTCATCAGCGGAGGGGATTTGGTCAGGGCGGCAGCTCCTGCCACGTCCGTCGTGTACGAGTGCGGCGATTCTAGCGAATCCACTGGCGACATCGTGACCGAGCTTTCTGACAGAACGCCCGTGCCTGGTGTTCCTGCTGCTCCCTTGGTGCCGTTAGTGTTAGTGGTCACGGTTGAGGTTACCATGGTACCACTAGATGTAGCCGCCAATCCTGTCGCTTCTCCTCCGGCTGGTTTCTTCCTCCGCTTTGTCTTCATCTCTTTCAGATCTTTGACTCCGCCCCCAGCGCCATTAGGGCCACCGGGTTTGGCGGCACCACCACCGCTACGCCGGTTCTTCTTGTTCTGCTGCCCCGCTCGCATGCCCATGACCCCGTTACCGGGGCAGACCATGGAGGGGTGTCCACTCCCACCGTTCCCAACATGGTTCGGTCCAGAATGCGGGCTGTGCACCAGATTGTACTGGTCGAGCAGACGAACGATATCGTGGTGCATCCGTTCCTGTGCTGTGTCACGTGGCAACCGGTCCAGATGATCGGTGATGTCACGGTTGGAGTAGTGATCCAGGAGGACCTGAGCTGCCTCGAAACTGCCTTCACGTGCCGCCAGGAACAGCGGGGTCTCCTCCTGAACAACAAAACAAATAAAAACATAAAAATCGACGTTGGAAAAAAGACGTCATTTTTGTATATTTTCTGAACACCACGCAGACGCTCACCTTGTTGTTCTGCATGTCTCGATTGGCGCCATTCTTCAGGAGCACCAGTGTGGCCTCGACGTTGTTCACAGCAGCAGCCCAGTGCAGAGCAGATTTACCTGCTCAAGGTAAGTAAATCATGTTCAGGTTAAGACGTAATAAAGTGGAATTTTAATTATTTAGAAGATATTCGTGCTGTGTGTCGTACCGTGATCGTCCACGGCGTTTACGTCGGCGTGACAGTGCACCAGCTCCTCCACCATGCCCTCGACGGCCAACCTAGCTGCCAGAATTAAAGGAGTCGTTCCATCGTTCATCCTCGAGTCCAGCTCCGTGGCACGGTTACGTATCAGGATCTAAAATGAAGAAGTGTTTAAAGTAAGGAACCAGATGACAACAACACTAGTTTTAATCTGCGTACTTTGTACCCGTTTCTAACCTGGAACACTCCCTGTGCGTCGGCGGCAATGGCAGCGTGCAGAGGCGTCCGGCCCAAGTTGTCGTGAGCGTTGGGGTCGGCGCCGGCGTCCAGCAGCCTCTTGGCGGCGTCGGCGCGGGCGTAGCGGGCGGCCAGGTGTAGAGCGGTCTCGCCTGTGCGCTCCGTCTGTGCGTTGAGCGTGGCACCCTGAGAGATCAGGTCACTGATCATGTTTGTGCCAGGCTCATCGACTCCGCTCTCCTCCTCCTCTTCGGCTAAGACGCTAACACACTCGGGACTGCTGCCACCCCGCAGAGACGCCAGCATCAGAGGAGTGAAACCGTCTGAAAGAGAGAAGAAAATAAGGTGCTTTTTTTTTTTTTTTACTCATATCTATTCTTTGTGCATATGCAATCCTACATGTTACAACACTTTTGTTCTTGTAAAGTGGTGTCACGTGGCTCTAATTTGAAAAACACAGCCTAATTAGCTCCTATATTTTATGATGTAAGAAGAATAATAACCTGTTATGTGGTAAATTCTTTAAAATCATACATCTCATCCTTCTTAAAATCTCACAATCTTGCACAATAAACTGAGCATTTATAAAAATAAAATAAATTTCATGGCCCCACAAGTAACTGAACGTGAAAAATCTGTCACTTTCAAATTTCTATTATTTAATCCACGTTCATCCTAGCATGTTTTTTTTTTTTTGCATACTACTGTTTTAGTTCTCATCGTTACTATACCCATGTATTGTATAATATATTTTTTTAACGATATACGCATTAAAAAAAAAAAATTGTCACCCCATTTACTCGACCCCCAATCATCAGACTTAATTTCCTGTGATTTTCTGTGCACGTAATAATTCCTCTTTAACCGGGTCATTACCAGGTCCTTTCACGTTGACGTCCAGACAGTCCATGTCGATATCAGCCTGAGGTGGAGTGAGGGTGATATCAGCAGCTTTGTGGTGCTGCAGAGTCCACTCTCTGCGATCCACTCCTGCGTCCACTCCCAACAATGGCTTGTCTTCCAACTGACATGGAAGAGAGTCAAAAAGAAACGTTTAAAAAGATAAAGAGAGAATGTCAAATACTCTTATGTCTCTTACTATATATGGATGTCAGTTTATCGTTATCAGAGTGTGTTTGAATGAAAAAGTGAGTGTGTGTGTGCGTGTGTGTGCGTGTGTGTGTGTGTGTGCGCGCAAGTGTGTGTGAGAGAGAGAGAGACTTTTTCCTCACCTTTGGCTTCTTTGGCCGATGCTCCTCTTCTGGCCAGTGATGTCCAGCACTGCCGTCAATCAGTCCTTCAACCTGTGACTTCTGAAGATGCCTACAAACCACCCGGAATAAAAGTGAGAAATGCCAAGGTTCAGATTAAAAGAACACTTATCTTTATTTTACTTTGTTGTACAAAAATCAATGGCGTTAACATGCCTATCTAAAGAATTTTGCATTTACTTTTTCCACTTAATCCAACACTAGAGTTGAGGCCTATACTCTTGTGTATAATTATATATATATATATATATATATATACACATATATATATATACACACACACACACAGCAGAATTAGAGAACAATTTATAAACAATTGAACAATTCTGAAATAATGTCATCTTCACTGCTCAACAGTTGAAGGAGTTT
>JAQQZS010000039.1:2355542-2367934 GCA_030068045.1 Platyallabes tihoni | reverse complement strand
CCTGGGATAGGCTCCAGGTCCCCCGCGACCCTGATCAAGGATGAAGCGGTATAGAAGATGAATGAATGAATGAATGGATATTTACCAAGAATTTAAATGATCTCCATTCATGATTTTTTTTTTTTCGGACCAAATTTTTTTTCCCACAAAGTCGACGCTTCAGCGAAATCCCTCCAGGTTTTGATGATGTGTTGAAAAGTTCTTAACTCAGTTCTGGTCTATAAAGATCTCCTTAGCTTGATCCTTCTGAAATGGTGATTTATTTATTTTTGTTGTCCAGGCAGTGTATTTTTCTTGGTATTAGCGCCCCCTGGTGAAGATAAAGTGATGTCATGTTTCAAAAAACTGCCCCTTTTTATTATTATTATTATTGATATTATTGAGACTGTGAATGTATTTCTTACAATTAAAGTCAGACATGTGACATATGTTATATCGTTAATAGCGTAGGGCTAAATGCTACAGACCGGATGGTTATGTGCTCAAATCCCAAGAGTCGCAGAAGGGCAGAAGACTCTTACCTGACCGCATATTTGGACAAAATTTTCTTTCTATTGTATATTATTGAATAAACATTTGTATTATGTGATGGAAACATATACTTGCTGTTAAAATAAAATAAAATAAGTCAGGCTGGATGGATGTGCTTAAGGTATTCCATTCCGATCCTGATTCCAAAACTTTCACGCCTACACCACTTACACTGGAAATAAAGTACAGTACAAGGTTATAACGATTAAGTAAATTAAATACAGTATTATGCAATCAAGACTCTTTATATGTACACTTTTCTTGTGGGGAAAAAAAAAGTCTTAAAAACCCCTGTTGGCCGCACTGTCGTATCAGCACTATCAAAAGAGTAGCGTGCAGTGATTATTATTATTTTTTGTGTACCTGGTGCCAAAACAACTCACGGAAGAGCATAAATAGCGGCGTTTGGATATCTGCAAACAAAATACTCTAAGGAAGGTGAATATTTCTTAAAGAGAGTCATTGCTGGTGACGAGACACGGATTCATCACTACGAGTCTGAGAGTAAACGGCAGAGTCTGGAATGGAAACATCCACAATCACCGAAAGAGAAAAAGTTCAAAAGTCGACCATCAGCTTGTAAATTTATCAACGTTTACAATTTTCTGGGACTGGGGCCTGAAGGATTGGAACATTCAGGAAAAAAAAGGTTCAATAATCACCAGTGCTCATTACAGTGAGACGCTTATTGAAGAGCTGATGATTAAACTTTGTATTAAACACAGAGGTGTTGTGATCACGCTGCGTGTCCACTCACATTGTCGACACTGTGAGGTGTTAAAGCGTCCTTCCTCACTATAGTCCTGTTCTCGGTCCTTCACAGCTCTTTCACCTGTTTGGTCCCCTAAAAGAAGCCCAACAAGGACGAAGTCACTTCTGATGAAGAAGTGAAGACAGCGATGCATTCGTGGCTCACAGCTTCTTTTTTTTTTCCAGACGAAAACATTTTTTAATAAGGGAATATGACAGACAAACTAAGTGTATTGGAAAAGCAATAAGATTATGTATTTGTCTTTTCTAAAATTTTATGAAAATAAATTCTATAACCAGAGTGCTGATAAATTGACATAACAGCTCATGGTGCACTGCATCATCCTGTCCAGTTAATATCGACTGATTTACAGTTAAATGATATCAGAAGCTTCTCGTCTTTGTAACTTTAATCATCTTGCCAAAATCTTTTCTGTCTCCACAGACAGCTGTTAAAGCTAAAGTCTAAATAAGTACTTTTTTTTAAACAAAACTAAATAAATCTTTACTTGGAGTGATACAGACAGCGATACTGTAGCTTCAGGAATATTTTATTACTTCTAATTTCTTAATAAAAAAATAAAGAAAACAACAGTGCGTGCTTAGTTTCTATATACTGTGTATTTCAATATCGTTTATTGTTAAGAGTCGTCATGCCTGGAAATAAATTTAGAACAGAAACTCAAAGGAAACGTCAGGTGTTTATTACAATAAACACCGAAATTACAGGCATCAGACACTGAACTGCTTTATCATCAACTGAAAGGAAAAAAAGTACACCAGAGAGTCTTTCTTCCTCCTTGTATTTCTTCGTTACTGTGGTGGTTTTCACAGAGGCGTACTTCACCGCTCAACACCTGGCCTGTAGACCTGGGGACGGAGGGGGGGCTGCAACACATCCATACAGAGTGCGAATGAGTGAGTGAGTGAGTGAGTGAACAAGCACTGAAGCGACCTTCTTGTCTTTCTGATGAAATTATGATATAAGGCAAATTGTCTACTTGGTGGCGCTCTTCATGCTCTTTCCTCTGGTAAAGCTCCCGTGTCCTTACTGTTATTCACATCGCCTTCTCCACACCCACACACACACACACACACACACACACACACTCTTCCACTTATCCTTCCGCAACAGTTAATAAAACATACAACATATGAACAATGAATGAGAACTCAGTCTGTGAGCTGCGACGGGACAGAAAGTGCCGGAACCATCAGTCTCTGAGGAAAGGAAGAGCGACACTCGGGTCATTTCTGAGCCTCCGTCACGTCTCCTCCTCCTCCTCCTCCTCGTCCTCGTCCTCACAGCCACCAGAAGCGGACGTAAACGATGAGCATGATGAAGAAGACGCCGCCGGCGGCCAGCTTGGCGTAGGTGGAGCGCGTGTTCAGGTATTTGGCGTCGCTGCGGTATTTCTTGGACAAGCTGGAAAGGTTACTGGCTTTCGAGTCCAAAGCTGGAGGTGTGGAAGAGAAGAAGGTCGAGTTAGTCAA
Organism: Platyallabes tihoni; assembly: GCA_030068045.1. Lineage (NCBI taxonomy): Eukaryota > Metazoa > Chordata > Actinopteri > Siluriformes > Clariidae > Platyallabes > Platyallabes tihoni. The sequence continues at coordinate 2,365,159 of JAQQZS010000039.1, read as the reverse complement.
GAACAACTCGAACAAAAACAAACAAATGGAACAAAACCCGCCGGCTTCACGCTCCTGACGTTAAACTCATCAGCCCGTAATCGCAGCTCGTCGTAACAATGAACAAAACCTCAGAGACTAAAAGTCCAGTAGTGTTTCTGTTTTTTTATGTTTCCAGCTTGTTTGTTTTCTGGTAGGTTGGTTTGTTATACAGTTTTTTTTTTTTACATTTGGTTTACAGTTTGTTTGTTTGTTTTCTGGTAGGTTGGTTTGTTTGCTTGATGGTCTGTTTTCTGGATTGTTTATTGGTTTGTTTTTGTTTGTAGTTCTTTTTTGTTGGTTTGTTTGTTGGTTTTGGTCTGAGTTGTTTGTCAGTTTTTTGTTTGTAACTTAATTTTTGTTTGTTTTGCAATTTGTTTTTGGTGGGATGGTCTGTTTGCCAGTTGGTTTGATTTACAGCTTGTTTTCTTGATTGTTTATCTGTGTTTTTTGTTTTTTTTCTGGTTTCTTGGTTATTTTTGTTTGTTTGTTTTACACTGTTTTCTGGTAGATTAGTTTGCTTGATGGTTTGTTTTCTGGATTGTTTATTGGTTTGTTTTTATTTGTTTTTCCTTTTTTTTGTTTTCCAACTTGGTTTCCAGTTTATTGTCTGTTTTCCAAATTTGTTTGTTTTCCAAATGCTTTTGTTTCTTTTTCTTTGTTGGTTGGTTTGTTGGTTGGTTTGTTGGTTGGTTTGTTGGTTGGTTTGTTGGTTGGTTTGTTTATCGGATTGATTTTGTTTTCCAATTTGTTTGTTGGTTTTGGTCTGGGTTGTTTGTCAGTTATTTGTTTGTCGGTTAGTTATTTTTTGCCTGTTTTCCGGTTTGTTTGTTTGTTAGTTATTTATTTTTTTATTCTGATTATAGTTTTTACCAGACAGGGCCTCTCCTCGCTGCAGCACCTCCTCGATGTTGGCCACCATGATCCTCTGGACGTCCTGCAGCTCGGTGTTGATGCTGCCCAGGTTCCTGCGAGCTCTGCTGTCGATGTACGACTTCTTGGTTTTCTGGATGTACGTGTCTGCGGGAATGTGAAGGCTCTCCGTTGTTACTCACATCAACGTATAAAGTTATATATACAGATCTATAAACGTTCCTGTCTTACCGAACTCGATGAAGGAGTACGGTCTGGACACGGTGTGAACCTTCTTCCCGTACTGCTCGTGGAACTCGGCATGGAGATCCTCCAAGTAGGCGAAGGCGAGCTTTTTGGAGAACGTGGCCTCGCAGAGCACCAAGTAACAAACCCCTTTCTCTATCAGGTAACTGTAGAGGAAACGGACAAACGGATCAGATTCAGTTTGATTAGACTCGGGAAATGACATCATTAATAAAACGATAGAGAACAGGAAGTGAGGACGGAGCGTGCACATCTGGGAGACGAAAAGACATGTGTGTGTGTGTGTGTGTGTGTTACTCACTGAAAGGTCATGGATCCAGCCTCCAAGGTGCAGCGTGTTGGACTTTGTTCATTAAGCTTCCGAAACAGCTGTTTGGCCTGGCTCTGATACTGCTGCATGTCTCGACCCATCTGCACCACACACACACACACACACACACACACACACACACACACACACGATTACACATGAGAGAGAGAGAGAGAGAGAGAGAAAGATAAATAGATACTCACACACCGTGAGACACACACTAAGAAACCACCAATCACATCCTGCTGTTTGATTCCTCTGACGTCACAGCAATTTGCCAAACTTAATTATATTAAATAAGGACGTGTGATTTTAACTGATTATCGTTACATTTATTTTTTTAAATGTTACAGGAAAAAGTCTATCATGTGTTACAGAGAAACCTCAAAATAATCTGACACTGGAGACTCCTTCCAGTGTTACATTAATATCTCCTTACACAGGAAATGCCTTAATTTGAAGCATCTGATGTACGTTGTTATAGAAACGCTAACGATAACGAGGGCATAGTGATCGATCAGAGCTGCTGTGACCAATCAGGATGCAGAATTTGAACGAAAGAGGAAAAAATAAATTGTCATTTCAGAAATGGAAGGGTGAAGGATGAACAGACAGACAGCGAGACAGACAGCGAGACAGACAGCGAGACAGACAGCGAGACAGACAGCGAGACAGACAGCGAGACAGACAGACAGACAGACAGACAGACAGACAGACAGACAGATAGGAAAAAAACAAACCAAACACAGGAATAAATAAACAAGCCGGAGCAGAGCGGTGCCTGTGTGATGAACTTTAAGGCGGTATGGGGGTTCAGTTAAAAAAAAAAAAAAAAAACTGTGCAGGGTGGAAATCAGAGCCGCCTTAAGCCGAGTTGTCGCTCACACACACCTGATCAAACACACAGAGCTTCACCGTAAACACATGACTCGACACGTCTAACTTTACACAACATAACGCCAAGAGTGCTTCAGGTGGGAGAGACTGCTTTACACACACACACACACACACACACACACACACTTACATTTATTAAATCTTCTTCTGCCATCCTTTCGCTATCTTCCTTCCTTTCTTTTCCCCGTTCACAATTCAATCTTTCCTTTCTCCGGTTTGTTCTTCTTACATTTATTCTCTTCTTTCAATACGTCCTCTCTTTCATAAGTTTTCATTCTTTTGCTTTCTTTCTCTCCCTCTCCTCTTTTCATAACTTCTGCTCTCTTCCTTGCTTTCGCACTTTTTGGTTTCTTGCATCTTTCTCTGTCTCTTTGCTTTTGATGTCCTTCTTACTTCTTTTTACTTTTCTGCTCTCTTTCTTTCCCACTCTTTTCATGATTGTGCTTTTTCACTCAAGTCATTCGCTTTCGCTCTTCCTTTCGTTTTTACCATTTTTTTACCGACTCCTTCAGTCCCTCCTTTTTTTTTTGCTTCTTGCGCTTTCTGCTCTCTGCCTTCCTTCCTTACTTTTAGATATAGAGAGAGTTAACCACACACACTTTTCGACCAAACAGAAACCTGGCACGGAGAACCAGCAGCTAAATTCATCTATGGCTTTCTTTGTTATCCTTCATAAATTTCTCCCCATCTCTCTTTCCCTCTCTCTAGGTGTCAGATTTCTACAGATGGTTCTCGTTAGCCCCCCCAACCACTGATTCTCACTCTGTCTCTTACTTCGTTCCTCCATCATTCCCTCTCTCCCGCTTTTTCCCTCCCTCTCCCCCTGACCTCCCCATGTCCAGTGGGTGTGGGGCGTGTAGGAGGGGGGGAAAAAAATCTCTCTTCATCCTGCATTTCTTCGGTCTCACTCTTTTCACGTCAACTCCTCCACCTTCCCAACTCCCTTAGACCTGAAATCTGAAAAAGCCATGCCATCTCACACACTCTCTCACACACACACACACACACACACACACACTATCTAATCACATCTGAAAGTCAAGCAGCACTTAAAACACTGCTGTGAATGTTAAAAACCGAGGAGGTTCTGAGGTTTCAAACATGACTGAGCATAAATTCCACTTGCTTTACCGCTCTTTCTCCATTTCTCTCTCCCTCTTTTGGTTCTTTAGCTTTTAATAAAGTCTGCTTTTTAAAGCTGCACAAACTTTCTTCCTAAAAAAGGTTAATTAAAGGCCTTTAGAAAAGTCAAAGTCTTTCTCATTCACTCCCTTATGTTTCTCCAAAAGGCTCTTATTTTTAGAAGTGCCCTTCGTTCTCTCCCTCCCTCCCTCCTTCCCCTCCGCTCCCCTCTCCTTACTTTCTGTGATTTCCAGTGAAGAATGGGAAAAAAACCACGACTGGGAAAACACAGAGTGGGGAGAAAAAAGCAGGGTAGAAAAGAAAAGACTAAAACCAAAGAGGGAATAGAGGAAAGAAAAAAAAGAAGAAGAAAAATGAGCAAGAAGAATGGAGAAATGAGAGCAAGTGGGAAAAAAACCCTATTTACAACGAAACGAAAAAAAACGAAAAAAGTAAGATTAATAAAGATAAAAGTTTGTAAGAGAAACAATAATTTAAAAAAAACAGGAAGGAACTGTGAAGAAAATGAAGAGTGACAAAATAGATAAGAAATTGTGATAAAGAGGTAGTGAGAAAGAAGGTTTGGGGTAAGCAACCGTCAATGACGCTGACACAAAGCACACTAATAATTTGTGTAAATACAAACAATTGTATTTTGTTTGTAAAACACAATTGAACAAAAGACTTCTATAAAAGTCTTTTTTTCTTGTCTCCATGTTAAATATATTTCGTGTTAAAATTCAATTATTTATTTCATAATAGCCTATTTTTTAAAATATATAAAACTAAATATCTAAAAAAAACAAGCAAACAAACAAAAACAAAAACAGAGTAAGCTGAGATCTTGACCAACGTTCAGGATCTAAAGCTCCCGTTGAGCAAAAGTCTAGTACAAGAGTTAGGTTCTAGATCTCTGCTTTAGGCAAAAGTGTAGTTATAGAGCAAAAGCCATGTACAGTTAATTAATGCACCTCTAAAACAAGGATCAGGATCCTTAAAACGCCACTTGAATGAGTCGTTTTAGAGAACGGACGAACGAATGAATGCACTAAGTAAAGTCTTGATTGATAATCAATGCTTAAGTCGAGTTCTAGAATAAAGCTCAACAACAGAACAACATACATCTGAATTGTAGAACAAACGCCGGGTAAGCCTCTAGAAGAATGAGCAGGTTCTTGCACTGCACTTCAATCAATGCGCTAAAATGTTGAACTCTGGTTCTAGAGCTTCCTTTAAATATTGTAGCTTAGTTCTGGAACAACTTTCAAGCACTAGCAGAAGATCTTTGCTTACATGTGTCATGACCTAGAACCTGGAAGAAGTATTGAATCTAGAAGTACGACCTCTGACAGACAACGTTTAAGTTCTAGAACTCTGCCTGAACTTGTTTTAGAACAATGATTATGCGATAAAACACTGACTAAAGCCATTAGGTTAATTCGACAATAACGGTCAGGTGCTGGAACTCCAATAGAATGCAAAAACGTGGATCTGGAAGTCAGGAGCAGTCAGTTTCTTGAGCTCCACTTCAATGATCTAGAACACCACTCACGGTTCTAGAACTCTACTTAAATGCCCTGGCGTAATTCTAGAACAAGGGTCAGACTCTAGACCTGCTTTATGCAGAAGATGATCAAGAACAACAGGTCATGGTTCTAGGTTAAAAGTTCTAAATATCTGCTAGAATGGATTAACTTGATTTCTAGAACTGTGTTTAGTTCCTAAAGGAATCTGTTAGATAAATTTTCGAACCGAGACGAAGTAGAACTTTACTTGAAGACACCGGCAGGGTTCTAGAAGACTGGAATGAGCAGGTTCTTGAACTCCACATCCGTGAGCGTACTGGCCAAGTTCTAGAACAAAAGTCATGGTCTTAAGTGTGCCAGGGCGTTTTCACATTAGGCACGACTGATTTATACCGCCCCCATAAATGATTGCTCCGCCCCTAAATGCGTGTTTTCATTCCCCGAAACAGCAGGTGGCGGTATGGACCTAGTTGGATTGCGAGCCATCATTTAACACAAAGAGAACCGATGCAGTAAAATACATAGCAGTGATAACACGTAGGGGGTGTGTAAGAGGTGAAGGCAAGAAACAGACTCACGAATGGTGTGAATGTCCCAGGCGAGGCGTGTGTGTGTGTGTGTGTGTGTGTGTGTGTGACAGATCATCTCCACTCTACCAGTGATTACCCCAACTCTGTGACAGACTAGCTGACACACTGCTCTGTGGCTTTAGAGTATGTTCGCTACATTCTCCACCAGTCTGTCAGGCTTCTGTCTGTGTGTCTGCGCGCGCGCGCGTGTGTGTGTGTGTGAGTGAGTGAGAGAGAGAGAGAGAGTTTCAGGAATTTAAAATGGGGCTGCCCCAGGCAGGTTGGTCTTACTGCCCAAGGACTCTGGCAACAATGAGTAACTTTCTCTGTGAATTTTCTTCACACACACACACACCTAGAAATGCATAACTTGCAGCAAGCTAATGCAATGTTCTAATTTCTAAGTCTGAAATGTGTGTGTGTTGGGGAATTATGCAGTGTCTGTTCAAGGTTAAAGTGTTTATATTAAGTGTGTGTGAGCAAAAAGCAGGGAGAGAATGGAAAATAGCGGGGATTTTGCAGGGTGTAGTGTGTGTGTGTGTTTCTGCGCTTGAGTAAATCTCGGCCCTGCACGCTCCACTGCACCCCTCTCTCTGCTCTCCTCTCTCATACACACTCGCTTTTTTCTTCCTTTATTCTCCCCTGCTACTTATTCTGAACTAAAGTCACATCTGTTTGAAAGAAAGAAACAAAGAAAAGAGAGGACGAAAGAGAAAAAATGAACGAAGTACAACAAAAGAACCATGTGGCGAGATGAAGAGATGAATAGATGGTGAGAGTAAACAGAAATGAGATAGAGAGAGAGACAGAGAGATCTAAAGAAAGAAGGGAAAAATGAATAAAGAGAGAGAGGGAGAGAGAGAGAGAGAGAGAGAGAAAGTGGTAAACAGACAGAAAAAGAGTGGAGAGAGATGGTTAGAGAGAGATGAATACAGAGTTTAAAAGCGAGAAAGAGGAGGAGAGAAAAAACAGAAAAGTGTTTGAAATAGCAAGAGAGCAAGATAAAAAAAGACAGATAAAGCGAGAGAGTTTAGAAAGATACAGAGAGAGAGAGACACACACACTCTGTGTGTTTATGTGACGTTGTGTTAGTCTGACTGAAACCAGACTAAATCAAATGTCTCCGAGTCAAACAAACACACACACACACAGACAGGCACACGCACAGATATCGCGGCTCCTCCTGTGTGTGTGCGTGTGTGCGTGTGCGTGTGCGTGCGTGTGCGTCTCAATCAGACACAGGGATCGTTCTAGATGCTCTGCACGCGCTCCACAGCTCCTAGGTTTTGACCTGGAAGTCGATCAAAATACATGACACAAAAGAAGAAGCCGCAAATGTAACGTCTGCCTCCAGATAAACAGAACTGCCAGAGACAGTTTTGTACAGCTTGTATGAAAGTAAAGCGTAATCGTACATTGTATACACTGTATGAAGCGTACAGTGCTGTGAAACAGTTTATATTAAAGTTTGCCACCAGCTAACTAGTTTTATGTTGATTCGGTCTGTGACGTAACAGGTCCAACAGTAACAAGCTGAAAGAGAGCACCGTCGCCACCTATGGTAGTGAAGTCAGACCTGCGGTCAGTAAACCGATTCCCTCAGGAGTGTACGCTGGGATTGTTCAATGGGCTAAGCGAGATCCAGCCGCAACTCCATCTTACTGTACACACTAATGTACTGACAGGATAAAGAGAAAGTTCAAAAAGGATTAAAAGCAGGGTTAAAGGAGAGAGAGAGAGAGAGAGAGAAAGGTTAATATGGAGATGGTGACAGCTAAAAAGACAAAAAGATAGATAAAGACTTTAAAAAACAGAAAAGAAAAACAAAGTCAGAGAGAGAGAGAGAGAGAGAGAGAGAGAGAGAGAGAGAAAAAAGCTGGAGATAAAGACAGGGTTAAAAAAAAGAAAAAGAGACAGATAGATAGAGACTTAAAAAAATTCACAGAGATAGATGAATAGAGAGAGTAAAGCAAGAGGTAGTGAAAAAGGAGGGAGAGAGTTAAAGGAGAGAGAGAGAGAGGAGAAAGAGTAAGAGTGAGTAAAAAAAAGATGGAGATGAAGTTAAAAAGGCAAAAAAGATATGAGAATGAGAAAACCGAAATTTTTTTTTTTTTTTTAAAGGGGGGGGGGGGGGATGAGAAATACAAAGTCAGAGAGAAAAAACAGACAGATCGACAGTTAATAAGAGAGATAGATGTATATAGAGAAATAGTTAAAAAAAAAAAATACAATAAAGTGAAAAGGGCAGCATAAAGTCAGAGAGAGAGAAATGATTGACAGAATGATGAAGGGAGAAGGCAGTGTCGGTAATTCCTAAGTCTCCCCTAAAAACCCTCCATCAACAACATCCTGTCTCGTATTACATTCTCTCTCTATCTATCTATCTATCCTGCAGGCAAATTCTACATGTCAGATCACACAAAAACCTTTACTCACTCCCCTTTCTCTCTCTCAGTCGTGGGTGGAAGGGGAGAGAGAAAGAGCTGGGGAGGAGGAGGAGGAGAAGGAGGGAGAGAGTGATAGAGAGAGGAGCGAGTTGTTTGAGGATGAACGAGTATAAGAACAGGGTGGGGGGGGCTGGGAACTAATAACGATTTAAACAAATGCTTCAGTCTGAGAACAACGCCGGTTTGTTTCTGGCAGACAAATGAAAGGGAAAAAAGAGAGAGGGGAAAAAAGTTCTGGCCACTGAAATGCGGCATATGTGGGTGCATAAGTATTCGCCCCATAGAGCTAATCTTGAATACTATATTTATGTAACCATGCAACCAATAAATAGGAAAAAAGTACAAAAACAAAAAAATGACCAACAGCATGAAAACAAAGTCCCAGATTGTTTTGCGGCTTCGCAGAACATTCCTTAACGTTCTAGAACATTCCTGGACACTCTAGAACCTTTCTAAAGATCACATGGTGTCGGTTTGTGCATGGATTGTGCCATTTTGCAAAACTCTATCGAAATGCCACACTCATGTCACTCCCGATGACACATTCATATCTCACACACACACAGGTTTGGTTCGCACACCCTGGTTATAGGCCTGCAGTCGAAACCGGTTCTGCTGCTCACCCTCTTTTCCTCTCTCTCTCACACACACCCATCCTCTGACACACTGCTCTTCCTGTTCTAAGCTCTCACTGGCAGCAAAGAAAAAAAAAAAAGATAAGACAGGTTGGTGCTCTCGGGTGTCGGCTCACCTACACAGAGAAAAAAAAACAACCAGACAGACACCTGTGTGTTCATTTGTTCCAATAAGAACACGAACACACACACACACACACACACACACACACACACACACACACACACACACACACACTTCTGTTGTCAACTTCAGCTTATTTATTAAATTTTTTATTTCGTTTCCTCAATTTTTTGAGTTTAAAAAATTTTATGTCTTGAGAAACATAAGGTTTTAATATGCTGTCTTTGCTCTATACTGCCCTACAGGAAGTGACATCACAGGCTACAGAAATATATACAGTATATAAACTATATAAAAATATGTAAAAAATTATATTTGTATGCCATTTACCAAAAAAAAAATAATAATAATTATATATATATAATTTTTCAATTTACATTTATTTTTTATGTTAATTTATTTTATATATAAAATAAATTAACATAAAAAATAAATGTAAATTGAAAAATATTATAAATTAACAAAAGAAACCGAAAAAAGGAAAAATGTAAATAATATATTAATTAATTATATACAAATTTATTAAATATAAAAAAATACAAATTAACAAAAAAGATTGTAAAAAAATTTATGAAAAAAAAATTATGATTTATTTATTTATTTATTAATTATCATAAATAAATAATTAAAAAATAAAAAGATTAAAAAAAAAAGAATAAAACGACCAAAAGTTGGAGTGGACAATCCCTGAGACCAAACATTTAAATATCTTAAAATGCCCTTTTCTAACATTAAGAAAATTATACTGTAGTTCAGTTTAAAGAAACTTTCCAATGTTCCAATTTTCTCCCCTAATTTAGTCGTGGCCAATTCCTCCCCGTCACTAGGGGCTCCCACATTAAGGCTACCA
>JAQQZS010000039.1:2339224-2352937 GCA_030068045.1 Platyallabes tihoni | reverse complement strand
CCGTGATGACGGCTATCTAAATTACGCAGCCCACTGCTCCTACCCGTATTCCATACAAATCCCGCCCTCCTTCCCTATGATTGGTTAAAATCATCAGGAATCGATGCGTATAGGCGGAGCAAGAGCTCCCAGCCAATCGTAGTACAGAACTCCCTAGCGTATAACCCAATCACAGCGCAGAAGGAAAAGTTGCCCAGAATACGATTAGGGAAAAAAGATGACAAGTTGTCAACGACTGTGGACTCGATGAGCTGGCCGGAAATACGTGCCCGTATATTGTGTTGCTCTATTATATGTCCGTAGGGAAAGCGTTCTTATTAAGGACAAGTGTAATTAGTTCCGGTTACGTGTAGTCTTTATAACCCAGAGCATTTTAGCTATTATTTTTTTTCTTTTTCTTTTTTATTTTCTTTTAAAACTAAACATATATAGGGCTCAGGAAGGTGCAGTATATATAAGTATAAGTATATAAGTGCATGCAGAGTGACATGATCCATGGAGGCCCCACCCTGAAATCCACAGCTCAAGTGGCACAACTCAAACCAATACTGGGCATAATGTTTTTCATGGTACAGTTATAACCATGGAAGTCCCAAAATATCACACAGGCATATAGTAAACACACAATACACATGCCAAGGCCACCATGACATTATAACCAGTCAGTTCTCAAGCAGGAATAACAATAAGTCTTGAGTCAAGAATAAACCCTAACTCAGGACCTCTACTGTGCACCTCTGGGAACCCTAAAACTTTTACAGGTTTGGAATAACAAGCTTCATTCTCCTCTCTCTCAGTGTGTCAGGAAGTTGAACAGAAACAAAGTCAAATGTTTTCCAGACAGAATAGGGATCTTGTGACGAAACAGACTCGGGTTTGTAGTAAGGAATACTGAGTCACTGTGAAAAATAAAATCAAACAAAGCTGATGAGCCAAGGTAAGTTTCCCCAAAGGATTTCCTTTAAGAATTGTATTTGTGAAATAGATAGATGAAATAGATGATGTTCACTGGTGCACAATGATGTTCATCATATAGATAAAAGAGGAGACCGGACCTGCATCTACCTTAGAAGAAGCCCCCATATTTTTGTCCTTCACACAGCAAGAGATACCGCGAGCCTGGCATCAGACGGCACATAAACACCAGCACCCAAGCTGAGATCCACATAGTTCTGGAAACCATAGTGCTGATGCAATATGATGACTTAAACCGAGCTGACTATGCAAATTACACTCTAACAGAGCTAAAAATGAGAAATATATATATACTCTCTCTCTCTCTCTCTCTCTCAGTGGTGTGATGTTTTGTCTAAAAGTCAAGCTACTGTTTATTTTTCTAAACCTGATACATGTCCTTATTCAGCTTCTTATTTTCAGTATTCCAAGGTTTTAAAAAAAATTTTGAGACGTGTAATTTAACATTTATTGAAGGAGTCTCCAGTGTCATTGTTTCGTAAAAAATCAGTAGGTTTTATATGACAATAGTCGACCCAACAGCAGATCACATTTTGATCACAACTTTTCTTTGTCTTTTTAACTTCAAGCAAGGCTAAAGATAGACTGAGATGAGCAACTGATTGTTCTGAGCTGCTACTCTATAATAAAGGGTTCACGTGAGCCTTGGTGGTCTGGAACGACCGGAGTTTCAGTACCCAGTAATTTCGAAAGAGGGGATGTTGATGTTGCAAATTTGCTGCTTGTATGAGTTACGTTTATCACCAAGGTTTGGTCACTGCAGTCATCTTTTTAATTGTGATGTGTGATCGTTTCTGTCTCATCAAGGCATCATCATAGAGCAACGATTTAACGGACAGAGGTTTAACAGAAGTTAATGTTTACGGTGAAAGTAAAGCAGCTGCGTTGGAAGGTATCTGGGAAGGAATATACAGTATATGTGTGTGTTTGCATTTCTAAAAAAGTAATAAAGATAAGAAATTTCTGATGCAATTGTCAACATGATCTAGTATGAACTACAATTCAGTGTAGCACCTATTTTAACCACAAGATGGGACTCATGGAGTTGATTGACAATATCATCAACAACATTGAGGTTACTATGGAGGGTGTTTTCAAATTTGAAGAGGTTAATGTTAGCAGCAATACGCATTAACTTCTATAAACATGACTCAAAGGTCAAAGACATGACTGTGAGTACAGGATGTGGCGTGATCCAATATTCAGATTTAATATTCAGAATCTCAAAGATTCATGATTCAAGAGATTTAATTTGCCATTCGTACACATATGATTGCTTTGGAGTCACTCACTCATACCACTTTATCCTGTATACAGGGTCTCGAGGGGCCTGGAGCCTATCCCAGGAGACTTAGGGCATGAGGTGGGATACACACTAGACAGGGTGCCAATCCATCATAAGGCACACAGACACGTATAGTACACACTCACTCACACCTAATTAGGATGTTTTTGGACTGTGCGAGTAAACCGGAGTAAAACCCACCAAGCATGAAGAACTTGCAAACTCCGCATACATAGAGCTGAAGCAGGAATCAAACCCTGGAGGTGCGAGGCAACTGTGCTAACCACTAAGCCGAAATACTGCCCTTCTCTGAGTCAGAGATAAAAAAGAAAGATACCAAAAGTACAAGAAGGGGGCATTATGACTTCAGCACTATTAAAACAGCATCATCAGAGCGATGGCGATGACGTCATAGTGCTTGGGCCCTAATAAACATATAATACAGGAATAAATAATAAAAGGATTTATGCTATAAGATTATATATATCACACTATAACATTATCTAGTACTGTAGTGTACTGTGGTATGTTTTAATCATGATCTCAAGATAATTTTCAAACTGCACTTTGTCTTGACGGTTTAACTGCACTTTTGATGTCACCGTTTGAAAAAATTTTTATATTCCAATAAATTTTTGATAATAAATCAGTAAAAAATATTAACTCATGCACACGTTCAGTGTTTATAGGACCGAGCCTTTATATGTCCTTTCTTTTGGCATCAGTCTGACTGTGGCTGTAATGAAGCTGTTATAGGAATGTGCTTTGTGTTTGATTATACTGTACTTTCTGTGGCGCCTGAGGTTGTGTGTTTGTACATGAACAGGGCTGGTGTTTGTCCCTGAGAATAATTTTTTTCTTTTTTACTTTTTTTTTGTTTGTTTGTATAAATTTTCTATGGACAGGAGGTCATGCATCCTTTATGAGACCATAAATCACCAATTAACAAACAGGACCTCAGTCCTGACACCTGATTCTTCTCTGGAGTCATTTTTATCCCTTAAAGAATCAGTTTGGGAAATGTTATTTTTTCTTTGTTTTGTGTTTACTGTAAGTGAGGAAAAATGGAGAGACGGGTATCTTAATCAGTTTAACGAGATACTCAGGATGTAGGCACAATAAACAGGGCTTAGGGTTAGATAAGGACCAGAATAAAGGAAGACTTTATTCTTTATTTTATTTTTAAAATATTTAAAATATAAAACTTCTGAGGCAATGCATTTATTTTTTTTATTGAATTTATATTTTGGAATAAATGATTTGATGCTGTAACGCATAGATACAAAGGTACAGTAATAAATCATTTGTATACAGATTAAAGGTTTGAAACCAAAGAGATGTGTGTGTGTGTGTGAATGTATGTCCTAATTGAAATTTTGTTTCACACACTCATAACGGTCACAGCAGGTCCCCGGGTGGCCGTTGCCCTTCTCGACAACTTCAGGAAGTTCCCCCAGGGGGCAGTAATCGGGTTTTGGAGGACAGGTCTGGAAGTCGCAGGTGCACATAGCAGAGATAATAGGGCAACACTGCCCAGGTTTAGAGTGGGGCTGAGTGATGAAGGAGTCTGCTGGACAAGTGGGAAGGGGAATCTCAAGACAGGATGTGTTATTACACCCAGATTTCTCTGAGAGAGAGAGAGAGAGAGAGAGAGAGAGAAATTTCAATTAACATAGGATCAGTAAGCAGCTTAAGAGTAAAATTTCTTTAGGAAAACAATGCATTCTCACTCAGTATTTTACAGCATTCGGGCTCGTAGAGTTGTTTTCTGTAAATACACGGCATCATCTTGCACACACACTCGCAGTCCTCAACCATACAACGCCACTCCATACACTGGGACACGGGTCGCGCTGGTTCGATAGGTTTGTTTTCATCATAGGGGTCATACATCAAGTCCGCTTCAAGGAAAAAGTTTAGGATTTAATACATTTAGAAAGATTACCAAAAAAAAGCATCAGAAGTTACTTGGTTGAAGTTAGAAGTTATTAGAATTCAGACTTGTGTGAGGCAGTATGGAGTGTTGAATGTGACAATGTTAAATAAATAAATGTCATGAAAATAATAATTAAAAGTACAATTGCTTGAATAAATGCCATTGCACTGTACATCGACTCACCTCTACGGTACTGATGACAAGAGCAACTTGTACAACATAAACTGTACATATCACATTATTCACTGTCACTTTACGCACACATACTGAACACTGTCATACATACACTGAAAATTTGCACAGTCCATCTCTTTTTCTTATTTTAAATTGCCAGTTTGCACCCTGTTTTTTCTATATAGAATCTGCAATACTGTATTAATTTATTTATATAAGTTACAGTTACAGTCCTTCCCCTTCCCCCTTATTACTGTTTGTGGAACCTGCTGCTGCTGCAACACAATAATTTAGTATACAGTATATAAAGTATATCTATCTAACGATCTATCTTTGTTTAGATAAGTCAGGAAACGTTTAGAAACTTTTTTTTTCCATCCTGATTCACCCCTTCTCCACTCCAGGTCCACATTCATGGTAATTGGGGAGTGAAGCTGGATATGAAGGGGACCTTTTTTTTTTTTTTTTTTTATCTATGCAATTCTTTCAAAGCTGTTCATCATGATATGTCTTGTTTTCTGCTCAGGGGAAATAAGCCTCAATCTTATATGTAAAAAAAAGATTAAAAGTTCAGAAAAACATTTTAGGAAAATCTCAGAAAAGTAATAGCGCATGATTCCACCTGAGGGCGCATGAGAGGCTACCAGTCCCTACCCTACTAATAATGGCTAAAGCTTAAAAAGAACAATAATATGATTGCGTAAAAGCAAAAATAATAATAATGAAATAATAAATAAATAATGAAATAATAGTCATAATAATAATAATAAAAAGAAACATAATGTACTGTAATTTGTTGGAAGGATTGTCTTTAAAGATTTTACTTGTAATAAAAAATCTCACTTTTCAAATCTACATGATTTAGTCGTTGATTTATTTTTGTAGTTTTTTTTCTTTTTCTTTTTTAGACCTAAAAAAACAATATTATCGATTATTATATTAAATTACACAGATTATTTTCTGTGTATATGGAAATAAAATTTGGTATTCCACAAGTCTCTATCCATGGCCCAATTCTGTTTTTTATTTATTGATTCATAAACTTGGCCACATGCTGCATGTAGGTGGAAAGTTGAAGTTTGGAAATGTAAAAAAAAAATACGACATAAGACGTTAAAATGTAAAGATGTAATAATCTGTTTACTGCTGATGCTATGAGCGGCCATGTTGGAAAACAAGTTCTTACCTTTAGCTGAATGTACGGTACCAGTCAAACGTTTGGCCGTACCTCAACTGGGAATTAAGTGTGTTACATGAACATGTGAGTGTTTAACTGTGTGTGTGTGTGTGTGTGTGTGTGTGTGTGTGTGTCTCACCCATTAGAATTTTATGGCAGGCTTCATAGGTGCTATATGAGAATGATGCATCACAGGCCTGGTCTGTATAACAATCACAATTTCCAACATGCACGTTGCAACCGTATTTAACAGGACAAAGATGAACAGGGAAGATCTTTCTAAGATGTCTTGGCACCGCTGGAAGAGAGAAGAAGAGAACGAGAGAGTGAAATAAAGAGAGAAAGAGTGACAGGAATAGCAACAGTGACTGAGCAGAATTAATGCAGAGGGATAAAATTTGAAATTAATATGAAAAATATCACTTTATTTTCTTTTTTGTCCTTTTAAAAGCACTTGATGCAGTAAACGTGGTGTGAGTGTATATGTACAGGATAGTGATAAGTGAGGATACGTTACCTTTGCACACGCCTAACTGTGGAGGTGTGACCGGTTCGAGCCCCACAACGACGGCGCAAACCAAATCTGAATCACAGTTACCATATCTCCAGCTCGGCCCACCGCACACCTCGCCTTTTCGCTTGGGGCAGTGTGAACAACACCCACACGGATCGGTCACGAAGCGGCTATGACAGGAACTGCGCCACGGTGGGCACTCGACCTCGGAACAGTTACAACCTACACCTCCTGAGAAACGGAGCAGCCACACATGAGAAACATGTGCACATTACAAGTCATAATGTTGCTGTGGAAATAAAACATGGTCATAAATCGAACCCCGACACGGAGCAGTTAAACTAATTACAGAAATAAACAGACCGTCCGTAACCTCTGAATGTGTTTGTGGCCACTTACTGGAGCACACTCCTTCAGCGAAGAATAAAATGGGATGGCGTTCGATAGGCTGACAGATAAGACCAGAATCACACGCGTCCACAATGGAGCCTCCACATTTTTCTCCTTCATTCAAGACGCGCCCCGAGCCTGGCACCAGGAGGCACGTAAACACCAGCACCCGAGCCGAAATCCACAAAACGCTCGACACCATAGTGCAGATACAACACGATGACACACACTGTAAAGCAAAGGCCACTGAGGTTCACTCTTAAACTGATCCAGGTATGCAAATAAAAATGTGTTGTTCTGCAACTCACTGGTCAAAACGCTTTCCAGATTCTGCTTCTCTCTCTCTCTCTCTCTCTCTCTCTAAATCAGAAACAGTTTGCCTTGGCATGGTGTTTGAAAATTTCTCAAACACAGGGATTACTCAATCTGCTGATATTTTTGGAATTGAGAGTGCAGGAGAGAGAGAGAGAGAGAGAGAGAGAGAGAGTGTTTAAGAAGGTTGTCAGACAATTAATTATGCGATTAATTATGAGCGTCTAGAACAGGGGTCGGCAACCCGCGGCTCCGGAGCCACATGTGGCTCTTTTAACCTTCCGCTGTGGCTCCTTGTGGCTTTGGGAAATAAATAATGAGTATTTAATTTAAATTAATTCTACATTTATGGTGATCTTGTAACATTAAAATAAAAACATGTTTAATTTTTTGTCCACTGATGTGTGACACCCGCCGGACCAGCAATTCATAAATGCAACACACTATAGTTTTTTTTAAATACGTACATGGCATAAAGGTGAAAAAAAAAAAAAAACGTGTACAAGTTGTTCATTTGTCAGATGATTTTGTCCAACATGATGAAATCTACAGGATTATTAATGCTTTTTATTTTGGCTTTCCTATTTCAAAATCATTTTGATATCAATGTTTAATGTAAATTGTTTCTTGGAAACTACAGTACAAGTACATTTTTTAAGACGTTTGGAACGGGCCTCGGAGTTTATATAACTGAGAGAAGATGTTCATCAGACTTACAGCTGAGTGCTAGGGGTTAAGCTACTCTAATTTTAATAAGACAGCTAAGTAATATATATATATATAAAGCAGTACAATAAAATAAACAACAGTAGAAAACTTACAGTGCCTTGCAAAAGTATTTATACCCCTTCATACTTTGCCACGTTACAACCACAAACCTAAATTAATTTTATTGGGATTTTATATGATAGACCAACACAAAGTGGCACTTTATTGTGATAGATATTTTTTACAAATAAATATCTGAAAAGTGTTGCATGCATTTGTATTCAGCCCCCCTGAGTCAATACATGGAAAGCCACTTTTCACTATAATTACACTCTTTTGGGATGTGTCTCTACCTGCTTTGCACATCTAGAGAGTGAAATTTCCTGTTCTTCTTTGCAAAACATCTCAAGCTCAGTCAGATTAGATTGCCGTGAACAGCAACTTTCAAGTCTCGTCACAGATTCTCAGTTGGATTTTGGTCTGGACTTTGACTGAGCCGTTCTAACACGTGAATGTGCTTTGGTCTAAACCAATACATTGTAGCTCTGGCGGTATGTTTAGGGTCGTTGTCCTGGAAGTCACTCTGGTTAAGAGCGTCTGACAAATGCCTAAATATAAATGCTGAAGAAAAGCATCCTCACAACATGATGCTACCGCCACCATGCGGTTGTTAGCTTTCCGCTACACATAGTGTTTTGCATTTAGGCAAGAATGTTTAATTTTGGTCTTAACTGACCAGAGCACCTTACTCCACATGTTTGCTGTGTCCCCAACTGCAAACGGAACTTCTTCCATAAAGCCCAGATTTGTGGATTTCTCTGATTAATGCTCTCCTCGCCTGTCAGTTCACCATGTCTTGGTAGGTTTTCAGTTGTGCCGTACTCTTTCCATTTTTGGAAGATGGATTGAACAGTGTTTCGTGAGATGTTCAAAGCTTGGGATTTTTTTTTATAACCTATATTTTAAACTTCTCCACAACTTTATCCCTGACTTGTCTGGTGTGTTCCTTGAGCTTCATGATGTTTGTTCACTAATGTTCTTTAACAAACCTCTGAGGGCTTCACAGAACAGCTGTATTTACACTGAGAATTAATTACACACAGCTGGAGTCTATTTACTCATGAGGTTCCACTGGATTTTAGTTAGGGGTATCAGAGTAAAGGGGGCTGAATACAAATGCACACCATATTTTTCAGATTTTTATTTGTAAAAACATTTGAAAACCATTTATCATTTACAATTATGTTGGTCTGAAACATAAAATCCCAATAAAATACGTTTACGTTTGAGGTTATAACATGGCAAAATGTGGAAGGGCACAAGGGGTATAAATACTTTTGCAAGGCATTAATTAAACCTTTTTAGTATTTGGTATTATTATTATTATTATTATTACTACTACTACTGCAGAAACATATGAAATATTTATGAAATAAACTTTTTTTGTTTATTTCATACATTTATTTCATAATGAAAAAATGCATTTTAATTTATCACACTGGACAAAATGAAATTTCTATAAGCGTGTTACAAAGATTTTTTTTTAAATCTCCATTATAAATGATAAATGAATAAATGCAAAATGTATAACATGCTAAATACACACAGTTACATGAAGACAGTTCACACAGGTTCATTGTCAATCATCACTTCTCTGGCCGAGAGATTTAAAAATTTATACATTTATTTATAATTTATTATTATTATTATTATTATTATTAATTATTATTATTATTATTATTATTTTTACAGTTTATTGAGTTTATTTTGTTCATGGAAAAAAAGTATCAAAACTCATACTGAGGAAGGTTTAGCTGTGCAGTGAAATTCCCGTCTCTGTGTGCATGGAGTTTGTATGTTCTCCCCGTGCTTGGTGGGTTTCCTCCATGTACTCCGGTTTCCTCTCACAATCCAAAGACATGCAGATTAGGCTAATTGGCGTTCCCAAATTGCCCGTAGTGTATGAATAAGTGTGTGAGTGTGTGTGCCCTGTGATGGATTGGCACCCTGTCAATATAGACGACGAGTGAGTGAGTGAATGTTTTAAGCCAGATGAAACCATGCTAATGATCTAAATGATCATTGTGATAATTCCATTGCAGAATAAACTTCACACTTTGTTATAACACACATTTCTTTTGCACATTTACCCCACAATAAAATCCCAAACTCACTCTCAGCTGGTTAATTTATGTTGCTGTTGTTGCTAACCCTAGTTATATTTAAAGTTCAAGAGAAATTATTTTTAACCGTTCGTGATGGGCGATGTTTCCCAAACCCTAGAAAATAAAACCAACCTAAAGTGAAGTATTTGAATATTGCAGAATCAGTATTCAGGCCACTGTTTCACAATACGTTGGAGAAGAAGAAGAAGAAGAAGAAGAAAAAAAAAACCTAATAAGCTAGTGGTCCCAGTCACCGATCAGGAAACGTCACAGAAAACTCACCCTCGACTTGAAATTCCCACCTGCCATAGATTTTACACAGCATCAGAAGTACGACAGTAAAACTTCTTATGTTTAAATGTGTCTGAGGACGGAAACAAACTACACACCATCACTACACAAGAGTAGGTGCTCTTCATAATTGGGAGAATCATTTTGGTGAATTGGTATTAAGGGGTTAACACACTGAGTTATTTCTCAAAAGGGTAACCCTTTGTGTTCAAACACAACGCTTCTTTAAAACATATTTGTTTCATTCAATTTCACATTTCATTTTTAACAAAAAACAAAAGCAGAAGGTTTAGTTTGATCTGGATATCAGAATAATAAAATTCGAGACAATTTAATCTACAAACCTACATATTTAGATTTGAAAAAATCTTATTAAAAGAAATACTAAAAAGATTAACAAATCTGTGTATTAAACTCGTTCTGATTCTTGATAAAAGTTTAGAAAAAAGCTACTTTATTTAATAAATGGTTATATGCTGTATGTGAACTTACTTTGTATATATGTGTATGATGTACAGTACGTGGTTAATCAACAGTCCCTTCAAATTAGTACAGTACTATTAAACTGTGTGTTCTACACACCACAGATTCCTTGAGAGAAAGAAACCATGTTCCTGTGTTCATCAGGTCGATACACTATTCATTCATTCATTCATTTTCTATACCGCTTAATCCTGTGTTCAGGGTCGCGGGGATTCGATACACTAAAATAATAAAAATATTAAGTTACAGGTTTTGTACGGAAGTGAATAGATGCGATCGTGCCGATATTAGTCTTTACGTGCGGGACCATGACGTCCCGTGCGTCCCCAGCACGCCTGATTTGTGTGTGTTATTTAGGACACGCCCCCATGTCCTGTCGGAGTTTCTTGACCACATCCTGAGCTTGGTCTGAGGGACACTGGAGCAGCGGCAGCCTCGGGGGACCCATGGGCAAACCGGAGCACAAACTCATCATCTCCTTATTCATGGACAGGTTGAAACCTAGAGGAAAGTCAGAAGACAAATAAACACTGTAAAAAAAAGTTTAGTATTAAATTTTGAAGGCGTATAATCTTTGACCTTCTTACCCAGACTGTTTGCGTAAGTCAAGACGTCCTGCAATTTAAACTGATAAGAGACGTAAAAAAAAAACAGATTAAGTAAAGAAAGGAAACATAATCAAATATGTTATAACCAAATGATGTTTTACAGTTACTGCCCAGACTGTGATTATTATGATTCACAGTATTTACAAAAGTCTTGAGCCCCCTCATGTGTTCATTTTAAATCAAATTATAGGTTGTAGATTAAATGAAAGAAATGGGAACAAATGTTTTACTGCGACAGGCTGAAAAGTGCCTAAAGATACAATAAAATAAATTGCTGTTTATGTAACAGCCTCAGCAGCGACGTCATTTCCCCTCTCGTCTGTTCCAACAACTCAGCATTCAGCATCACCAGTACACTAATCACCAGCCTGATCATTTGTCATCATCTGCACATGTGTCTCACTGGGTCAGAACTTAAGTTAGATGTTAAAAAAATATGAAAATTGAAAAAACTGAAAATATGTGAGACGAAAAAAAAAATTCTGGAGAACTATTCCTCAAGACTACATTAAAATATGAGAAAGTTTGGCTTTTTGGAAGCAAAATATAAAGAAATGAGTGGAGGCCAAGACTTTTGCACAGTACAGTTTGGCCCCGCAGTTTTGACTGTTCCAGGAGCACGGTCATGACTTTTAACTTATAGACTTATACGCCTTTGACACAAATATACAATGTAAAGCATACTCTACCAATCCACTTGACTAAATCTCTGTCCCCTTTCCCCACACTGCCACCATGTGGCCAAAAACTGTAACCGCACCTTTAAATCCCGAGGGGAATCCCGAGCCATTTTGTCTCAGAGCTGTTTTCCACTGTATTGGACTGTGAACTCTTTCTCGTTCAGGATTTTCCAAATTTAGAATTATTGACCGTGAGGACAGCTTTACAGGAAAGACATTTTCTATCATCGTACTTCCGAACTGATTCATTGAAACAGGTGAGGCCGAATGTTTTCATACATACATTACATGCAATATACCGGACTTCAGACATCTTATACATTCACTTACACACTGAAAATATTCTATATAATTGTAAATATTAGTATCTGGTGCACTGCAGTGCCTATTATTTGTACAATACACCTGAGCTACACTTCCACGATTTGTTCGCATCTATGAATACTTGTAGAACCGCCGTCTGTTTGTATCTGCGGAAAATTTGTAACTCGAATGTTCGTAAGTCGGGGACGTCCTGTACTGTGTATATACTATAGGTGAGTGTAAATGGACTGAGACACACCTGGAGATTTTGTGCGAGAGCGAGGTCTCCTTTTTCGAAGGCACTCAGCATCTTGTTCATGAAGTCACCCACGTAATTGTACGTACTGCAGAGGAAAGGCACGGGGAATGGAAAAAATGTGATAGTCAAGAAACGTATATATGTACATTAATGATGATATCATCTTTAAAAAAAAAAAGGAAAGAGACAACGGTGGACGCACGACCCGAGCATATTAAAAATAAATCTATTAAAAGAATAAAATATATATCAACAAAAATAAAAATAGTAACACACTACATCCACGTATGACTACATCCTTATTCATTTTATTTTTAGGATCTCTCCATACTTGTTCGGCTGATTAATTTTAACTTTTTCTCTTGCTGTTTATTAAAAAATACAGCCTTCTAACAGACCATCAAAAATTATCGATAATTATTGACGGAGACTAAAATGAAAAAATAAAATGATGATGATGATAGATTTTTGGCCATAACACCCAGCCATAATTCCTACATGGAATAATAGTGTTTATAATAATAATAAGTCCAGAATTATGAATTAATTGCCATTAATTCTTAATAAATAATTATTGGCACCCTTAATAAAAAATAAGCAAAAAAACATGTATGTTCAAGATTTAAACATTTTTCCTTAAATATTTGGAGAAAATGCTGTTTATTCAAACAATAAAAACAATTCCTGCAAAAAAAAAAAAAAAGGGAAAAGTTGATTTTGTCAAAAACATATACAAAACAAAAAAATTATTGGCACCAGGAAATCTGTAGACAAAAGCAAACAACTAGAGGAGTTCATTATAGATTATGTTACAGCAGGTTTTACTGCCACCACATTCATATTCGCTTTAACTTTAAAGAAACTACCAAATCTAACAATCTAAAAATTTATTCTGAATTCATCACCAGATTAGTTTTAGTTTACTGACCCCAGTGTAATTTTTAAAGCAAGTACAAAAACCAAAAAAAATAAATAAATAAATAAAAGATTCAGACCTCCCCACCGCACCGCTGACCCCCATCGCCAAGCCTCCTAGCACTTGCTAAGGAAAAACACAGAACAATATTAAAAAACAAATCTTTTTGCATTCATTAAATTTCCATAAATGTATTGTTGCAAAGATGCACAAAGAAGCCCAACCTCGTCCACTCCGTAAAGGACGGACCAGCCGCGAGGACGGCAATAACTGACACATTGTGCCAGATCTCTTAGATCCAGTCCGCTGAACTTCAGCCCCCGGAACGAGGGAATCTTCTTCTCAATGCCCTCCAGGACCTCCCTCATGTTCACTACGAGGAGAGAAAACAGACGAGCGGTGAATAATAGCAAGGAGGAGATGGTGAAATAAAGAAGACGTAAATAAGTGAGAAGATATTCGGGGGAAATTGGGCTACTGTTGGTCGAAGAAGGAGAGGAGGAAGGCGTGTTCGAAAGCAGAGAGAGAAAAGGAAAG
>JAQQZS010000039.1:2302140-2315967 GCA_030068045.1 Platyallabes tihoni | reverse complement strand
AATAATTTCCCACGGCACACCTGACGATCTCTCACGGCACACTAGTGTGCCGCGGAACACTGGTTGAAAAACACTGCACTATCTGACTCACTGACTGACTGACTCACTATGTGACTCATTGAATGACTGACTCATTAACTGAGCCACTCACTCACTGATTTGCTAACTCATTTACTATCTAACTCACTCACTGACTGACTCACTACATGACTCATTGAATGACTTAATCACTAACTGAGTCACTGACTCACTGACTGACTCTCTCACTGTATGCCTCACTGAAGTTTTGACTGACTGACTCACTCACTATATGACCTGCTGACTCGGTCAGTCGTTCCCTATCTGACTCACTGACTGACTGACTGACTATGTGAGTCACTATGTGGATGACTCATTCATTAACTGAGCCACTCACTCACTATCTGATTTGCTGACTCATTTACTATCTATCTAACTCACTGACTGACTCATTAAGTGACTCATTGAATGACTTAATCACTAACTGACTCCCTTACTTTCTGACTCTCACTATATGCCTCACTGAAGGTTTGACCTACTGACTCACTATGGGACTTGCTGACTCAGTTGTTCCCTATCTGACTCACTCACTTACTGACTGATTCCCTATGTGACTTGCTTACTTGGTCAATCATTGACTCTGTCTGACTTGCAAAGTGATTGCCTCACATAATAACTGATCCACTATTGACTCATTCACTATATGACCTGCTGACTAGGTCAGTTGACTGACTGACTCACTATGTGACTCATTGAATAACTGATTCATTAACTGTGCCACTCACTCACTCACTATCTGATTTTCTGACTCCTTTACTATCTAACGCACTGACTAACTGACTCACTATGTGACTCATTGAATGACGTAATCACTGACTGACTCACTGCCTGGCTGACTGACTGACTCACTATGTGACTCATTGAATGACTGACACACTGAGTCACTTACTCACCGACTGACTCACACGCTATCTGACTCAGTCATCTACTGCCTCACTGATGGCCTGACTGACTGACTCACTTAATATCTGATTTGCTGACTAGGTCACTTGTTCCCTATCTGACTCACTGACTGACTGACTGACTGACTCACTATGTGACTCATTGAATGACTGATTCATTAACTGAGCCACTCACTTACTATCTGATTTGCTGACTCATTTACTATCTAACTCACTGACTGACTCACTACGTGACTCATTGAATGACTTAATCACTAACTGAGTCACTGACTCACTGACTGACTCCCTCACTTTCTGACTCTCACTGTATGCCTCACCGAAGGTTTGACTGACTGACTCACTTACTATCTGACTTGCTGACTCAGTTGTTCCCTATCTGACTCACTCACTTACTGACTGATTCCGTATGTGACTTGCTGACTTGGTCAATCATTGACTCACTAATTGACTGGCTCACTGTGACCCATTCAATGACTGACTCACTTACTGAGTCACTCACTGACTCTCTCGCTATCTGATTCAGTCACTTACTATCTGACATACTCGCCGTCTGCCTCACTGATAGTTTGACTGACTTATTCCCTGTGTTACTCACCAAATGACTGACTCACTAACTGAGTCACTCACCGCCACACCTTTAGACTGAATGACTGATTTGACTTTGAATCACCCAGTGATTCCGTTCTGTGTTTTTCAGGTGCGCGGTCATGTGGTGGTGGCGGAGCCGTACTCTGGCTGCGCTACTCTGAACAACGCTGAGTTTGTGGCTGGACGTATCGCTCTGCTGCAGAGGGGACAGTGCATGTTCGCAGAGAAAGCCAGAAACGTCCAGAAAGCTGGAGCTATCGGAGCAATCGTCATCGGTGAGACACACGGAGCATTTATCAAATATTCAGTGTTCAGATATTCAACAATTGCTTGTTTTAACATCAACAGCTCGATTTTAAACATCTTTGAATCACGTCATAAAATCATAAAAGCAGTAAACACGTCATGCTGAAGTCATGACGTTTAAGGAAATTCTTCTTATAATGCTGAGTAGACCGAACTTAAACACATTGCCAGTGCTTGACGCTGCCTGAGCTGATATCAGTGGAAGGGAAATGACTCAGCGACCCGAAAGCCTGACCTCACGTTTCCACACTTTCTCTCAGACGATAATGAGGGCAGCAGCAGCGACACGGCGCCGCTCTTCCAGATGGCAGGAGACGGTCGGAGCACAGACGATGTCACTTTGCCGCTCCTCTTCCTGTTCCATAAGGAAGGGAACATCCTGCTGGAGGCCCTGAAGGAGCACAGGGAGGTGGAGGTGCTGCTCAGCGAGAAAGCCCGGGACAGAGGTGAGACGTGAGGAGCCGCAATTAGACAGGAGAAAAAAATTAATATTGTGTAATTTATTTGTGGTCGGTTTAATGACGCCATTAAATCAGAACACAGTCAAGTTAATTAAGACCGTTTGGAGTGATGAGTGTTTTAAGGTGGAATGTTATATAAGTGAATTACTCTGATTAACTCCAGTGGAAGTCTCTCTCTCTCTTTTTCTCTCTCTTTGCTTCATTCCTATAATTTTTTTACTTATTCTTTCGCTTTTACAGTAAGTTTTAACTGTTTGCTTTGTTCTACTTTATCTCCCTCTCTCTCTCTCTCTCTCTCTCTCTCTCTCTCTCTCTCTCTCCCTCTCACTCCTTTCTCTGCCTCCTGTCCTCTTGTGGATGAGCAGACGCCATATTTAAGGGGAAAGCCCTGCCGGGCGCCCTGTTGGATGGCAGTAAGTGATCTACAGCTCTTCCTTCTTTTCCTCTTTATCCTCATCATGCACAGGGTTTTCTGCCTCTCTATTCTGATTGACTCTCTGTCTGATTGTCTGATTCACTGACTGTGTGATTACTCAATTACTGAATCTGATTCAGCGAATGACTGACTCACTAAGTGATTCACTCACTATCTGTCTTGGTCAATCATTCACTATCAGATTCACTGAATGATTGACTCACTAACTAAATCAGTCATTCATCAACATTCACTGAGTGACTGAATCACTGACTTGCCATTGACTCACTCAGTGACTCACTTTACTGATTCACTGGCTTATCAGCTGACACGGTAGTCAGTATGTCTGTTAGCTAGTGACTACATTAGTGAATACCTCACTGGCTGAGTGTCTAACTCACTCAGTGACTCTGTGTGTCGTTGACTCATTTATTAACTCAATATGTGAACATTTCTGATACTGTCTTGATTGACAGCTCTCTGATCTCTTTTTTTTTTTTTGTCCTCAGGTGGAGATGAAACAGAGGAAGGTGAAGAGGACGAGGGCTGCTGCCAAGAGGACCAGGACCGCCCTTCCCCCTCGCCAACACCCGACCAATCACAAACCACCACTCCGGACCAAGAAGTAGCAGGCGAGGAAACAGGAACAAGGCAGGAGGAGGTGCTTAGCAACGACGTACCTCTGACCGTGGAGGAGGAGGAGGAGCCTGTGGAGGACGACCAATCGATGGACTCCTTGATGGCTGATTGGCAGGAGGACTTGGAGGCATTTAAACAGATGGAGAAGGATGAACTTTGACCTCCAGGAACGGATCGCAGAACAGAGCCATAATTATTTAAAGAAAAAGCAGGACACTTTAGGACACGCCCGGTGTACGGGACAGGACAGAGGGAAGAAGGTGTCATTCTCAGGTGCTTTTTTTTTTTTTTTTTGAGAGCAGAAACACTCGCCTGCGCAAACGTGCAGGTTTTAAACTCCACCTGGAACCAAACTCAAGACCAAACTGTCTCGTCTCGTCTTATTGTAAGTCTTCCTCCTTCGAAATCCGTGTTCGGTTTAGCGATGGACGTCGATTTGAAACACTGATCGCTAACGATTAGGAGAGTTTACGCGTCTATGTCACGGTTATAGCTGGAAAATCAAAACATTGGACGAACTTTTACGCAGCGAATCGACTGTATGTATATATGTATCTGATTTATGTTTCCTTCTTGTGTCCCTAATTTCTGGATCATCAAACTTCGTTTTAGTTTTTACATTGTTTTTTGCTTGTTGTCAAACTTACCTGTAAAGGAACGGTTCATCTTAAAACTTTGTTTACGTGTTCTACTTACACTTGTATGCTAATTATGGTGAAAGAGATATGAGATTTTTATTCTTTTTACATTGTCTAAATTTCCACTCGAACCATGAATCAGCGTCAGACTATCACTGGACTCAAGACGCGTCAAGTAGCGACTAACTGAGCTGAAATAAAGCTTAAATAAGCTATACATTTATTTTATTTTATTTTATTATAAGAATGCGTCAATCTGCTGATGACTGATAATGTTCAAGTTCTTTAGTGATGTCAGATAGACGTCCTGGTTTGGTTTAAAACATCTGGAATCCATGAACGAGCAATGTAGCAGAGCAACGGAAATTCGTAACGGTGTTTTAACTTCCTAGCGCAATTTCACAAGCGGAATCGTAACACAAACACAGATTCTCGTCTTATCTTTTACAGCACAGAAAAAATGTTTACTTCCAGTACGTTTTATTAAAACGACAAAAGCAAACATCCTGTGCTAATTGGCTAACGTTTTTGTCGCATATGAGATGAATTTATTTTTTTTCTTTTTAATGTTTTGTTGAACCGTTCCTTAAACACTGTTTAACTCCACAGCTTGTGTGTGTATGCTGTGTGTTTTTGTCAGTTAAAGGAGGAAAAAAAAAAATCAACCCCAGTTGTCGACTCAAGCTGCTAACTTGGGAAGAAGCGTCTAAGGACCAGGATTTATGTTTGTCTTGAGCATTAATCAGTGAACATGAAAAAAAAATCATGTTTTTTTTTTTTTTTGGCCAAACTGTGGACTCAAAAACCCCTTCCATCCTCCAGGGGGCGCCAATCTTACACCACTCACTCAAAGAACCAGGATCGAAGACCAGGACAAATGAATAATAATGAGAAAAAAAAATAATAAAATAATAACTGAAGTTTTCACACTCAGTGAATGAGACGATATGATGAAATGTGTGTGAACGGACGGCATTGCGTGCACTGTGTGCAATAAAATGGTACAGGTATGTTTCATTTGGTCAGAATTGCGTGTTTGTGATTTGTGTTCACTTTACAGACACACTGAAGGTGAAGCGACTCTCCCGCACCACCAGGAACGACAGGCAGCTTTATGGCATGATTTATTGACTCGTATTCAGCACCCGGCTTACGACTCGAGTCCGAAAACAAATTCGAAATTAAGTCTGTGTTTCTGAGAAACTTTAAAGAGAACTGCGTCAGTGGAGACGGTGGGAAAAGTTGAGTGGAGGGAAAAAAAACAGTATCAGTGTGCTCTGGTTATGGAAAGCCAAACATGTCATGAATGTCTCACTTACTGGGTCAGAAATATACAGTGGAACCTTTTAATTAGTTCCGGAAGTGGGCGTGTATTGCAAAACACAACACATTAATTCCATGAGGAGAAATGTGTGTGTGTGTGTGGGGGGGTGTTATTGTTTGTTTGACAGTTACACTGATTCAAGACAGACGGACACCTTTTTATAACTTTTATAGCAGTTATTAATCATAATTTTTATAATATCATTAATTTTTTATTAAAACCCCTCGAACTAAATCCTTATCTGTGATGCTACTGAACTATGTATTTGCTTGTTATACCAAATCATTTGCACAAATTTAATAACAGACTTGAATGAATTTGAAAAAAAAAATATGATGTGACTGTTCCAAAAAAAGTTCCACTGTTGTGCAATGGTTTGATGGTTTGATTCCCGCCTCGGGTCTTTATGTGCATGCAGTTTGCATGTTCTCCCTGTGCTTGGTGGGTTTTCTCCAGGTTCTCTGGTTTCCTCCCACAGTCCAAAGACATGCAGATTAGGATAATTGTATGCACTATGCAATTGATTGGCACCCTGTCCAGAGTGGACCCCTTCCTTGTCTCCTGGGATAGGCTCCAGCCCCCCCACCACCCGGTATACAGGATAAAGTGGTAATGAGGATAAACGAATGAATCTTTTTCTAGTTTTTTTGCTTGTCAATAAATTTCGAGCATGATTTAGTAAACCAAACAAAAGCTTTCTTTAAACTCTGGGGCCCCGTAATTCTGCTGGTCAATGTTTTTATGACATCTTTGGCATCTTTACCAAACCAGGGCAATGGGTGCTGGTTCTCAACCGTAGTGACCCGTCGGTGATGGGTCTTGAACCCCCGACGCTCTGATCAGCAACCCAGCGCTTCAAACGCCTGAGCTCCACCGCATCTCTCCAAAATGTTATTGTGCACATTTAAATAATGAGCCTAATATTATATTATATTTATGTTATAAATATTCGATGAAATTCATTTACAGTTTAAGGATGTTAAAAAAGAAAAAACAATCAAGTGTCTAATTAATATTATTTGGGTTGATCTTTTTGGCTTTCCATGGCCGATTATGAGGAACGCCCCCTCTAAATTCATAATGGCCTGTGATTGGCCTTCTGTTAGCTCGAAGGCAAAATAACTTCCGGGTTTTCCTGCCGAATAAGGAAGCGCAGAGTGTGAGCTGAACGTGTTGCCAGATTGTGTGTTTTTAAACCGCCGTGGTTTGAGTTGTTCACAGACATCCATAAAAAAAATCAGTTTAAAAACACCCTGAAAAACAATGAAATAAAAATTTAATAAACAATAAATGAACTTTGACCACTCAATCAAGTTAAATGTAATCAATTTAATTTTTTTGTTTTTGTACACAAGGACAATAACCTCTTGTATTGCACTAGTTCTCATGATGATATTAAATTTCCTTAGTTATATTTCATGTTGCTGTCACTCCTGCACATCAACACTCCTCTGATATACTGCTCCAGAACTTCTGTTTTCTCTCTCTCTCTCAATATTATGAAGAAAAACATTGTTTCCACAAAAACATATCATTGTTAAAATACATTAATTTTGTTACTACAAGAAGACTTCTCATCGTTATAAAAAATAGATTTGGTTATTAAATGGAAAGATCTTGTTTTTCGTACAAAAATAATAAGTCAAGAAAAGCTGATGATAAAACAAAATATCATATATATATATATATATATATATAAAAGCAATTTCTTATTACAAAAATACTTTTTATTATGAGAAAAGGAGCTTGTTACAACAAAAGTTATCTGGTTTTATTAGAAAAAAATTTACAAAATGTGTTTATTATTATTACAAGAAAAATACATCTTATTTGTATGATGAAAAACAGCTCATTACAAAAAAAAAACAACTTGTTTTTAAGAAAGACCTTGTTCCAAAAAGAAAAATATCTCTTATTACGAACAAAAAAACATTTTGCAACAAGAAAACATCAGACACCAATTCTACAACACCAATTCGAACCTATACAAAATGTCTTGTTTTTATGAGAAAGAAATCTCATTAGTTGAAAAAGACATTTCATTACCAGAACACCAGTGTGTTACTGTATAAAATGTTTTGCTTCCAGAGAAAAATGTCTCATACTCAACAAAAAATATCTCATTAAAGAATAAAATATTTAGTTTTTACAAAAATATATTGTTACTCCACAATATATATAAAATCCCCAGCTCATTACTACAAGAAAACATCTTAGTATGAAAACACTGTCTTGGGACCGCACAGTATCATGTCTTTAAAATAAAAAAATAAAAATAACATTCCGGTATCACAATTTTGTCCCTTTTTGTTAAATTTTTTCAATCTCAAAAGAAAACAGTATTATAAGAAACATCTTATTACTATTTCAAAATAGTTTGAGAACACAGTTTTGGTTTGTTTGTTTGTTTGTTTGTTGTTACTGTACAAAATATCTTGCTTCATGACATACTTCATCTTCTATTCTGCATAAATTTAGGGTGTCAGGAGCCTGTTACTGGAGACTGAGGGCACGAGGTGGTGTAGACCCTGGACAGGGTGCCAATCCACAACAAGCCATTTGTAAACACCAGTTATCCTAATCTCCTAATCTCTGGACTGCAGGAGTAACCAGGAGTACCTGGTATTTTTTTTTTTCCAAATAAAATTATTTCTTTATAATTGAAATCATGTTGAAAAAAATTTCCTCTTTGCAAATACAAACTGTAAACTTTTTTTTTTTTGCCTATGTATCTATATTGAAAGTGTAGGCATGTGGAGGATGTGGCAACCCCTGCGCTGCCCCCGAGCGCCGATGAGCTGGGAGAGGAGGAGAGCACGAGCGCTGAGTTGGAGTTTGGAGCTCAGCACCATCACATGCGGATCCGCGGCTGTAAAGTGAGTGCTGGATTATTCATTAGATTACATTAGATCAGATTAGATTAGATTTCTAATTGATCTCGGTGTTTAATCCGTGCTCAGCATGGAAACACCACATCGGTGTCCTTTTTTGTTGTTGTCATTTTGTTATTGTGATTTGCTTACCTTCCCCCCGGGGTGAGAGCGCGCACTGCCTGAGTTGCATTGGATTAGATCGGATTCCTGACCTTTCTCCACATGATGATGATGGTGATGATGTCACGATCTGAGTGTCTGTATACACTGCTACAGAGTATCAAAGTGCTGCGCGCGTGCGGCGACTGGATACAATGTAGCATGTGTGTAGTTACTATGTTGCTCCTGCGCGCGTGCGCGCGCCCGTGAAGTGCATGCAATGCATGTATGCATCTATGCATCCAGGCATGCACAACGTGCTTCAGTGTCTCCATTACTTACATTTTATTTACACATTTGAGAACAAGCAGTGTAAATTACAAGGGTTTAGGATTAGTATTAGTATTAGTATTTAATGTTTTATTATTATTATTATTATGCATGCAAAAAAAAAAAGCTCACTCAGCTAGATGCATTTGCACACTAATCAGGCATGTCTGCAGGCGTCAAGCTGAGAAGTTTGTTCTCTGTGTCTGCTTGTGCTCCGACAGTTCATTTAATTTTTGGTTATAAATTTAGAAATCTGTAATCCGGTCCGGATTATATCTGTCCATCTATTCTTCCATCTGGACGTCCTGTC
This sequence comes from Platyallabes tihoni, assembly GCA_030068045.1. Lineage (NCBI taxonomy): Eukaryota > Metazoa > Chordata > Actinopteri > Siluriformes > Clariidae > Platyallabes > Platyallabes tihoni. Next base: position 2,307,004 of record JAQQZS010000039.1, on the reverse strand, counting down.
CTCCATCAGCAGCTCAGCGCACCGCTCATTTTATCCCCTCTCTTCTCTCATCTCCTCTCCTCTCCTCATCTTACCCATCACTGTCAGTCTGGGCTCCTTTCCCTCTCCACATGTGTGTGTGTGTCTGTGTGTCTGTGTTTTGTACGATTCATGACCTCATTCGTCTTTGCAAGGTTATGATGCAGGATCACGGTGACATCACTCAGGCAGGAGGTTCCCATAGTTACAGTGTGGGAGGTTCCTGTCATTGTGGAAGCTTTCTTTATGTATTGTGCCATTCCATTCTAGTGTGTGTGGTTGTGTGAGAGACAGAAACAGGAAGCCAGAGACTGTGAGGGACCGCCACTGCAGTAATTTTTTTACCCTGCTGACTGGCCTGAGTTTAGACAAGGTGTTGGTAAGCTGTGTGCACCGGGAGGGCGGCAACACCAGGGCAGTGCTGTCCGTGCCAGGAAAGCACCATGCCGAGGGTCACAATATGGGGAGTGATGTAATATTATTATAGAGGAGTCTGCTGTTTGGAGGGGGTGGGGGGGTGGGGGGATGGGTAGTGGTGTTGAGGTGGTATACGCAGGATTGGGGGGGGGGGGGGCGGCGTTGTGTAAGCATGCTAGAAGTCCCTTTCTAGCCGAGTGTCATAATTAAAACAGGATGTAATAAAAGCTCAGGTTATTATTGCAACGGAAATATTTTTAATAACGAGCACAGAGTATATATTACATGAGGTTCATTTCCTGTAAAGTAATGAAGGCTCGGGGGTGTGAGTGAAATTCCAGACCCTCATAATGATTCTGTTTTACTTTACTTACAGAAATACTTGATTATATATTTTTTGCAATGATTCTGCGGGAATAAAAAATACGTACGCATTGAATTGTTCATTAAAAGACAAGAAAACGACAAAAGTTTTTTTAATTATGCTTTTTTTTTGTAATTATTGCTTGTGAAAAGTAAATAGTATTTAAGAAAATCAAAACGATCAAATTTGAATAGTGCTTATTTGAAAAATGACAGGGTAATTAGAAAATATATAATGTATACAATAAAAAAAACATGCAGTCAAATATTATATACATAATCTGAATATTTAATAGAATGTTTTTTTTTTATTAAACAGGTCATAAAAACAATCATTGATCGACTTATTTAAAAAAAAAAATAAAATAAAAAATCCAAAAATTGTTAGCAGCCAAATTTCCAAACTTTCTTGATAACTTGCTTTAAAAGGTTATCTTCATAAGGCACATAACTTGTCTAAATAAATAAACTGGAAAAAATCTTTCCAGTGTTAATTGTTAGCTTTTTGCTAGGTTGCTAGCTGGATAGTCTTAAGGTAGTGTAAGATTTTATAAAGTATAGAAATCATACACTTTTTAATCACCACCATTAGCTTGCTACAGCTGGATAGCGTTAGTTAGACATACAGTACATTTTGCAACTAGCATGTTAGTATTCTTTTTTAGTCAGAGTATTAAAATAAAAATAAAGATGCTAAGAATGCTACCGACATTAGCTTGTTAGTTTGCTAGCTGGGTGGTGTTAGAGTTAGCAATACATCCCATTGATTACTAGCATGTTTATAGGCCAGAAAACTAGCTAGCTCATTCAATTAATTTCCTGGTTACGTATTATCATTTGGAACGCAACCAAATTTTTTTATTTTTTTTCCCTAAATCTAATTTCTCTTGTAATGTTTGTAATTTAATCATTATTCACACATTTCATTTTTGTGTGGAATTGTTTTCGCCCCCAAAACTTAGTTGTACAAAGCATTTCTTAAAACAGTTGTGCGTGTGTAAACTGTGGTTTAAAATTGTGATGTGAACGCTGTAATGATGTAAATCGCTAAGTCTAAATTCGAGGGATTTGGGCTTTTTGTTCACACTTTCCAAAACCTTTTTCAAGAATAATCGCTCCATAAACTCTGTGTTTATCGGACGCTATCGTCGCCCGCAATTACTCTGAGTTATTTAGTAAATATTTGAGCGCTCCGAGTGATTTAGCGTATCACCGTTTTTCTCGGTCCCTGATGCGGCACCTCGTTTGCATACCCCAACCGTTATTGGTGAAAAAGTTAATTAGCGCTGTTTATGTGGTTATTTACCTTCTGCAGTTATGTAATTTATGCAAATTGCCCGTTGTTGTGCTGTTTTCCCTGGAGAAAAACGAGCAGTCTGTCAGGATGAAATCCAGATGCTACGCTGTCGATCACGGGGAGAAGAACAGACGCTGTGTATAACCTCTCCGAGCAGCAAGCACGCGCCTGTAATCGTTTAATCCTGAAAACGTTAATAGGCGCGATGATGTTATTGTTTGCAGTTTGGAAGAACATCACTAACCCCTCATTCTGTTAGGTCGAGCAGGCGAAGCTAGTCTGCATTTATTGGCAGCTTATTAAAAGTCAATTTACCCCAATGCCTGTGTATACTGTAAGGGTCATTTTCCGGGGGAATAATAATTCAAAGTGCCCAGAAACACTTATGTAGTGTTTACAGTGTGTACAGTGTGTCTTTTTCTCTGATCCATCACTAGGATTTCTCCTAGTTCATAATGACTTCATGCAAATGACTTATGTCTTTGCAAAGTAGGCATGGGAATCACCAATGATCACCCGATACAATATTATCACGATACCTAGCTTCGATCTGTATTGTAAAAGTATTACCATTTTTATAAATATCCCGATTCTGTATTATTATACATTTTTTAGATTTTGAGGTTCTACACAAATTTAACAAATAATTTGCTCGTACCACACACGATGCTGTGCTGTGTGAATAGTTTATTGGTCACCACTTGTAGGATTATAGAGGAACTTATAGAGAAATTTCCTCCCTTACATGCACGAGTAAATAAATAAATAAATAATTGAAACAAATCGATTTTGGACTCAGTGTACTGAGACATGAATTGCCACACAAAAACAATCATGACACATCACTGAATCGATTTCTCTGTTGCTCGTTCGTTGTACTGTATGTGCATTAACTGAGGTTGTTTTCATATTAGGTTTCGTCCTTGAGTATAAATTTTTTTCCCATTTCTAATGTCTACTATGTGTACTACTCACCCTGCTATTCCATAGATATCCCGTCACGGTAATGTTTCAACAGGACAGTCAAACACCTGATGTCACATTGTGTACAATAGCAGTACATTTTCATGTTTCGGTCCAGTTATCACCCGGTGCGCACCGTACACGAGACCACATTTTCATCTGGCCCTAGGCACAGGTGTGATAAACACTGTTCAGACTAATCAAATCTTTTGTTAATCGATACTTTTCTGCCTTTTTGTTGTGAATATAAATTTGCCCTTTTTTGTTGTTGTTGCCTGATTGTGCATTAAACGTCCCCTTTGGATTATGACTGTGATTTTTGGAATGACCAGTTTACGCTGTGTTTACACACTTGTGCGATGCATCTTTGTGCTCATTATGATCATGAAGTACAGTATGGTGAGCCGTTATCTATTTTTAAAGAAAGTTTTTGCACCCTCAACCAAATGTCTTTAAAAAGCTAATTTGAGTTAATGTGTTTTTTGCCAAACATCACACAAAAGATATTATTGAATTTATGTGTTTTGTTTCGGGTCATGGTTCACATTGTTGCATAAAAATGTGTTCTTGGTTCAGTCTAATTAATCATGCTAGTAAAAGCCAGTGTGTGTAGAGCAGCAGGTGCTGCGACTCACAGTGAGCAATGCGCTCACTTAAAAGTTGTGGTTGTTACACCGGTGTGAAGGTTATTTATAAAAAAATCATTCACATGAAAAGAATTGTTTTACGACCATCATACACACTTGTGGCACAACTGTGTTCACCAGCTTCCAGGGCTGCACAATTTATCGAATTAGAATTTATGAATTTAGTATTTAACCAAGTTTAACAGGCTCAAATGACACAAATGATCACTTTAAGGGTACAGCTGTGTGATTAAATCAGTCTTTCTTTGATCAAATCAATGAATCGATCGATTCAAAATCGATTCACACTTTTTAAATTATTTCAGTCAATTTCTGATGCTCTAAAAATGATGAATTCCTCAAAAATATACCACCGCTTTTGCAGAAAACAAAAAACGCTTCCTTCTTCTGCAAATACAAGAGTATCGCTTCTCCTTATGCTTTTGAATTTTCGTGCGGTTGGTACAATACCAGCACTTATTGGACTGGAGTGCGGCAGAAAGAAAAAAAAAATCAACAACACAGCGTATAAGGTACTTTTCGTGTTTAATTTGAAAATGAAACAAATATTTTAATTATTAACAAACTGCACATCAGTTTCTGACTTTGATTATATCGCCTGTAATAAACTGCAGCCTTTTGTGATTAGATAATTGCCCAGGTCAGTATCCCAGTAGCCCAGTTTTGTATTTAAAAATACAAAATTGGGATGAGGTTTATGCATATAGCAACCCCAATAAGGCATATGAAGTGTTTTTGAAAATATTAAATGAGCAAATTAATAAACATTGTTCATCTAAGAGGATTTTAATAATGCAAAAGAATGTATATAAACCATGGATTTCTAAAGGATTAGAGAAGGCATGTAAAAAGAAAAATGTCCTATACACGAAATTTCTAACAACGAGATCAAAACAAGCAGAAATTGATTATAAGACTTACAAAAATAAATTACAAAATATAATAAGATTCTGTAAGAGGGACTATTATAATAGGTTATTGAATATGCATAAAAACAATGTAAAAGCAACATGGAAGGTACTTAACGGTATACTTAAAAATAATACATGTAGTTTTGATTACCCAAAACATTTTGTAAATGGTGATAATCAAAGTATAAATAAAGGGGAAGATATTGTCAATGAATTTAATAAGTATTTTGTAAATGTTGGATGTAAAT
>JAQQZS010000039.1:2185034-2198330 GCA_030068045.1 Platyallabes tihoni | reverse complement strand
ACTTTAAGAGGTATATAAGATATTTAGTGATCACTACTTTAAGAGTTTTGCTGATTGCTTCTTTAAGATATTAAGTGATTGCTGCTGTAAGTTACTGTATTTTGCTGACTGCTGCTTCGAGAGTTTTGCTGATTGCTGCTTTAAGATGCATATTTTGATCATTATTTCACCCAGGTTCCTCTTGGATAAGAAGCGACTTTGGAGCTGCTTGTTAGTTTAAAGCCTTAATCCTCTCATTTTTTCTCGGATGAATAGTCTCAACCTTCCCCATTGTCCTATTTCTCATTTTCACTTTTGCACACACTGTCTCTCTCTCTCTCTCTCTCTCTCTCTCTCTGACTCTCTCTGTCTCTCTTTTCGTTTATCCTGTCCTCTCTGTAATTAGTGAGAAGGCAGACTTTTTTAAGTCCCTCCCCCGCTTCTAAGCAGAGGCGGAGTCTGAGACACAATAGGGTTTAATCACTCATGTGGTCAGAGTTGAGGCAGAGCCAAGCTTCTCTTACATGAGTGAGAGTGAGATAGAGAGAAAGGGTGTGTGTGTGTGTGTGTGTGTGTGTGGAGTAGAGTGGAGTTCACAGTGAGGCACAGCTACACAAGACAGCCGGGAAAAGACTGGCACAGGGTCAAACTGCAGCTGGAAAAATCTACAGCAACCTGGGCCTTCTTCATCATCTGCTTCATCATCCTCATCATCTAGACAGGATCATGGCTGCACGCTTCCTGTTGTGTTGTTCTTCTTAGCACACACTGAGTGGTGGAGTGGAAATCAGAAGGGGCAGGTGGGGCATCATGATCTCTCAGTACCCCCTGGCATCTCTGCTCCCGTGGCCCCCGCTGCCCCTCTGCCTGGAGCTGGACGCTGATGGGGGAGTGGCACTGCAGAGATACCAGCCACGATCGCCAGACAGCAGCCCTCGACACTGGGTCAGCTCTCCCTGTCTATCTGTCTATATCTAGCTAGCCGTCTGCGTGCGTGTGTCTGCGTGTGTTGGGTGTCTATGTGTAGTTATCACCTACCTTTTCATCAAGACATTTATTATGTCTGAGAGTCTAAGAAAATCATCAAGTGTGTAAACATTTCTCGATAAAAAAACGAACATCTGGGTGCACATCTGGTGTGTGTGTGTGTGGTGGGATTTCAGTTAACCTGTTTCTTAAGAAATTGTGTACTCATGGCACGATGATGGTGTGTGTGTGTGTGTGTGTGTGTGTGTGTGTATGTTAACTGTTAACGGGTGTTAAATCCTAGACCCTATTTAGCACATTTTTCCATCAAGGTAAATCAGTTTAAAGTGAACAAAAGTAATTCGTATTCAGCAAAAATTAAACAAACCCCTAATGTAAATAGATTGATAGATAGACAGACATACAGATAGATAGATGTGTAGATAGATAGATAAATCTAATGTAGTGGATAGTTTCATGTTGTACAAATGTACTTATTTCTTTGTGTTCTGTCATCTACATGAAAAACTTGGCTCACACACACACACACACACACACACACACACACACACACATAAAGTGATTTTCTGTGGCATTTAAAAATTCCATTGGAATGGTTTTGTGTTGTTTGCGTTATCGGAACTCTTTGCAGCCTGGAGTGTGTGTGTTGTCTGAGTTAAAGTTCAGCCGAGTGTTGAAAACATGAGCACATGCTAAAAAACATGTTGTGTTAATTTTTGACCTTCTTGTCATTTTAAAGAGGCGAGCGACATCATCACGTTTTGGTTACGTATGTACACCAGATTAATTCCTCTTTCCTGCTATAATCCTGTAGGCTTTCACTAGACGTTGGAGTGAACAGTAGTTGTGTGGATTTGTGTTCATTTAGAGGAGTGTTCTTGATGAGGCGGTCCCTAATGGGCCAGGGGTAGCTCAGTGGTTAAGGCATTGTACTACGGTTTGGAAGATCCCAGGTTCAAACCCCACAACCACCACGTTGCCACTGTTGGGCCCTTAAGCAAGGCCCTTAACTCTCAACTGCTCAGATGCGTAATGAGATAAAAAATGTAAGTCTCAAATGACTAAATGTAAATGTAATGTCGGGATGTTGTGGACGCTCTAGTTCCAGGTCCATCTCAAAGGTGATGGTTCAGTGGGGTTGACAAGTTGAGTCCGGATAATCTCTGTATGTGCAAGAAACTCGACTTCCTCCACTCCAATATGTCCTTAACACACCGTGTCTTCATGGAGCTGGCTTTGTGGATCTCAAAGGGGGCGGGGCGCGTCGTCATTCTCGATAAGGGTTTGAGCTTCTTAGCTCCGGTTTAGGGAAAGTCTAACGATCTGTTTGAAGGAGAAGCATGTATTAGTGTAATAGTGCAGGCTGATCGCTTTGTTGATTCATACACATTTTCTCACATTTCATACACATTTCCATAATTTGCTTTGGATTCTGAAAAGCTGTTTTGCGTGATTCAGTCGAATTGAATGAATAGTCAGAGGTGCACATACTTTTAGGCATATAGTGTAAATAGTGAATAACAGTGTAACCTCGGCCTGTTGCGATGAGGACTGACACTGGGGACTCGAACAAAACAACAACAACAATAGCCACAACCGCTACACTCCATGTCACTCCATGTGAACGGTCTGTTGCTATAGCAACGATAACAAATCATTATGTTTAACGAGCGCATTACTGTACATAAAAACCTAGCGTTCTTTCCGACAGGGAAAAGTCACGTGCAGGTTCTGACCAATCAGATTAATCGACGGTTTCTCTAATGAGATATTTGTTCACTGTTTATGGAAGGAGTCTCCAGTGTCAGACTTTGCTTTAAGTCTCTCTAACTTGTTGCGACGCTGCTTCATGGCAGCAGGTACGTGGTTGTTGATTTTTTTTCTCTAACAGCACATCACTGAGTGTTCTGAGAGTTCCATGGAATAGAAACACAATGAAGTGCGTGAGTTTAAAATCGTGTGTTTTTTATTATCTCAGGCTGATGCTGACTCACTTCAGACGAATCAGCAGCGTGATTTCTGGTTTATAGATAAAGCAGAAAAAAGCAGCTATTGCACCAGAGTGTGATCTCTGTGTCAGGAACAAATGGATATGATGATGCAGCAAGAGAAAGTGCACGACTGTGAATGTGTGTGTGTGTGTTTGTGTGTGTGTAGGGAAGTTAATAAGGCTTGGACAGATAGTAAGAAATGTTTGAGTCCACAACCATGCGATAATTGATTCCATGTGGTTTGATTCTGACCATTTTTTTTTCTTTTTTTTGCTGCCATTTTTTTTTTATCAAGCTGAGTATTCTAAACCGTGACGTATTTCCTCTGATTGAGGTACAGTACGAGTGTATCTGGAGCTTTCCACAGACAAACTGTGAACAGATCACAATCTATTTAAACTTTCAGCGATGTGATAAAGTGATTTGTCTCCAGTGTGGGATTTGTGTAGATATCTGAGACATCCATGATGCAATGCTGGAGTGCTGATGATGAGTAGAGTGGAGAGAAAGAGTGAGAGAAAGAAACTATTCCTGCTTCTTTCTTATCTGCGACCCGAGGCTGTGCTCTTCCTCACACTGTGCTCTCCTTCCAGCTATTGTTCTTCCAGCAAAGAGAGGGTACACACACACACACACACACACACACAGAAAACAGAACACAAGGCACTGAAGTGCACTAATCTCTTCTTTCCAAAGATGTCGGAAAACTTAGCTACTAAGTTACAGCCTTGACGAAGCTGTTACAAAACACTGACACTGGAGACTCCTTCCATACATGTATGGAAAACTTCACCATATCCATTATTCACATACACACATTTCTCAAGTCAAGTAATCAAGTAGGTTTTGTCGTCATTTCAACCATATACAGTTCAGTACATGATGAAACGAAACAACGTTCCTCCAGGACCAAGGTGCTACATACAACATGAATTCACAACATAAATGAACAAAAACTAGCCAACTAACTAAGAAACCTAATTAGCTGACTAGCTGAGACAAAACAGATTAACATTATAAATGAACAGAAACTATCTAAGTCCCATACAGAATAAACACGTCTGCTAAAAATGCATCATCTGCTGTGAAGATCCCCGTGAATGACCTGCTATAGTGTAGGTCACGGTTAAAACAATCTCCTGACCAATCAGAATCCAGAATCCAGCAGCACTATGGGATACAATCTCTGCTGTAAACCAAACCAAATATGCAGCTAGGTCAGTTGCTTTTTGGAAACCATTTAATTTTTTAACACTGTGATCAGTACCAGGTGATTTTTGAGGACTTTAAACGCCATCCTATCATTGCGAGGACATTTGGTTCTCACGGAGTGCTTAAAACATGCTTAACACACACACTGTATGTTTATCGGCTCTCAGGTTCTTGCTTATCAGCGTGAGTAGGTGGGAGACTCCCGGCTCTAACCTTGTCCACATAAATCTCATTTATCACCGCTCTGCCCTTCCTTTCTCTTCTTTTCGCCCAAACCGCAACCATTAAATCATGGCTCGTACTCTTGACACGTTCACCCTCTTCATCACACACTCCTCCGCCACCTCCTGTCCTTCGTCCTCCTCCTCCACACCCAAGTCACGCAGCCTAGCCTGCTGGCTCATAAAACCGTGATTGCGCCTCCGTGCTGCTTAATGGCCCTGTTTTGTTTTGTTTTTATCTCTCTCTTTCTCTCTCTCTCTTTCTCCTGACACGCACAATGCCGTCGGTTCAAAGTCCAGTCCTTAACGAAGGCATGGATCGCAATAAACGTCGGTTATGCCTTTCCTGTATCTCAGCTCCAGCACAGCAGGCTGTTCTTCATGCTCCTCTGTATGCTAACAAGCCTTTATAGGAGGTCAGTGACCTCTAATAAAGAGCAACGTGGAGCAATCCAGCCAGCCCTGCAGGTTAGGAGTCAACTCCACGGCCGTGAGCGCGTGCTCCGACTCTGAATTTAATCTGAATTTAGGAGTTGCAGATGAAGCATTTTCCGCATCTGCAGTTCTTCCTGTTTTTCCGCAAAAAGAAAGAAGAAGTTTTTTTTTTCTTTGAAAAGTGCTGCTTTTTTATTTTCTTGCTCTCTGAGTCACTGATGAGTTTTTCATTCACTGTTTTGGTCATTCGTTCATTCGTATGCCTAGGAACGAGCGTTGCCAGGATAAATTGCAAAATCTAGTAAATATTCTTACTAAAATTTAGCCAACACATAACAATAAGAACAGATATACTGTAGAAATGGACACCCTGGACATGGCAACACCCTGGACATGGTCCCAATTCACGGCAGGATTCATTCATAAGGATGTTAATCTCCTTATAGAAAACTATATCAACTATTACCAACATTTTTAAAACCCATTTACTGTACATCTAGCGTCCACTATGCACAAATAAAATCTCATCAGTAAAACAATAGCTTTAATGCAATTCTAATTGTTTGATGGAACAGCAAACATTTTTATTTCATTTTCATATTGTGCAAAAAAATTGTGAAATAGTAAAAGAAATTCTACTATATAAATTTTTGCATGCAAGATTTATTTCACAGCGCTTGCTCTCGCATACAAAAAAAATTATATTTATTTTTGCTTTATTTCATGTCTAGTTTAATATTTTTGCAAGGCTTTAATTATGTAAGGAGTTAATACAGGATGGATGGAGTATGTATAAATATTCCTGAAGTATGAGGAATGAGGAAGTATTTTGCAGCGCTGCAGCACGGTGCAGTTTCATTTCAGCTTTTTAAAATTATTTAATAATCAAAACAGTTTGTGGGCTTTTTTTAATTTCATTTCTTTAATTAAGCTTCCTCAATTTCTTTCCTCATAACAAAGCTTTAAGGAGGACAGAGGACTCTGTGCCAAGCACATCCGCCGAACGTGTCCATGTCTTTAAAGCGGAGGTGTTTATAGACGACCTGCTGCTCAGGTGTGTCCCTGACAAAGGTGGACAAAGTACAGTGAAAGTACATTGGAGTAACAGTGTCAAACTCTTACGCAGTTAAAAGGAACAGATCAGCCCGCGTAAAAGTACAAAAAAAAAAAAAAAATCAAGATTTCACATTGTGTGTGTGTGTGTGTGTGTGTGTGTGTGTGTGTGTGTATGTGGCACACGGTATTAAGAGCCACATCCACATGTTTGAGTTGGAAAGGTGACATTGTACTTGTTAGCTTCATTCTTTTACTCCTTTAATTCAGTTTTTATGCACCATAATGAGGGACACTTAATTTTGTTATTAAATGTCATTAAACTATCTATCTATCTATCTATCTATCTATAATAAATTATTTCTTAGTGGAAACTTTAAAAAGTCCTTTGTAGAACCCTACAACAAAGCATTGCCCTGTAGAACCCTTTAGAACATCGGCCGAAGAACCCAATTTTTTTTATTTTTTTTATTTGTAGTGTCTATTTTAAATAAAACTTTCATTCTTCATTTTAACAGTTCTAGTGCTTAGGTATTATTCTGTAAACCTACAGATGACACGATGTGGCATCACTTAGTAAGATATACAGTGATGTAGAGATTTATTTATTTATTTGTTTGTTTGTTTGTTTGAGCTGCCAGTCCAGCTGTTAACTTGAAGTGTACAACTTTTCTTCCTTTTGGCTCTGTTTCCACTTTGGCTAGTGAATGTGTATTGTTCTGCCCTCTAGTGGACACACACAAACATATAAACACACACACACACACACACACACTACTCCTACGCGCGCAGGCACATTTCTCGTCACTGGTGAAAAACGATGATTGGAGGTTTATGGGAAGTGTGTGCATGTGCGTATACGTGTCTATGTGTACAAGTGTGTGTGTATGAAACAGTCAGCTGATGCTTACTTGGGCTTTTCTAACCACAAGATTTCACAATGACAGAGTTTCCATTGCGCCTCTCTCTCTCTATCTCTCTCTCTCTCTCTATTTTTTTTTTCTGATCAGACAGACATTTTCATAGTTTCCTTTCCAGACTCCGAAGGGGAAGATGCATCTCCTCCGTCACTAAACCGCAGCACACTTTCGTTTCTACTTTCCGCTTCAGTCCGATCTGCTACGTGGTTATGGAGACGAGAGATTTCTGTACACTCTAAATACGAGGCAGCAAAAACATTCCATGCTGTTCAAGGCAGATGAGGAAGTTAGGGGAATGAAATGCAATAAATAAATCTAAATATGCATCTTTGCAAACATACTGAACAGCATTGGTTCATTTAGGAAGCATTTATCCACTTCTTCCTCATGCAAAAGCGGGACTTTTGATAACTGTGCAGAATAGCAGAACCCAGTTCTGAGAGTAAAAACTCCCTTTATTTCTCTATATAATCTCCTGCTACACTAATGCACTTATCCCTTAACATGTGGAAATACACTACATTGCTAAAAGTATTCGCTCGAGTAACATCCAACTGTTAATCCATAGGCTCTAATATGGAGTTGGCCCCGCCCCTTTGGCAGCTATACCAGCTTCAACTCTTCTGTGAAGGCTTCCCACAAGGTTTAGGAGTGTGTTTGTGTTTATGGGAATTTTTAACCGTTCTTCCAGAAGCGTATTTGTGACGTCAGACACTGATGTTGAACGAGAAGGCGTGGCTCGTCTACTCAGTCTCCGCCCTAATCCATCCCAAAGGTGTTCTATCAGGCTGAGGTCAGGACTCAAGTTCTTCCAAACCGAACTCGCCCATCCATGTCTTTATGGACGTTGCTTTGTGCATGTTGGAACAGGAAGGGGTCGTCCCCAAACTCTTCCCACGAGCATGAAAGTGTCCAAAATGTCTCGGTATGCTGAGGCATTAAGAGTTCCTTTCACTGGAACTGAGGGGCGGAGCCCAACTTCTGAAAAACAACCCCACAGCAGTTCCAACATGACTACGCACCAGTGCACAAAGCAAAGACCAAAGTGAAAGGAAAGTGGTATAGAAGATGAATTAATGAATTAACAATCAGAATCCAGAATTTAGCAGCACTCTGGTGTAATGTTATAAATTTAGCTAATTTGTTCCTTGATATGTTTTTTTCCCCACATTCTTTGTTACGTTATATTATATGTTATGTTATATTCTTACGCCATATTTTTTAAAATAAGTTTATTAATTTATTTAATGATGTTTGTATAACAAAATGGAAAATCATTAACAAAAAAAAAACATTAAATAGGTTTTGATTAACTTAAAAAAAATTAAATTCTTTATTTGTTACACAGTATATCTTACTTTTATTTTTTACAATAATTCTTAACTAATTAATTAATTTCCTGTAAAGGTTGTTATAGTAAGATGCACTTACATTTAAAAAAAAACTGATGATTTAAAAAATATATATAAATAAAACATTTATGTTGTAGAGTTTCCTTGCACAGCGTTGCTGTTGGTCTAGTTTACGGGTTTAGTTTAGTGTAAAACCTACAGGACACACTGTGATGTTTAGGTTCTGCATCCTGTTGCATTATTACTGGGAGCCCAGTTTCCTGGACCGTAAACCCTGACACTGTCCTCACACCGTCTCCATGTCTATTCATATCTTCCTATAGGGCTGATTTCCGAGGTTGTATCCACAGCACCTGCAGCCTCGAACCCCAAAAGTGTAAACTTCCCCTTCTGCTATCTGGTTGATGGTTTTTTTCTTCTTTTTTTCTTTTTAGTCAGCATGAATTCAGTCGGACGTTTTGTCCTGGTGTCACGTTAAACTCGTTGCTTTGTGACTTTGTGTTTTTCCTGACGTCCCAGCAGTCACGAGTGGCCGTCCCAGTGCAGCTGCTGCTCCGATTGCGACTCGCTGGAGTCAGGAGGCTGCAGGCAGGAAGTGGCAGATTTCCTGGAATGTGTGTGTTTCCTTCTGGTGAAGAGCAATAACAGCAGCAGGCCCTCTCTCAGCCTGGCTACGGGGCGGCGCATCCCCACTGCTCTGTTTTTGACATTGTGTGCGTGTGTGTGCGTGTGTGTGTGTGTGTGTGTGTGTGTGCGTGTGTGTGCGTGTGTATGTGTGTGTGATGCTCTTTTTGTGCTGATCTTTACAATGACTGAATAACATGAGCTGACAGGGTGGTAAAATGTTTTCATATACAAAAAGTGTGTGTGTGTGTGTGTTTTCACAGTCACCTCTGCATATGTTGGAATGTATGAGATTACCAACCGGAGAGCATTAGTCAGGATGAGGTCAGGCTACAGGAATACACACACACACACACACACACACACGCACACACACGCACAATAAGCACTTTTCCAGAAACTTCAGTGAATTCTAGGTATAAGCTGTAAACAGAAGTTATTATTATTATTATTATTATTATAAGTAGCAGAAGTAGTTAATGTGGCTTCTTTGTACACACAGCATGTTAGAAGCTTGAACAGATTGTTAAAGATTCTAATGTAATCCTGGATTCGTCTGCTTTTGCAATAAAGCGACAGGTTAGCTGAGATACCGCAGTGTGATCCGATGTCTCTTCAGTCCTTCACTCACAACTTTACCTGCAGTTATTTCCCATGTACTGATCTCTTATCTACTATCACATATGCATTGACACGTCATGAAGAAAAGTAAAGCTCGGAGGGATGTAGAAGGACGTAGAAGGTGGATTGTGCCTCTAGTCAGTGTAAAACAGAAAACAGACTGAGTTGTGCATCAGTTTTAAGTAGCTACATGCATATATCGCTAGTTCCATTTATAACATTCACTTTACAGGCCACGCCCACAAAATATTGCTTGGTTCAACTTTAACCTAGCCATTATGAGGTAGTACTTGTGATGCTTGCTAGGTGGCAGCAGTGAGACACAGCTCCCAGTCAGTGAAACAGCAAACGATACTTTATACTGTACCAGACATCACTCAATGGAGAACCGCGGCCCGGATCGGCCACGAGTGACAGTTCTATTACAGACGCCGGTGCTTTTCTGATTAACGAGTATAATTAATACATCAGTAGGCTATAATTTTTTTCTGATTGAAGATAGTTGTTTGTTTTATTTCACACATATACAAGGAAACATACACGGCCGTTAAAGTTCAGACTGTCCACATGTTTAACGCAGTTAATATTATTGAAATGCAATGGCTGCAATGACGGCATATACAGAGATCTGAACCTCGGCTCGAAGAAAACTTTATTGACTGGACCTTCTGGAACTTTCATTCAGTGCCCCTGTGGTTTATAGTGTACGAGCGAAGGGCAGCGACACTTTATTATAAAGCATGCTTTTTTCTTTTACTTTTTTTTTTTCATATCCTGTGTTAATTGATTTTGCCTGACTGTAGGCTAACCTACGCGTTCTGAGCAGATTTAAGCTAGGCTAGTTCAGTAAGTTTTGTTAAACCTACAATGTTAAATCTATTTTCAATAACTTTATTGTACCGTCTGTACACGCTAGACACGCAACTTGTTAGCATGAACTTATTAGCCGGTTAAACTTACTACTGTTGTCTTCTTTACATTTTTTTAAATAATGTAAACACTTTTTTGTTGCTTTAGCGACGGGATAACTCCACTCAGGTTCGCATTTTCGGGTGGGAGAACTGGCCACACAGTAACCGGAGATTAGGTACTGGATCCAGTTCTGTTCTGAGACCAATTTTATTATTTACCAATTTTAAACGAATATTCGGGACATACCTGTGAGTGTGTTTGTGTGTGTGTGTGTTTCATAGTCCTTGTGCCTGACATTTCTCCTGGCCTTGTTGTTTTGTACATGGCGATGACATCACTCCCCTCTGAGAGGGAGCAGCTGTCCCTGGAGGGGGTCTAAGCAGTGCCGACCTTTCCCAGCACTCCCCTGTGTGTGTGGGTGTGTATGTATGCGTGTGTGTGTGTGTGTGTGTGTGTGAGTTCTCCTTCTGAGGGTCTGAGAACAAGAGCATGGGTTTCCCCAGGGCCTCCCCAACCCTAACATGACCTTTCTGCCACCAAACTGCCTCTTGTTGATCACTCGCTCACACACACACACACACACACACACACACACACGAAACACACCCAGACGTTACTTGATTGGTATGACGTAGGTTATGTAAGGTAGAGTCAAGACATATCCAAGTGTGTGTATGTGTGCGTGTGTGTGTGTGTGTGTGTGTGTGTGTGTGTGTGCGCGACATCACGTCTAGCTTGGTATGTTTTCCTGCTGAAACAATCAGATCTCATCAGTCTTCCTTACATTGTGTTTCTTAAATCTGATGCTTACATCATCTTACAATACACACACACACACACACACACACTTACAAGTAATTAAGCTTATAAATAAGCTTTTCCACATGCACTTCCCAATTTTGCAGAGTGACAGATGTTTCTGCGTTCGTGAGGGCAGAGTTTAATCCGATTAACCGATTATCACATGCATGACTATGTGACATCACTGCTGAATTTTTTATAAATTTTTGGATTTAGCGTAAATTATTTACATGCAGTAATACAATCATTAACCCAATGTCAGCGAACTTGCTACATGTGCCGTGACATTGATGATAGTGTTAGCATGAAGAAGCTTTGGAAGCTGATATGCTTGGGCAGAGCGTACAGCTGAGACACTAATAGTAGAATATTAACTTTGTTTAAAAAAAAAAAAAAAAAAATTTTTTTGTTAACTTTGTCTAAGAAACTCGGACTTCCTTCTTGAAAGTTAGGAATGTCTCGATAACTCACCAGCGTTTACCAAGTGACATCAAATCAACATGGCCGCTCCAACAGCATAAAATAAACAAGTAACACGTCTTGTCTTTTTAAACAAGTTATACTGCGTATACAATTATTTGCAAACAGTTGGCTAGATTTTTGCTAACATCAAACAAACATTGTTGATCAAACATGAAAATGATGACGAGTATCGATTCCTTCTGCACCGTTGTCAGTGATGTAGGAAACCATTAACCAATAAGGAAAACAGACTAATATTCCAAAGAAAAGAAGCTTAAAACCACAACCGTGATGTACTACTGTGTTGTGCCGTGTTTGGATGTGATGTATGTTTATAATCATCATTATTTTTATTTGCCAACTTATCAGTTTGGTTCAATTTCGACCCAACGCTTAAACCCCAGACACTGGATGCAGTGTCGGCCCCAAGCCCAGAAAAAAAAAAATTGGTGGGTGTGCCAGGCTGTGCCATGCTGTGGCGACCCCTTGATGGGAGCAGCCGAAAGACTAACAACAAGTCACGTTGGCTAACTGCTAACAACATTAACTGAGTCCTTATGACCACCGACATGTAGTTAAGCTAATTTTTTTTGTCTGAATAAAACACATAAAGAGAGTATAGGGCAGGCATCACTAAATGGCGGACCGGCACCGAGTCACAGTTCTATCTGGACTTATTACTGGATTAATATAGCATGTTTTTCCTGGAGGTGGGCGTGGCTATAAGCATCACTCAACAGAGCCACTCGACATGATTGTTTACTGTGTACAGTACAGACAGAGGAAACAGAAATGAAAGCGCGATAAAGCATCACTTACTCCAAGAAAAGGAAAGTAGATTAAGAAAACTGAATCTTCAAAGATGAATGGACAGATCATTATACGCTTATGTCTCCTCCAGGAAGTTTATAAACAGTTTGTCTGATATGTTCTGAAACCGTGGTAATAATAACAAGCAGTAATGTGAAGCGATAAAACATGAGATATGAGATAAAACACGGGTCATTGGAGAAAACAGATCCACAGCAGTCCGAGTGTAAAATACCTGAACTGAGAGTCCGGAATGACAGAGCAACCAGAGTCCCTTCACATTCATCAGATTCAGCAACGCACAAATGAAGACTCACTAAAGACTCATTAAAGGTTCCATACAAATCCCCCCCCAAAAATATACACAACCATCAAAGTTCAAACTGTCCACATGTTTACCGTAGTTACTGAAAACGGGCAATAAATATTATATATTGGAACGTTATGAACATTTCACATTGCTCATTTTTTATAGACTTACAATGACGGCATATATATAGAGATCTGAATCCTAACACAAACATGAAATTTGGACCTCAGGTTAATAAAAAATAAAAATGCTGGACCTTCTTAAATTTTGATTCAGTAACTCTGAAATAAAACTACAATTGACCCTCGTGAAGTCGCGGTTCAGAGTTCGCGGCCTCAGTTGTTCACAGATTTTTTTTTTTTTAGAACATAACTAATAATTGTTTATGGAAACACCCGCAATTTCCTTTGAAACTGCAAATATTCTCAGCAATTTTTTTTACGACTTTTCTTGTGGCAGTATACAGTATACATTTTTTATGTGTTTTAATGGTAAACTATTAAGACCAATAATTTACTAATTTTGTGACATACATTCATTCATTCATTCATTTTCTATACCGCTTAATCCTATGATCAGGGTCGCGGGGGACCTGGAGCCTATCCC